>OZ025289.1:53807937-54407937 GCA_964019185.1 Maratus speculifer
AAATGACCCTTATAATCGAAAGCTCTCGAATATGTGACTTAGTCCATTAGTTTTCTTGTTTCTAAAAATTGTTACATACAGAATTTCGTTAAAATTAATCCTGCCGTTCTTTAATTATATATAGCTTGACCCAGACCCTTTATTATCCAAAATGACCCATTAATCGAAATTTTTCGAACATGTAACCTAGTCCAGTGATTTTATCATGCCAAAAAAATGTTGCATACAAAATTTCATTAAAATCGATCCACCTGTTCTTTAGCTATAGCTTGACAATGACCCATTATGACCCATCATGACCCACAAATGACCCTCATAGTCGAAATTTCTCAAACATGTGATTTAGCCCATTAGTTTTCTCATGTCAAAAAACTGTTACATACAAAATTTCGTTATAATCCATCACGCCGTTCTTTAAATATAAATAGCTTAACCCAGACTCTTAATGAACCAAAATGACCCACTAATCGAAATTTTTCGAACATGTAACCTAGTCCAATGATTTTATCGTGCCAAAAAATATTGCATACAAAATTTTATTAAAATCGATCCACCTGTTATTTAGATATAGCTTGACCATGACCCATTATGACCCAGCATGACCCACAAATGACCCTGATAGTCGAAATCTCTCAAACATGTGATTTAGCCCATTAGTTTTCTCATGTCAAAAAACTGTTACATACAAAATTTCGTTATAATCCATCACGCCGTTCTTTAAATATAAATAGCTTGACCCAGACCCTTAATGACCCAATATGACCCATTAAAATTTTTTCTCGAACATGTAACCTAGCCCAATGTTTTTCTCGTGCCCGAAAACCATAGAATGCAATTTTTAGTCAAAATTGCGTGAGAAAATCCCTAGATAAAAATAGCATGACCCACAATGACCCCAAAAATGACCCACTAACCGAATTTTCTCGAACATGTTACCTAACCCAATTGTCTTCTTGTAATCTAAAACGATACAATATAAAATTTGGTCAAAATCGTTAGAGCCGTTTTTTAGATAAAAATGGCTTGACCCATAATGACCCAAAAATGACCCACTAATCGAAATTTTTCGAACATGTGACCAAGCCCAATAGTTTTCTCGTGCCAAAAAACGATTGGATAGTAAATTTCCTTAAAATCGATCCAGCCGTTCTCTAGATATATATAGCTTGATCTTGACCCATTATGACCCAAAATGACCCAATAATCGAATTTTCTCGAACATGTGACCTAGCCCACTGGTCTTCTCGTGCCCGAAAATGGTAAAATCCAAATTTTTGCGAAAATCGTTAGAGCCGTTTTTGAGATAAAATTTACCCACACACACACACACACACACACACACACACACACACACACACACACACAATTTTTGCTCGCATTATAGTATAAGATTTAGAAATACAGTAAAACCTCCATAACGGACACTCCCGAATAGCGGACACCTCTATTTAACGGACAGCTTTCCAATCCCCAGTCCCAAAACCTACATTTTTGTATGTTTAACCTCCGAATAACGGACATTCCGAATAGCGGACACTATTTTTGGCGATAAAGGATGAAAAAGAATTTTTTATCCAGAAAAAAAAAAAAAAAAAAAAAAGAGTAAAAAGGATGCTTCTAAATTTATCAGAGCAATGTGCCACCAATTTTGTGATTACAGATAAATGTAGAGGATGAGCTAGGGAAAATCCCCCCCCCCCCTCTACATTTAGTGTAAAAAGGTTGCCCGGAAGGGACATCTTCTTCAACATTGCAATGTCCCCCTGGAAGTTTTTAAGATTTTATGCTTTTAATAGACAAAAAGTGCAATTTCTCCTCCCCGCCAGAAATTCTATAGAGTCCAATAACGTCACATTGAAAAACAAATTATAAATTGCAAGCAAAAGTAAACTTCTGTAGCTGATTTTTTCTTAAGAATGTAATAAACAGTAGATAAAGGTGTGCACAATTTTATTTCAGTTTTATTGCTTAAAAAATAATTTTAATTTCTGATTAATCATAAAATGTAGGTTTTAGGAATATAAAAGTCAATTGATGAATTTTAAGCATTTCTTAGTGATTTTTTAATCTCTGAGGTTTTTCCAATAGCGGACAATTTCGGCGTTCCCGAGGTGTCCGTTATTTAGAGGTTTTACTGTAGTAGATTCTACATTTCATGTTGATGTAGAGGAGTACATAAATGACTCATCATCTCAGATGCTATAACAGCTATTTGTGCAATTAATAAGCTTTTTGTCTATGGAAACAGTGGAAGAAAGAATGTTGAAGTCGTCTAAAAAATTCAAAGCATGGTTTTGAAACAGGCATCATGTCAAGGGAAGCTTACCGATTATTTGTTTATGAAAACAATGAGCAATGATGAAAGGTAAAATGAATTTATTTTTATTTGTCTTCGTTTTTAGTAAATATTATTAATATTGTGTCAGTTTATAGTAATCGATTTTAGCCATTCGTTAATGATCTCATTAATAACTCATTAACGATGTTTCATTACTGATCATTTTAAATAGATTTTTCATTTTTTTTTTTTTTATACATCGTTATTGAATACACATATAGCAACTAATGAATTATACATTTTATGAATTCTAACATTCTTAACGGTTCGGAAATAACGAACAACCGGATATAGCGAACAAAACTTTTAGTACCTTGAAGTTCGTTGTAACAGGATTCGACAGTACTAAAATATGGATTAATTTCATTTCACTTCAGATTCGGTGTTGAATATTTCAGTTTTTGGTTGACTTTAAGCAAAAATTTTGTGTTGGGATTGGTTACAACCCGGCCAGTGTAGGACTCTACTCAGGGTTACCTAATTTTGGACGGGTCTAAAAGAATCGGGTAGATAAGCATTGGCTGTCGTTCCCCGATCAGGGACATCATTTGGAGGAGGCTAGGGGGGGGGGGGGGGGAGTTCTAGCCTCTCCTCCTCAAATGAATGATTAAATGAATTTGATACCTCGATGTGCATCTTCAGAAGTCAGGCTCAAAATAAGTTCAAAAACGTATGTTAATTTAACAAATTTTGATATGCATTTCGATTGTATGATTTTTTTTTTCTAATATAAAGCATTCATGTAGCACCATGGTAAGTTTCACATTATTTCTCACATACTAACATATGTAAAAGTACGATAATGTTATAAACGAATCATATCGCATAAAATAAAAAGAAAAATATATAAAATTGATGTACCTTTTGTGCTCTTTAAGAAATATTATTTGGAAGTAGCAGTTCCTTTATTTGGCTACGAATATTTTTAAATAATAATTTTCGTAAGAAGTTTCTATTTCAAACACTGTACAAATATGCTGCAAAAATTTATTACTGTCCTGAAATAGCAGTAGCAAGGTTTTAATTTGACGTAATGGCGAGCGACAGCTCACCATTCTACAGCTCGCCAAATAGCGAGAAAATGCCTCATTTGGCGAGTAAACGAACGATTAGATTCGCCAAAATGCGATCGCTCATTTTTTGCTCTTTTCTTTGTGAGTGTGTGCAGGCTTACAGACGGAACTCTTATTTGCATAACTTGAATAAATTTCATTCGAAGACATTACCTGCATTCCATTAACTACTTTATCCTATAACATGCTACATGCTAGATTTTGCTGCAATCTTGGCACAACATTCAATGGAGTGGTGTGAGAGAATCTTCAGCGTGATGAACGCAATAAAAACTCAAACGAGAAATCAAATTTACATGAGAAATGTCAATAATATAACGAGTGTGTGTTTTTACGGACCCAATAGGCAACAGTACAGTTTTGACATAATTGCTAAGATTGGGAGAACACAGAGTAGTAGCAGAGCTGAGATCCTTATACTAATACAAGTCATCATTTTGCCACATTATGGCAAAAAAAAAAAAAAAAAAAAAAAAAAAGAGAAAAGGGTTACCAGATTAAGAGACTACCTCACTCACGCGAAAATAGCCGTTTGCTAATGTTAATCCTATGGAAGAAATTGTTTAAGGTAGCTCGTTTGCATTTCAATATTTTTAAGCAGAGAAAAGGGTTACCAGATTAAGAGACTACCTCACTCACGCGAAAATAGCCGTTTGCTAATGTTAATCCTATGGAAGAAATTGTTTAAGGTAGCTCGTTTGCATTTCAATATTTTTAAGCAATCGTTTCTGCATTGACTAAATGAGAACGATCTGTAGGAAGGCCATTTTTTACTTTTTTCGATTTTATTTATAGAGGTTTTTTTTTCTTTATTAGAATAGGTTTTTTTATTTAAATTTATTTATTTTTTTTTTTTTTTTTCGGAACCGTTTTCAAAATTAAAAATATTCTCACAAAAAAAAAAAAAAAAAAAAAAAAAAAAAAAAATCTGAAGAGAGAGAAAAAAAGAAAAAAAAAATTTGAAGAGAGAGAAAAAAAGAAAAAAAAAAGGAACGAGATAGGAAAAAAACGATTTTTGTTCAGACCGATCTTAGCTACTTAATGCAAAAAAAGAAAAAAAAGTTATTTAAATATATTGAAATCCAAGCGAGTTCTTTTGAAATTTTTTTCAATAGGATTAATATTAGGAAACGGGTGCTTTCGCGTGAGTGAAGCAGCTCCTTCTGTTTGTTATTTTATATAATGTATTTTAAAAAAAATCAACAAAACACAGTCAGAGAAGCAATAATTATAGATTATAATTATGTCAAAATAATTAACACATCTTAAGAAAAAATAAAAAGGTTTTGACTTGGAAGATAAGAAGGGGATTTCGATGATCGAGGTGTTTTAATCATGAATAACAACCTATTTTTCCAACATTTTTCTTCTATTAAATTAGCTGCACTGTAAAAAAAAATTCAAGAGGTTACTAAAAAATTTTTAGTAAATTTTTATTCCACAGAATTTTTTAGTAACCATTACAAGCATTTTTTTTTTTTTTTTTTTTTTTTTTTTTTTTTTTTGCAAGTGAAACAAACATTTCTTTTGTAAACTGAAAAAAAGAATTTTTTGTGTAAATAACTTAAAACTTTTTAGTATGAGCCACCAAGCAAATTTTAGTCATAGCTCCAAAATTATTTTTAGTTAATTAAAAATTATATTTAGACTTCTGAAACAGAAGATTTTCGGCAAAACCACAACAGATGGCAGCACCAAACATTGCTACCTGCTCTATTTTGACATGTTTCTAAAGGGGAGGGAAAGTCCAGAGATCATTACCCATGGTAACTGCTACGACAGGATTTTCATAATCCCTTTATTTAACGAGTACTTACATTGCATACATTCGGTGCATATTTGGTGGCGTCCAGCATCGAACCCGGGTACTTTCAGCCTGGAGTTCGGTTCTATGACCACTAGGCTATCATGGCCACACCAAGTGAGTTTTAGTAATAGCTATTAAAAATGTAAAACTATTAACTCAATACGTTGCTAGCTTTTTTCTAGTAATTCTTACAGATTCCTTGTAACCGAGTAAGATTACTAAAAATTCTTTAGTAATTACAAGGACCACTAAACATTTTTTAATAGATCGACTTTTTTTTTTATTTATTTTTTTTTTTTTTAATTTTTTTTTTTTTTTTTTTTTTTTTTTTTTTTTTACAGTGTGTAATAGCATGTATTTGAAAAAAAATTCCGTCTGTTTATTATTCACCTTAAATATTAGGTGTTATGAATGTTTATATATTCTCATTGTTCATTTGAGTAAATTTAAAGTAGCACAAAAATCTTAAAATTTTATATAAAAAAATATTAATGTTTAAAATGATGCTTAAATCATGTTTCTACCTTAATTAAAAGTGGAAATATTATTTTTTTCGTTTTGGGTTGTTTTCAAAATCTAGCTTTTATTCAATGGTTGTGATGCAAATGATTTCTTCTGAAAATGCGGCTTATTTTTTTTCCCCACAATTTCTCGGATGTAAATTATCATAACTCAAGAGCCGTAAGAGATAAATGCTTCAAACATGAAGCGTGCCTTTTTTGATTATTTTACTTTAATTTTGATTCAGCAAATTTGAAAATATATATATATATATATTTACTTTTGAAAATATGATTTTTTAAATAAAAGTCACATCATATTTTTTTTTTTTTTTTCAAATTTTTATTTTAAATACTTTTTATTTTTTAAAAGTATTTTTAAAAATTCTGAAACAAAATTAAAATTTAGATATTTCTGTTTATTTAAATATTAAAAAAAAGTTATAATGATTTTAAATTACTCCCCTTTTTAATAAATTTTTAATTTAAATATATGTATATATATAATATCATTAAAAGTAGACAAGATTCACAACGGATTTTATCAATAAAACAATAAACCAAAACGAAGAATTAAATTGAATTATAGTAAACAATATTAACCATTTGAAATTAACCATTGAATTTAATAACTTATAGCACATTGAACATGGAAGGAAAAAAAGAATAATATGAATACAATTGAAATTTGTAGAACCAAAGCAGAATCTTCAGGTCCCAAATACTTTGGAACTACAAATGGAGTGTGTGGTTTCATCTTCGTATTTGCCATGAAAAAGCAAAACAATACGAATTTGGGACTACCATCACACAAAAACCAAATTATTAAACAAGGAACAAAGATATTTTACAAAAAGGAGTTGAAAGTAAGTAAAAATAATAGTTATCCATAACAAACAAAAAAGATAAAGCTGAATGGAAATATAATTGAACCGGAAAAAATAATAATCGATATTAACATAAAATTAAATTAATAAAATGATTAAAATTAGAATTAAGAGATAACATTCATATTAACATATAACTTAAAATACATTATTGTTACTTTAATCAGTAACATTTATTGTGACTTTACATAGGAGGGTGGTGTTGTCTGGATAAAAACGCAAAAATTAATTATTTATTAAAAAAAAAAAAAAAAAAAAAAAAAAAAAAAATTGAGAGTGGGTTATTTATTTTAACATAATTTTTAAACTGTTTAATTTACACCAATATATGGATATTCGTCTAGTTATATCTATAGTTAAATAGCTATATTTTAAATATCAAATTATTTTTAATGTTATTGATATAATTTTTGGTATTATTATTAATAATATTATTACTAATATTATTTTTTTATTTATTTATTTATTTATTATTATTATTATTATTTTTTTTTTTTTATTATCCTATATTAAGATAATGAGTTTTTACCATGTAAAGTCACAATAAATGTTACTGATTAAAGTAACAATAATGTATTTTAAGTTATATGTTAATATGAATGTTATCTCTTAATTCTAATTTTAATCATTTTATTAATTTAATTTTATGTTAATATCGATTATTATTTTTTCCGGTTCAATTATATTTCCATTCAGCTTTATCTTTTTTGTTTGTTTTGGATAACTATTATTTTTACTTACTTTCAACTCCTTTTTGTAAAATATCTTTGTTCCTTGTTTAATAATTTGGTTTTTGTGTGATGGTAGTCCCAAATTCGTATTGTTTTGCTTTTTCATGGCAAATACGAAGATGAAACCACACACTCCATTTGTAGTTCCAAAGTATTTGGGACCTGAAGATTCTGCTTTGGTTCTACAAATTTCAATTGTATTCATATTATTCTTTTTTTCCTTCCATGTTCAATGTGCTATAAGTTATTAAATTCAATGGTTAATTTCAAATGGTTAATATTGTTTACTATAATTCAATTTAATTCTTCGTTTTGGTTTATTGTTTTATTGATAAAATCCGTTTGTGAATCTTGTCTACTTTTAATGGTATTATATTAGCATTCAAATTATTATGCTGCTCCGCGCGTGTAATTATGAATGTATACAATTTGATATTTAATTGATATCTTTTCATTTTGAATAGTCATAATGAATTTTTTCCTATTGTGGTATCTTATATATAATTAATATATAACATCTGTTGCTAATAGCAATTTTATAAATATGTATATATATATATACATCTATATTATGCGAAGTTCAATCATGTGATTTTGTTTACAAATAATATGATTAATCACCACAAAATATTCAAAATTTTAACTCAATAAATAAAAAATATTTTAAAATGTGACCCCGGATGAAAAATCCGATCTGTATATTTTTTAAGATTTCGTTTTACACACATTTTTGTTCTTCAAAAAAAAAAAAAAAAAAAAAAAAAAAAAAAGTGTAAAAACAGGAATTAAATATTTTATAAGAGCTAAATACTTTAGTAATTATTTCCGTTTGTCTTGTCATAAGCCTGTCTTTTTGCGAGATTCTTGTTTTGAATTTTTATAGCGTGCCACGCAAGTTTTTCTTTGTAAAAAATTATCCCTTAAATTACACTTGACAGAACAAAGTAATTTTAGTATTTTTATTAATTAACTTTCTATCTAGGGTGATAGATGTAATTCAATCATATAATTTTACTCTATGTTTTTCCTTAAAAACAAATTGAATTTCCTTATTAATTTAATAGTTAGCTGCATTGATAGGTATAATCCAATTGTTTAACTTTGTTTTATTTCTTAATGCAAAACATAGTTTTTTATTATCTTAATGGTTATGCTGATGGGTATAATCTAATCATTTAATTTTTCCCAGAGGTATTTCTTTTAAATAGCTTCTTAAAAGTATAGCTTCTAAATTCTTAAAAATACCTTTTCTTATTTATAATTTTATAACTAATTGTGCTGGAGGATAAAATCCAAACATTTGAAGTTTTAAAGTCTATTTTTCAAAATAACTTTTATTTCCAAATTAATTAATTTCAGAACTGGTTCAGAAAGTGAAAGTAACTTTATAAAATATATCTGCGACCAAAATCAAAAAAGTAATCAAGGAGTGATCTTGAGAGGGACCTCAGCTATCCAATGCAAAAGAAATTATTTGAAAAGGTCAAAATGAGAAAGAGTTATTAGAAAAATGCCTCCCCATAGGAATAGCATTAGCTCGCGAGTGTCTTCGTGGACAGGCAGGACCTTTAAGAACAAGCTTAACTTAGTAGCCAACTGGGTTAATGAGTAGTATATCCAGCCAAAATAATTTTAATTAATTTAATAGTTATGTGTCTAGGTATCATACAATCATTTTTGGTATTTTTTAAAACGAATTTAATTTCTTTATTAATTAAATTTATAGCTGATAAATATAATCCGGCGATTTAGTATTTTCTAAATTATTTCTTCGAAACAATTTTCTTCTTCTTATTAACTACCTTAATAGTTGATTATGCCGACACAGACATAATCCAGATTTTTTATCCTGTACTGTTTCTTAAAAATATACTTTTCTCATTAATTAACTGAGTAACTTTACTAGATATTATCCATTTTATTTTGATTTTTTATGTGTTAAAAAAAATCCTTTAAATTAATTTAGTAGTTGAGTTGATGTCATTTTTTTTCTCCAAATATATTTTTCCATATTATTTCTCCAAAAAAACATTAATTTTCTTAATAATTAACTTAATAGTTGAATGTGTTGCCATTTCCTTTTATGAACTTATTGTGAGCGGTAGCCCTATTTTTGCATTCTTTAGCTTGCTATGGCTAATGCGAAGAAGAAACCACACATGACATTTGTGGTAAGCAAGATAATTGGGGCCCTGATGAATCTGCCGTGGTTGTACAAATTTCCACTTTTCAATTTTCACTGTGTTTTCAAATCCATATTCCACTTGTTATGGAGATCTGTTTCATAGTCTTTTATGATGGTTTACACATAATTTTTAATTTGAATAAATTCTTTTGCTTTTTATACATTCACAATAATTGTTGATAATTTTTACTGATTTATAATGGTTATTATATATATTTGAAATAAATATTGCTTCTTTATTTAACTTAAAATTCTTGTCAAAGTATTGAAATTTAAGACTTAAAAAGCACATTTTTTTTTTTAAATTTAAAAATACAACCGTAATTTTTAATTTAAATTTAAAAGCGTAGAATTTTGGGAAAAATGGAATGTTCAAATATGTGGAAATTCAATTGTCAATAACACGCTGAAAACTAATAGAATAGAGAAAATCTATTGAAGACTAATCAATAGTTGGACATTCTATTTCTATGTAAAATTTTCAATACTTAAAATTCCTGGGATCAGAATATATTAGTTCGGTGATAAGTTGTTTTAAGCTAAAGTATTCAACTCTTCAACTCACACTGCCTTGTAATTATTCCTGTCATCATGACTTCTTTCGAAACAATAACAGCAACAAAAAAAGTGAAAGATAGGAAAAAGAAATGTTTTTGTAATCGCCATTTGAGTTCTGGATTTCAGCAGACGATATTTTTTTTCTGTTTCACGTTTGTACAAGAAGAGAACTTGTAAATCCTACAAGATAACCATATAATGCTTTTAACATTGCTTCATAATATGTAATCTAGAAAGATTAGAATTTTTGAAGTAATTATTTACTTTAGAATCAAAATATTATCATTATTTAAGTACTTTAAACATTAGAAGAAAATAACAAAATAAAACTAATTTTTCATTTTCAAATTTCAATATTATAAAATATTAACGCAAATACATATTAAGAAAAAAAAATGCGCTAACCAAGACAAATTGAAGTGCCTAAAGTTGTTCTTTTTTTTTTTTTTTTTTTTGCTTTTTTGAAATTTAATTTTTATTAAATGAGTTGAAGCATATTGAATAGTAAAATGTTAGTAAAATCATAACATTTCTTATTATGCTTTTGTTTACTATGAATATTGCTCAAGCAATTTAGAGAAATCCAAATGTATAACTACCGAAAATATAATGCTGTATTCTAAACACACCGGGACGGAAACGGATATCGGTTATCAGAAATGTCGACTCACGATTTTTCTGAATAACTGATACAATACTGTTTATATTCTGTATAATTTTAAGAAAATATAAGAAAGTTAAACGATGATCAGCTTTGAGAATAGGCTATACAGGGTGTTGCCAAATTCGACCGACTTATTCAGTACTGTGGTAGTAGGCATGAAGAGGGTAGAAAATTGCTGTTGAACATGGGATCACAAACAGGGCCGAAGTATGGGGGGTGGGGGGTGGGGGGAGAGACATGTGCCTGGGCGCCAAATGAAGATTTTGTTTGTCAATTTTTCTCACGTCTATGTTTAGCACGATATTGTAAAATCGTCCTGTCTGGTGTACGACAAAGGATTGAAGAATCTAAGGATGATATAAATCCTATATCAAGCGGAATTTTTTTCGATTCGGTTTTAAAGATTTTAATGAATCAGTATTTGACAAAGCAGATTACGTAGTTCAGTATTAGATATTTTAAATTTTAAAATAAGTCGGCTATTAGGAAATTAATAAAATTCTCTACTAAACTTTGCGGAGGAGCAGGGGGGAGGGGTACTAAAATCTATGCAAAGAAAAAAAGCTACTTTTGGCCATGGTCCCAAACTACACATTTAATCAAAAATAAAGAATGTGTTCTGCCCTACCTCAATTTTGGTTGACAGTAATAGCTTTCAGAAAACCAAAGTACATTATAATAAAACTTTTAATAGATATTTGATGTAAATGTGGTGACATAAAAAAAGTGATAGAAGTTTCAATTGTATGCCCCAGCATTATGCACTTGAAGCTCCACATTTTGGATTGGGATTGCTCAGTTCATACAGCCTGTGGCGTAGCTAGTGGGGGGCGGAGGGGGCGGTACGCCCCGGTGTCACTCTCTAAGTGACGACACCCAATCTATATTTGCAAATATATATATATATATAATCTTATAAGATTTCGGAAAAGAATTCAGGAATTTCTAGCACGTGACGCAAATTTTGCTTTCTTTGAGTTTGTTAAAATTTTATACAGAATGAAATTTCTAAATAAGATATGCACCGAAGAACAAAAACCAACCTATCCAAAGAGTGGCTAGCAAAAGCAAACTTTAAAAGAAAGAATTTTCTTCTACATATAGACATTACATGACTTATGCAGACTATGGATTGAGTGATAAATCGGTCCTGTGTTTTTTACGATGGAAGACAAAAGGTAAATAAGGAATGGTATGGACATTTGTTGTAATAACGTAGAATTGTAATTGAAAAAATATGGTGGATTGCGGATGACACTATTTACATCCGCTCCGGGTCACCCATCCTAGCTACGCCATTGCATACGGCATCATCGACTAATTGACTGCAGCATGTATTTCCAGAACTTTTCGTGATGTTATAACATTTCACGCAAGACAAGGTACATATCGTTGCATTGTCGTTACAATGTTGTTATTTTTCTCAAAGTTTGTAACTTCAATTCGAGTTCAGTTAGAATTAAATACCCTGTATTTGTGACTCAATAAGTGGATTGCGCCCCATGTTCTATAACAATTTTTCATCTCCTTCATGAAACCCTCTACTCTAAAACCCCGCATAATTTGATGGTTGAATTCGCCAACACTCTGCAGATATATATATTTTTTACTTTCTTCTATCTTCGATAGAAGAAAGTATTGTAATCGAAATTTTTTTCGACTTCCGGTTTTCGACGGATTTACATGTTTTAGGGGTCAGAGATTCCAAAAAATATGTTTTTACAAAATGTCTGTCTGTCCGTCTGTCTGTGTGTCTGTGTGTCTGTATGTGTGTCTGTGTGTATGTCGCCATTCTACCATCAAAAAGTGTATGAAGATATGCATAAAATTGAACCAAATTTTTTGTGAATGTTTTTGGCTATGGCAAGCAGGTCCTCCTTCAATTTTGAAATATTCCACCGGAAGGGGGCGCTGCAATCGCGCTTTTTGTGCCATTTTCAATATTGTACCAACCAAAAGTATATGAAGTTATGCATCCAATTGAACCAAATTTTTTGTGTAAGTGCATGGCTATGGCTAGTTGGTCCTCCCTGAATTTGAAAAAAAATCCGCCGGAAGGGGGCGCTGCAATCGTGATTTTTGTTCCATTTTCAATATTGTACCGATCAAAAGTGTATGAAGTTATGCATCGAATTCAACCAATTTTTTTGTGTAAGTGTATGGCTATGGCTAGTTGGTCCTCCTTGAATTTGAAAAAAATACGCCGGAAGGGGGCGCTGCAATCGCGATTTTTGTGCCATTTTCAATATTTTTCCGACCAAAAGTATATGAAGTTATGCATCGAATTGAACCAAATTTTTTGTGTAAGTGTATGGCTATGGCTAGTTGGTCTTCCCTGAATTTGAAAACAATCCGCCGGAAAGGGGCATTGCAAACGCGAATTTTATGCCATTTTCAATATTGCACCACCTAAAAGTGTATGAAGTTAGGCCTAGAACTGAACTAAAATTTTTGTGTATGATTATTTTTTGGTATGGCAAGTAGGTTCTCCCTGAATTTGAAAAAAAATATGCCTATCATTCTATTGTCCATCGGCTCGTGCAGAGACGGAAATTCGTTTTTACTCCGATTAATTGACTGAAGAAGAAATTTCAGATGAAAATCAAAGTTGGTATGGTATTGAATTAAAATTATTAAAGCATTAAAATGAGTAACTATTTTTTTTTAAATATTAAAATGTACATATGAGATAGAAGAAAGTCTGGGGATTGGCACATCCAACTAGTTTAAAAGTCTAGTGAGAAATATCCGTGAACATAAAAAAATAAAATACCCAGCTTCATACATATTAGAAATTTTATTGAAACATCAGAACATAGGTGAAAATAAAATTTTAATAAAAAATCTGATATATTTTTTACATTTAATACAATGAAACCTCCCTATGTGACCACCTCCATTAAGCGACCACATCCATGAATGACCATTTTTTCATGGAACAAATTTTATAACAGGTTCAATACTAAATTTTACCTGCATTCAGAGATCCTCCCAATTGAACTCCCTCCCTAAGCGACCAATCTCTTTGAAGAAAATGAAACAAATTCCGTTTATTCCTATTCGCTCGAAGAAGGTTTTATTAGAGAAATAACTCCAGAGAGTGCTTTTTTCATCAAACTTCTAAATTTAGTTTAGATTTATTTTATTATTATTTCGGTAACTTTTAAGTGTTTAACCCCTTTTGTGCCTTTTTAGGCTTACATTTAACTCTAGCGGCAAATTAAGAATGACGGTCAACGAACTCCCCTATGCCCTATTCTGTCAGGAAACTCTCAAAGAAATAGATAAATTAATGAAATCGTCATTATTTGTTCCCGTCCAAAAAAAAACTTGCATTTATTTACTGAATTTTGAAGGACTTCGAAATAAAAATTATAAAAGATAAAACCGTGAAAGCAAAGCAAACGTATTCATTATTTAAAAAAATTAATTTATGTAATTAACTTTTGTTTTGATATTTAATTTTTTATATTTTGAAAAAAAAAGTAACATTAATAGTTACCTTTTTTTAACAATTAAAATCTAGATTTAAACATGACCTCCATTAATAGAACACAGCTATATTAGTTGATATCAAACTAACAGCTATAAAGTTTATTTAAATTTTACTTCTTTTCCTTCCAAAATAATCTATTTGATATCTGTATAAAATAATCAGGATATTTCTTTTGAAGCCTAACTTTATAAAAAAGACTCACGTATGGTAGCAGCATGAGTCATTCACGATTTTTTCACCTTGAATCTTATTATATATTTTTTTTTCTTTTTTTTTTTTTTACCCCTTTGATGAAATGTCCTTCAGCGTAGAGTGTAATTAAGGAAATTTTTTAAATGAAATTTACGGCCATCACCTGACACTCTCGCCATTGTTTCCAAGTGCGTTAGTTAAGACTTTTCATATAAATTGAAGACGGAATTCTGCCGTTTTGCAGGGGGAAAGAGAAAGGAAACCGGAATGATTTGTCGCTATTTATTGTTCGGGTTGAACCGATTATGAGGATTCGGGGAATAAAAACTAATGAACCGAATTGCAACATTTGATATGGATTTCCTTCTCCTGTTGGGATTGAGAAATGAAAAATTACATGTTCCTTCACCATGTTATATAGTTCCGGATCTAATCTATTGAGTAACGACAATTAATAAAGGTAGAGTGTTTCAAAATTAATTTATTTTTGTCTGTAGTATTATTGTCATACAAAATCTCAGTTTTTAGTGTATATGAATATAGCTACAGTGAGCAAAGAGTGTTGAATTCAGACACTTTTCAACGTGAGGGCCTTTTGTGGCTCCCGAGGGGACATTATAAAGTTCCGGGGGGGGGGGGGGGTTTGCAATTTTTGACCATTAAAAACAAAAAATCTCAAAATTTCCTAGGCGTCATTTCATTGTTCCCGGGGGAATGTCCCCCCCATGCCACCCCCTGAATTCAACACTGTCAGCAAAAGTTTAGACAATGATCGATTGCGCATCTGTACTGAGAAGTATGCAACGAATTGTTGTAACTCAAGTATCACATATTACTTGTGACTTATCTTTTAATCATAAACGATAAAATTTAAATTATACACTTTACATAATATATAATGATAAAAAAAAATCCAAATTAACATTGTGGCAAAAGTATAGACAGTTTGTATATTTACAGGAAATTAACCATAAATTAAAATCGGATTTGTCCTATTTTTCTAAAAGAAGTCCAGAATATTTCTTCAGAAGGTTAAAACCCGTATATATTTTTAAATTGTAATATTTTGGGGGGGCGAACGTCACGTGTATGTACCGCATAAGGTGTTCATAATCTTTGTTTATTCCAAACAGTTATTTTTACTTACCCATCATACTTAGTATAGGGTAAGTATTGCAATCGTTTTGAAAATCGAAAAAATTTTTATGACGGATTTACACGTTTCAGATACTGGAGATTCCGAAAAACCTATTTTTAGAAAAAAAAAAAAAAAAAATGCCGTCCGTCCGTCTGTGTGTCTGTCTGTCTGTCTGTAACCGCTCTATCTCTCGAACAAATTGAGATAGAGACTTGAAACTTTGTATGTGCTTAATATGTAAGAATGGGACGAAGCCTATTTAATATCAATAACCTCGATTATCCGGAACTATTTTTTTCGGACTCTCGAAAAGTTCGTTCTGATGAAAGGTATACAAAATTTTTCGAAATGTTTTATTTTAAGGAGGGGACGTAAAAGGCAATAAAATAACACAAATTTTGCATAAAGAACGAAGTCGATCGGATTATTAGTTGTCGAGATATTTGTAATCCTGTTTTCCACATTCTTCGATTTTTCATGACCCTGTATTTCATTCAAATTTCGATTCAAAGATATATTCCAATTGGAAATGAGACGCTTAATTCGACGCAGTAAATTGTTAGTTAATATGATTATTATTTTTGGAGCTATGAGGATGCTTCTTTTACGCAATCCGGTACTACTGGCGTATTTTGGAGTTTTATATAATTTGTCGAAATCGGCTCATCAGCAATTCATTGATAGAGCATTACTATGTATATTAAAACTATTTAAATATGCGTTTAAACTTTATTTTGGAATTGCGAAGCATTTTATAAATAGTTTACATGCGTTTTATTTTCATATTTCATATTATGCGTATCCATGATGGGTAAGTATTACGGTGGTCCCCCAACGACTAGTTTTGTTGTAAATTTTGCTTTGTTTAGTTAGGGCATTTTCCGATTAAATATGGCACCAATTTCTGGTTTGAGAAACCAGAGATAAAAGATTAAAAATTCTGTAAAGGACACTAATAGCGATGGAGTTAATCAATAATAATAATAACAAAATTGTAATTTAACAAATTACAACGATTATTTGGAAAATGATATTTTTAATGACTAAAATTTTAAAGACATTCAAATGAGTTCGATATTTAAATTAATAATAATAAGCACCATTTTTATAATGAACATAACGAATCATATATTACGTAAGTCATGCATTAAACATTAATATTTCTTGACCAATAATATATATATATATATAAATAAAACAGTGGTTTATAGGTATACAACTTTATCTGTTTAAAATGTGCATTTTTATTCGATGGAGTGTAATGGAGACTCCTCAACGCCTCATATTATGTACGACATGGATTAAACATCAATATTCCTGGACCTAACCCAAGCAAATTTTAAATGAAATTTCAGTTTTGCAATTTTCGGAACTGCAAATTTTTAAACTTCTAATCATCGCACATTTAAAATTTTACACCGTTGCGTAGAGAAAAAAATGCACTTTTAAATAAAATTTGTTTGAAAATCTTTATCAGAATTTGTTTTCAAATTATTATTATTATTTTTAAGTTTTTATTAGTACTTATTTTGACATTTTGGTAACAGAAGTATTCCCTTTTTGGACATTACACATGGACCAATCAGAAAACGAATAAAATAAAATAAGTTACGGAATTCAATGGACGTTAAACATGAACCAGTCAGAAAATGAAATAAGTTGCGGAATTCAACCAATAAAAAGATTCAGATATACTTCAGATTTCCCAGTTCTCTATAGAGGACAACAAATATTTTCTAAATAATTTAAAAAAAAAATCAATTTTATTAATTTTATCCTTTGTATTTTAGAGTCTTGCATCGGATCAGGTGACCCGATTTTACCTAAATCAGACTCGACGCGTGGCCGAGTCAGGTTAATGCTATTTTTGTTGTTGTTTTGCCGGTCGGGTTCCGATTGGTCCATTTTTAGGTGTGTTCGTAATTATGTAAATACGTAGCACCTATTGTTGTCGCTCAGTCCGTCCGTCTGTCTGTCTGTCCGTCCGTCTGTCTGTCTGTCCGTCTGTCCGCATATAACAACGCAAAAACTAACCAACCGAATCGTTTGAAATTTAAAATACATAATTATAACATAATTTTGTCGAGTCATTTCAAATTTTATGAAAATCGGATGGATAGATCAGTTACAGGGACAATCAAAAGGATTCCGTTACATTACGGTCAATAGGGAAAAAAGTTTCAAATGCATTTTAATCGTTTGAAATTTAAAACATATAATTATTGCGTAATTTTGTTGAGTCATTTCAAATGTTATGAAAATCGGATGCATAGATCAATTACAGGGACAATCAAAAGGATTCCGTTACATTGCGGTCAATAGGAAAAAAAATTTCAAATGCATTTTAATCGTTTGAAATTTAAAAATATAATTATTACGTAATTTTGTCGAGTCATTTCAAATGTTATGAAAGCCGGATGCATAAATCATTTACAGGGACAATCAAAAGTATTCCATTACATTACGGTCATTTGGGAAAAAAGTTTCAAATGCATTTTAATGATGTTACATTCATTCGAACATAATAGAATTGGCATGAATCTATGAAATATATACTAAAATATGCATTCTGTATAATCTGTGATGCAAAGAATTTTTATTATTAAATTACAGGGCCACACAAAAGTATTCCACTACTTAATGCTATACTGGGAAACATTGTTTGGGACGTGTTTTAATTATATTCAACTATTTCACATTTTATGAATAAGATATACGTTGCTGAGGTGTAATAAAAATTACTTCCTGCATATTTACAGAAACGTAAAGATTTCGACTACTATACTGTATCCGGAGTACGCTCTGCTATATCAGCAAGATCTGAATATTTTTAAAACTTCGTTATCGTACGAACGCACCTCATTTGCTACGTTCACAAGCAATTTCCAACTTGTTTCTAAAAGAAGTCGAGAATATTTCTCCAGAAGAGGGAAAACCTACATATTTTAGCATTAATCTTTTGGGGGCGAACTTCACGTGTATGCACTGTATAAGGGGCTCAGAATCTTTGGTTACTCCAAACAGTTATTTTTTTATTGTAAATTTTACTTTATTTAATTCAGACATTTTCCGATTAAATATGGCACCAATTTCTATTGTGAAACACCAGTGATAAAAGATTAAAAATTCTGTAGACACTAATACCGATTGGTTTAATGAATAATAATATTGATAATAATAATAATAAAAGATAAATTGATGTTAGAGTTGTAATTTTAGACTAATTTTCCCTGATTGCATTAAAATTGAAATGATTCCCCCCCTCCCCCCCGTTTCATGTCGGGTTTGAGTTTTGGTATTTTGGATTGGGGTTGAAATGCTACGGATACTTGTCAAATTTAGGATTGAGCACTTTTTTTTTTGTCGCATTACGGATTTAATTGAAATAGAATTTTTAGGTTCGGGTCGGGTAAAACTCGACCTACGCAGGACCAGGGCCGTAGCTAAGGGGGCGCTATGGGCGGCTCAGCCCCCCTAAAATATTTTGAGCCCCCCTTGGAAAAGATTCCAAGGTCACTAAATAACTGTATGTTCCGAAAATTTAAATGAAATTCTGTGCAAAAATCTAATTTAGTTTTGAGATCCTTTTACAGTTTTGCAGAATTACTAAAATGTATCTAAAATAAGCAATTCAACACTCCCTCATCCTATTTGTACTTATGTAGCTAACATGATGCTTAATTTTGCAACAGTTATGTACTCAAAGTTTTCATTATAACTTTTCATCATACTTTTCTTAATAAAAAAAAAATGAAGTTATTACAACAGTTTAATAAGAAACATAATACCTACAATGTAAATATGCACTAATTTATCTTTCTGTGTTAGAGAAAGCGAAAAAAAAATGATGAGCCCCCCCCCCCCCCTACAATTTCTTGAGCCCCCCTATAGATCACTTCTAGCTACGGCTCTGCGCAGGACGCTAAATCTGAAGCTGCAATATCAGCGTTAACACCATTTTGCTTATATATATATGTAATTTTCTTTTTTTTTTTTTCCTTTCACTGGTATTTTTTTCCCTCACAAATTTCTGTTAGATTCTAATCAGTGGCAAGCAAGCAATGGTGCATGAGAAATGTCAAAGGTGAGCACGTTTTCATTCAAGCAGTATAAATGGGTTTTTAAAGTGTTTATAGAGTTGAAAAGGCGCTGGTGTTTAGCTCGAGTTCATTCATTTTCTCCTTAAAGTCGTTTCATCGAGGCCTCGTTATTTTTAGAAGGAGGTTTTATTTTATTTTAAACAGGAGTAAGAACTGCATAGCTGAACAAAATTATTCGATTGATTTTTTAATCTTTTAAATGCTCTCGTAATGGCGTGACCCATATATCTTCGCTTGACTGTGGTTTTGAATTATATTTGCGATGAACGAAGAATCGAGCATTTTTTTTTTCTTTTATACATAACACTATATGGCCAAAGCTGACCGCCACTTCGATTTTTGACGTTTTGTTAAACATCTAGAAAATATATGAAGAGCTATCCTGAAATTTCAAGTGTGTAAACAAAATAGCACAGGTCATATATTTCCGCGAAGATTTTTTTCCCCCCGAAACTTCTTAGGGGATCGCCAACAAATTGAACAAGTTGGAAATTGCACGTGAAGCGTAGCAAATGAGGTGCGTTCGTACGACAATGCAGTTTTTAAAATATTACTCGCATATATCAATCTCATAAAATTGTAAATAGTTAATTGCAATTAAAACGCTCACCAAACAATGTTCTCCCCATACTCATTATGTAATGGAATACTTTTGTGTGGCCTTGTAAATCAATAACAAATGTTCTTTGCACCACAGATTATGCACTTTATATATTATAATATGTACTTTATGATGCATATCAATATTATTATGTTCGAATGAGTGTAATACACTTAAAATGCATTTAAACTTTTTTCCATTCTCTGTAATGTAACGGAGTACTTTTGATTGTCCCTGTATTTGATCTATGCATCCTATTTTCAAAAAAATTGGAATGACTTGACAAATTTATGTAATAAGTATGTTTTTTAAATTTCAAACGGTTAAAATGCATTTGAAACATTTTCCCCCATTGACCGTAATGTAACGGAATACTTTTGATCGTCTCTGTAATTGATCTATCCATCCGATTCTCATAAAATTTGAAATGACTCGACAAAATTATGTAATAATTATATATTTTAAATTTCAAAAGATTCGGTTCGGTAGTTTTTGCGTTGTTATATGCGGACAGACAGACGGACGGACTGAACGACAACTATATGTGCTACGTACTCACATAATTACGAACGCACCTAAAAAGAGCGAATATCTTTTGGATACCTCTGTCAAAACTAATGTAGCAAAAGTAATTTTAAACCTGTAGAATATGTTTAAGTGTCTTATTATAATAATTTTTATTCATTTTTATGAGGATAGCATGCATATTTGTAGAGGAATTAAGGCTTTAATAAAAACAGACTTTATCAATTTTTCGCTTATAATTTGTAGAATACTTAACATAAAAGAAAATGTTCTTTTCAAAAATTACGACAAATAAATTTGTATATAATACCTGGTAATCAGAATAAAAATATAATAAAAAATGTATGAATAATGAGCCGGTTTACTAAATAATATTTCAATGCCCATGCGTAAAAGCAATCAAAATATACTTTGCATAATGTGTTAACTAAATGTATAGGGCAACTTTTGCGAAAGTCTCAAAATCTTAGCATGAAAATTCTGCAAATTATTGTAGTCAAGTATAGCCGAAGAAAACATCAAATATTTCGCTACTTACAGCAGCCTTTTTTATTCTGATTATTTCAGTTTTTAAGCACATAGTTCGATAACATATCAGTTAAATTTAGGTTTCATTTATGATATTTTATTTACTTATTATTTATTTATTGATGAAATTTTAATTTCATTATGGAATATTAACGAGAAACAAAGGGTGACGTTTTTATATTGTCTTTTGTGCAAACGAACTATCTTCCAAATTCTCCTCCTTATTTGTAGGTAATGGATGGAGATGAGAATCATGCTTTGTGTTTTTAGGTACCTCAACTTTTATTTTAAGCTTTAATAATTTGTACAAGATTAAAATATCCCATTATTTCAAAAATTAGACGACATTTGTTAGGCGCTTAAAGAAAAAAAAAAAAAAAAAAAAAAAAAAAAAAAAAAAAAAAGTTCTAAACTAGTTTTTTTTAGCCCCCTTTTCGTTTTAATTTTTTTTCTCAAAACTATTAAAACAAATATTTCTGAAAAAAAAAAAAAAAAAAAAAAAAAAAAAAAAAAGCTAGGATAAACAATTTTTTTTCTGCTTGTCATCCTAAAAACAAACTTTTCAACAATTTTGCGATAGCCTGCATTCAATTGTGATATTCTTAGTAATTTACTTAATTTAAGAGCTCAGATTCACTTGAAGAACTGTAGTACTTTCTGACTGACTTATAGAGCTTTCTTCGTCAGTCTGCCTTACATCACTGTGATGAAAGGTGTGATGGTAAAAGGTATACGATGTGATACAGATGTGTACAGATGATATATTCTATATATCTTCTGGATATATCAAACAAACTTAATACCGTCAGTTTCTCTAACAAAAATTACAGCGTATAACTTTCTAAGATAGAGCATCTTTTTATAGTGTATACCTTCTGTTTTTTTACGAGCAACACCTATTGTGACATCACAATGAATGCAAATTGCCACATGTGTGATCATTGTGCAGTGCACTGTAAAGCATTTGCGTAACGTTACTCTATAAAACTGGTGGAAGTCTTGCTGCCTCCAATTTTATGGAGTACTTTAATCGGTATTACCTGTGTAACATTACACTAACATGTAATGTTATACCAGCAGGGTTCTCGCTGTCGCTCGCCAATGCGCCAAATTGCGACTAAATTCTTCATTTGGCGAGTAAACAAGCGATTCGATTCGCCAAATTCCTAGTGCTCAATTTTTGTTTTTTCTTAGTTTTCTTTTTCGTTTTTCATACATATGCATATGTACATATTTTAAATAAATACATATTTGTAGTATATTTGTAGCGGATGGTTGAAATTAGATTAATAGCAATCCTTTTCGTAGTTCTAAAAACTTAGGTTATTTTAGAACATATTAAAAAAAGGGGAGTACATTAAGAGATTAAAGATTTTTTTTCTTTTTTTTTGTGTGTGTGTGTCACACGGCAAATCTATTCTGCTAATACTTTTTTCATTTGGCGAATGTTTTTTATTTTTAATTACCCAAATTACTAACGTTGTTCAAATGCCAGCAAGAACACTGTATACCAGTAATATATGTTTAAATTACACCATTATATAAGTGAAAAAAATTACTCCATAAAACTGGATTCAGCGGCTGCCACCAATTTTATAGAGAAACGTTACATAATTTTTTACAGTGCGGTGTGTAGGTGCCCACAACGAAAGGTGACATGCTCCCCTATGGAAATTTTCCATAGGGGATTGCATTCGCACTTACCTCTTTCTGAAAAAATAAAATAAATAATGGAGCGTATATTAATACATTTTGGCCTGCTTCCTTTTTAAATGACTCTGTATTCACCAATCCCATGAAAAAAAAAAAAGGCGGCTTTTTTGTTGTGGTGACCAAATGATAATTTCTATTCTGCATACCTTATCATTTCCCAAGTCACTTTGTGACTGACTGCACAGTGAAGTCACCTTGACCGTTTGTTTAGTCATTTACAATTACGTCACAAATAAGACTCCCTTTTTTTTCTTTTTTTAACTTTTCGGAAAATTTATTGTTGGGAGCAATTTATAGAAAAATTGCTAATATTTGGTCTTATCGTATTGCTTTTTAAAAAGCCTAAAAATAAACTTACGATGACGAAAATGCGGAAAAAAAGGAGAAAAAGAGTTATTTATTTAAGCGACACGTGTGTAGGTAAAACTAAAAAGATTTTTCACAAGTTGTATATTTCCGCCGAAAAGTGTTAAAACAAACGTTCCTCGAAAACAAATAAATAAGCCTGGGAGATAGAAAGAAAGAATTTCTTCCTGCCTGGCATCCTTAAAACAAACTTCTCCGCTTGTCGCCGGTACGGTATACGAGATGAAGAAAGATACCACAGCATCTCCATCCTTGACGTCACAGCATCACGTGGCCGACTCGTGCTATCGCCAGGAATAGGGAGCGATCTCATTCATCCTCTTTTCGCTTCAGTTCCTCCTGGGATGCTGCTTCTGCAGACGATGAATAGCAGAAGGAAAAATGAGAAATTTAGTTTGTTTGATTTTTTTGAATGGCGGACAAAATGTATTTATTTTGCGTTATATTTTGAGGAAATGAATTTGTCATGTCTCGAGAAATAGAAGTACGTGTCGAAATGCTTGAAGAGAATTATTATAAATTATACTTTTAATAAATAATATTTAACGAACGGCGTTCATTTATTTTAGGGCATAGCGGCTTCGTCAAATAATCCGCCAACGTTATTTCTGGGAGTGGATCGAAATTAAGGAATAAATCATTTTTGAAAAAGAAAAAAAAAAAAAAAAAAAGAAAGAAAGAATTTTGCTTTTTAGAAGTTAATAAATTTTTAGACTTTTCTGAAGTGACTGCAAAAATTTTGAACTGTGATGAATAAGTGGCGTGTTAAAATTAATGTAAAGGATAGATGAAATAAACCTGGGAACTTAGGATACCAAATTTCCAATCTTATTAAAGTGCTGCATAAAGCTTACACAAAATAAAAAGTTAGAAACAAAATATGATTTTGTTAAGACTCAAAGAACTAGAGAGAAGATCTTCTCTTATTTAGAAAAATAACACAAATACTAAACGAAATGTCCCAAATAAATATTTAAAAAAGAAATAGTTCTGCCACCTATTGCTGTAATAAAAGTCTTAATAGAATTTTATATGCGATAGAGGATTAAAAATAAAATGTCTACAGTTTGTTGAAATTCTTTTTCAATACAATCTTGCAATAGTTCGCATCACATTCTTGCAATAAATTTCAGCGTCTTTGATTTTAATAAGCACACTAGAGATCTGCACGGGCCGGGTTCGGGCCGATTTTCATCATCGGGCCGAATAGCATTCGGGCCGGGCCGGGCTCGGGCCTTAAATTTTTTTCCTGGAGTATCGGGCCGGGCTGAGCCTAACTTATTTTTTCCGTACGAAGCCGAGTCTGATTTCGTTCTTCCTAGTCCTTACGGACCAAAATAATCAGTTCCTGTTGAATCTTGCCGTATGAAAATCCTTTTCTTGACGTGGAAAAGTCTGTTCAGTAAAGATTGGCTTGGTCCAAAAATTTTTGCAAAATAGGCATATACTTTTAAGTTGTCATTATTCTACAATTAAACATTTGAATTTATTCTTTTTAAAGAATCGTAGATCACTAGGCGTCTTAAAATAGAATTAAACACATAAAATAAAACATGATTATGAAGGAATTTTCGTTTAAACTTAAATTTGCAAATTTCTTTTAAACTGTACATTCATACAAAATGAATACAACAATACACGAGAAAAAAAATATATTAAACATTTACATCTGCTAAAGAAGGAAACGTATTTTTTTATCCCAACGTCTTAAAAGATTTTACTTTTACCATATACTATTTTTTAGATTTTTTTTTTATGTATTAATAATACTAATGATAACTGAAACATTTACATACAACAAACAAAGGTTCATTAAAAGCGTAAATATCGCAGCCTATGGCACTTCTGCATAAATAGAGATAATAAACATGAAAAAAAAAATGACTAAGATAAGTTTTTTTGGTCTGAACTCTTCCGTTTGAGTAAAATCAATGTTCTGTAGAAATTCATCCGAGCCGGGCCTGGTTTGGGCCGAATTTTTAACCTTTTTTCGGGCCGAGCCGAGCTGGGGCCGAAATTTTAACTTTCGGGCCGGGCCGGGCTCGGGCCTGTAAATTTCGGACCGTACAGACCTCTAATGAACACACACACACGCACACACACATACACACACATATATATATATATATGATAGACTAGAGGGTACACATAACGAAACTGATAGTCACCGGAAACTGTGCCATTGCAACAGCGCACATCTCGCTGCAATGGGAAATGAAGAGCAACTCGATTAGTGATGTTATTATAATTTCGGAGCATCATCACTAACAGGGTTTGTGTTCATTCCATACTGCAGCTGGTTTGTATGATGTTGTAATGGCAACACCCTCCATAGGTGCGCCAGTTGACTGACAGTTTTGTTATCTGCCAGTTTATCCATCATACATATCAAAATCATAGGCGCTAAAATTGGTTCTAAAAATGAGATGCTGTCTCTTAGACTTTAAAAGATTTCCATGCTGGTTAAATGAAAAATACTATCTCTGACAATAAAGTTTGGTGAATAGTCCTGTAGCATTAATGTAGATGAAATATTAACGAAAGTTACCGTACCATCCTTCAAAATAGTCATCTCCTATAACTATGCACCCCTCAGATCTGGTATACATGCTCTGGGAAATTCGCAAGAAGTCTCTTTTGGGATGAAGTTCAAAAGCTTCGTCACGTTTCGTTGGATGTCAGCAATATGGTCAAATCTCTTTCAAAGAGAGTTTGAATCGTGAAAATAAGAAAAAGACTGAAAGATTGAGATCTGGCGAGTATGGTAGGTGTTCAATTTGCATCATCCCTCATGAATTTCCCTCAGTGTCTTGCAAAGCTTAAAACCAAACTTTAAACTGATCTTTTATTCGTTCATTTTCCTGTTCTCAGTTAAGAACCGACACACTGAACAAGCACTTAGTAACGCACGTCTTACACAGTACATAAATGACGCTCAATTGAACAACGGTGGGGTAAGATGGTCTACACTTGCCTCTATACAGGTGCAGCGTTTTGTTTCCCCAGTGTTGCCAGATCGGTCGTTCTGAATTCATTCACCGAATTTTATTGTCAGAGGTATAAACTCGTTCGATGCTCTCGTATAGGTGAAGGTTAGGAATTTTTTGAAAATATCATTATGATGGCAATGTTACTCTAATAAACAGGCGTTGAAGCGAATGAATACTGCTTTATAAAAATGACAAACCCATGTGATTATTTGTGTTTCCTTTCTACTGTATCTCCTGTTTCCCCCCCCCCCTTCTTCTTTTTTATGAGCTCTGCAATATATAAACATATATTTGAGGTATTGAAATCCCGTTAAATTACGGTTATTATTATCAAATGCTATAAAGAAAATATAGATAGTATAATATAATTAATTTAGAAAAAATCAAAATAATTTATATACTATGCAATATACTATTTTTGATGGAATTCATACGCGTGCAATACGCTATTTTTAATGGAATTCACACAAGTGCAATGGACTATTTTGATGAAATTCCCACAGACTTAAAAGTGTTGAACTGATTAAAAGTCTATTTTGAATTTCCTAGTGTGTTTTGTTGAAATAATAAGAATGTTTCAGTTTCAGCGTATTGCACTTTCAACTACTGGAAAAATGCCAATATCGTTTGATTTTCTATACCATTGTTTCGTTGTCATTGTTAAGCTTAAAAATAGTTTATTACATACTGTTACCTAAGTGTTACTGAAATAAATAACAAGAACAGAAAATCATCTATTCGGCATGGATTATGAGCACTTTCCAGTGGTATGAGAGAATATTGTTCGGGTAATTCCCTTTTATTAACACTTTCTAACAAAGTTGAAAAGTATAAATAAATAAAAAACAGCATTTAATGCACCAAAATATTTATTTCTAATTGCAAACCTCTTTCGGTAACGGTAGCGTACCGTCATCAGTTCAGTGTAAATTAGGATTGCTCAGAAAAGAAAACTGACGAAATATTACGTTGGAGAAGCGGATTCAATGACAAAGTTCATTAGACAATAAAATTACAGGAAATTTTAGGAAACAACCAATGTAAAAGAAGCGGATTCAAAGATAAAGTTCATCAGCCAATAAAATCGCGAGAGGAGAACTCGGGAAACGGGCCATACAGACGGATTCAATGACCAAGTTTGTTGGCCAATAAAAATTCAGAGAATTGGTCATTGAATCCGCTTGTATGGTTCGTTTCCTGAGTTTTCCCGTCGCGATTATATTGGCTGATGAACTTTATCTTTGAATCCACTTCTTTACATTGGCTGTTTCCTAGGATTTTCTGTAATTTTATTGACTAATGAACTGTGTCATTGAATCCATGTCTTAACATATACAGTCGACTCTCGTTAATTCGAAATCGGATAATTCGAATCTTCGCTTAATTCGAACTAAACATGAAGTCCCGAAATTTTCAATGGCAGAATAACGTTAAAAATTTTCATTAATTCGAACTCATTTTCTCTTGACTTCGTTTAATTCGAACTAACGAGAATTCCGATTTTTTATTTTTATTTTTTTTTCACGGATTTTAGATCATTGGAATAACTTTCTTTCTTTGATTTTTGTGAAAATTGTTCTTCACGAGTATACATATCAGGGATGTAGCGGTGTGTATACGGGGAGTATACGCCGTATACCTTCTGGATTTTTGTAAGGAACACAGTATACCCTCTGTTTCACAAGAAAACTATAGTATAGTACACTCTAGGGTATACACTCTGCTTTGAGCGTATACCCTCTGTTTAGAACGTATACCCTCTGCTTTTTTTAAGACTACACCACTGATACATATAATACAATGCATTTGATATCCACTTTCTTAGAGCCCGCCTGTCCATCAGTGACGCTTTAAATTTTTCTTCCATCGTGCTTTTTCTAATCTTTTAGTTAGTTTATGTATTTATACATTCTAATTTAATATTAAGTCATATTCTAATGCTAACAGACGAAATAAATTTTAAAAAACACCATAACATTACTTCCTTTGTAATAGTACCAAATTAAGCATGTTTTCCTTTAATATTTTCCATAATTCGAACTTGGGATAATTCGAACGTTTCTTGTGGTCCCGACGAGTTCGAATTAACGAGAGCCGACACTGTATTTCGGTAATTTTCTTTTCTGAGCAGCCATAATTTGCACTGATGACGATGACAGACGCCGCCATGGCTACCGAAACTGGTTTGCAATAAGAAATATTATATGAAGTTTCTACATTTGTAAGAAATATTATATGAAGTTTTTACATTTTAAGTTTGAACATTTTATATGAAATATGTAATATTAAAAGTTCATTGACAGGGACATTCAAAATAATTCCATTACATTATGCTGTATGGGAAAAAAATCGTTTGCAGAGTATTTTAATGTGATTACGTTATTCTAAATGCATTGAAACTGATAAAAATCACAGAATTTCACTAAAAGGTGATTACAATAGAATAGAACCTTTATAGCATTTGTCGTTCATTTGCAGTGGCACACAAAATAAATCGATTATAGCACAGTCTTTGAGTAAAAATTGCTGGAAGTGTGTTTTAAATGTCGGTATGCGATTTAAAATTTAACTAATTTTTTGCATGCCACTAATTGTGTATAAATTCCATACCTCATAAACAGGGCTGCACAAAAGAATTCACGCAATAATCTTTTTATTAGCGGGAATTACTGAAGGGGAATTTTCCACTAAAGTATATATGTACAGTGCAACCTCGATTATCCGAGCTAATTAGGACCACTAGTACCTCAGATATCACAAATTTCGGTTAACAGAAATTTTGCATAAAAACTCGCTGACTCGCGAATTTAATACCTCTTAGAATAAAAGACAGTAAAATTTTTTTTAAATGATAAAAATAAACCTATATAAGTTATGTTTCACAGTTCAACAAATTTAAAAAGAAAATCAATTACTACACTGTAAAAATTGAAGACCCAAATTGGGTTGAAAGATTTCTGGGTATAGTAATGTTCCTAAAATGGTACAGTAAGGATTCCAAAATGGTAGAGTATTGTTCCCAAAATAGATAACCCAAAATGGTTCAAAACAGAGCAGATCTTTATTAACATTAAATTAATCAAAATTTCTGAGGTATAATGTATATACTAACTAAGATATTTTAATTATTTTAATGTAATTAAAAATCAGACCTTTTTTAAAACGATTTTGTGCTACAAACTGAACTTTTCAAATTGGAACAATGCTGTACCCAAAAATCTTTCAACCCAATTTGGGTATTTTGTTTTTACAGTGTAGTTGTAAAATTTAATAAAGCAAATTAAAATTTTCTTAAACATACTAAGTTAAATGTTGGAAGATGCATTTTTTTAATTTGAAACAAATCGCAAGAATATTTTTTTCAAATTTAATTACATTGATTTGTTAAATTTATATTATTTTGTAAAACATGTCTGTTACCTTTTATTACTTACCCATCATACGTAGTATAGGGTAAATCTTGCAATCGTTTTGAAAATCGAAAAAAAAAATTTGACGGATTTACACGTTTTAGATAGTGGAGATTCCGAAAAACATATTTTTAGAAAAAAATTTATTGTCTGTCTGTCTGTCTGTAAACGCTCTATCTCCCGAACAAACTGAGATAGAGACTTGAAATTTTGTATGTAGTTAGTATGTAAGAATGGGACGAACCCTATTTAATATCAGCAACCTCGATTATCCGGAACTATTTTTTTCGGACTCTCGAAAAATTCGTTCTGATGAAAGGTATATAAAAATTTTCGAATTTTTTTGTTCTAAGGAATGGGCGTTAAAGGCAATAAAATAACATACATTTTGCATATAAAACGAAGTCGATCGGATTATTAGTTGCCGAGATATTTGTAATCTTGTTTTCCACATTCTTCGATTTTTCAAGACCCTGTATTTCATTCAAATTTCAATTCAAAAGTATATTTTAATTGGAAATGAGACGCTTAATCCGACGGAGTTAATTGTTAGTTAATAGAATTATTGTTTTTGGAGTTATAAGGATGTTTCTTTTACGCAGTTCGGTACTACTTGAGTAGTTTGGCGTTTTATATAATTTGTCGAATTTGGTACATCAGCAGTTCTTTACTATAGCATTACTACGTATATTAACAATATTTAAATTGTGTTTATGAATTGCAATGCATTGTATAAATAGTTTTCACATGTTTTATTTTCGTATACATATCCATGATGGGTAAGTATTACGGTGGCCCCCAACGACTAGTTGAAAAAAAAAAAAAAAAAAAAAAAAAAAAAAAAAAAAAAATCTGGATTTTCTATGAGTAGCTGTCCGATCATTATAATTTTTGAGTAACGCAAGATCTATCGGCGTAACATCGCTTCTTTGCTCCATGCATTTTAGGGCAGTTGTTTTTGCCTGAACAACTTCAGTATGACTTCTAGTCGTTGAAACAATAAGAGCCTGTAGTGCGGACAATGAAATAAAAAGTGTAGTCCTTTTCAAAGCTCATTCGCCAAAAATAAAATTAAATAAATAAATAAATAAAATAAAATAAAAATTAAATTTAAAAAAAATCAGACTTCGTTATCGGCGCAGTTAAGGGGCCACTTCACTCAAGTGAAAAGACCCGTTCGCTAATGTTAATCCTATGGAAGAAATTTATAAAGATATCTCGGTTGCATTTTAATATTTTTAAGTGATTCTTTTTGCACTAGATAGCTGAGATTGATCTGAATGCAGGCCGTTTTTTATTTTTTTGATTTTGTTTACAGATATTTTTTACGAGAAAGCTTTCATTTTCAGAACCGGTTTGGAAAGCGAAATCACCCTCATAAAAAATATCTGTAAACAAAATCGAAAAAGTAAAAAACGGCCTACATTCAGATCAATCTCAGCTATCCAATGCAAGAAGAATCATTTAAAAATATTAAAATGCAACCGAGATATCTTTATAAATTTCTCCCATAGGATTAGCATTAGCGAATGGGTCTTTTCATTTGAGTGAAGCAGCCCCTTAATAGAAGTTTCGATTAATAGAAGATCAGTTAATCGAGGCTTTCACGATTTCCGCAATAGCTATAGCTCAATAACTAATGAACAGATTTTTACACAAACCCAGATTCGGTTTCTTTCATTGGTATACGATGGCGTTGATTACTTTTTGTGTAAATCGCTTAACAGATGGCGCTGCTGTGCTTCAATTTTCAGGAAGTATTAATATGCATGAGATGGAAGGACGTTTTGGGATTGCGACATCCAACTAGTTTTATGATGAAAACAAAATTCTAAGTAACTTTGATTCATTAAAATTTTTTATTGTTGGCATATCATGATCACGTAAAATATATTTTTTCAAAAATTTGGCACATGGATGTGAAAAGGTTGGCCGTCCCTGACACATACAAATCTATCAATATTATACAGGGGTGCACAAAAAAATTCGAATATTTTTTCAGCTATTGATATGATAATTCCTGAAATTGGCTATTCAAATATAATAAGCGCTTTCCATATTTTTTACTGAGCCATCACCTATCATCTTACTAAACGATGAAGTTTGTTATAATATTTTGGAAGTGTTGGAAAGTGTTTCAAAACCTATGCTTGAAGCATGATTTTTCGCTCTTGTTTCAGTGTGGGATGAAAGATGCCTTACGGCCGATGAGTCATCTCCGTTCGAATTTTACCTGAAGCCACGCCAAACTAAAAATCCCAATTCCAAACTTTACAGTGTTACGGAAGCAATTATGATTTGTAATACGGCTGTCTCCAAAACGAAAACCAGTAAACATGTGGTGGTATTTAAGATAAGGGTGTTTTACGATGAAAAAAAATAAAAACAAATAAATCTTTTGGATATTACGTCATCGAACTTGTTTCAGGCTAGAGTTCCTTTAACCTTTTCATTTTGTTTTTTTTTACTTTTTGTAAATGTCTGCCTATTCACCATCCCGGTTTTTTTTTTCTTCCAAGAACTAAGCCAGAAACAACACAGAGAAAATCCGCTATAAATAGTGCAGCGTCGATCTATCGAAGAGGGTCCGTTTTTATTTAGCTTGCATTGGCATTCTCTTTCTAATTATCTGTGACAGGCCCGGTAGCAGAAAATGACAGACCGGAGACGTACACCGCATATTTCTTTAAAATTAAAAATTTTAAATTAGTTTTCATTTATTTAGTTTTAAAATTTCAAAAATTTTATATATATAGACTGAGACAGACCCTGAAGCCCGGCTCTTAAAGACATTCTAGCAAATTCTAACTTTTGAATTTTATTATTTGTTTAATTTAAAATTTTAACGGAAGAAAGTGCCGTTTCCTTTTTGTGATACTTTTTTTTTTTTTTTTTTTTTTAAACTAGGACCGAAGTCAGTATCCCTGGAAGAACCAAGACTTGTTCATTTGTACCGACTTTAGTTGATATTACTCAATTCCCCTCTGCACAGACCTGAAAAAATACGGAAATCCTGGTTACTTCAAGTTTCTTCAGGTTTTCCTGGTTTCCTCAGGTTCTGGGGAAACTGGAGAATCAGGTCCTGGATGAGAACTTCCTGAGGAAACTGGAAAATCGGGTTCTGAGGAAACTTTCCTGGTTTTCTCAGGTTTCAGGTTTTTTTCGGAGTTTTCCTGGTTTCCTCAGAATTTAAACCTAGTTTCTCCAGGTTGGTTCAGATTTTCAGGTTTCTCTGATTTTTTTAGGTCCTGTACGAACCTGAAAAAATATAAATGCTTAAAAAGCTTCAGGATCATAAAGTTCACCCCTCTTTCTTTTATAAAACATTAAAATTTTGGATTGAAATTTTGATCGAAACTCAAATTTTAAAAGCATACAGATAGCATAAATAAAAGAATATGCTTAAATCTCTAAACGTCGAATTATGAATTCATGAAAATTTCATCTTCTAAAGTAATTTTCGTGAATTTTTGAAATTACATTAGAAGATTGAAACAATCATTTAACAAATTTTAGAAGGATTTCCAAATTAAAATTAATTATTTAAAGTTGTATTTATAGAGATTTTGTGCAATATTTATAACTCTCGCGCAAATCTTTTATTTAAGATACACTTTTTAGTATTATATAGAATTAAGAAATGTACAAATGTAATGCTCGTATAGTAGAAATAATTCGAAAATGAAAATTTTTATTCACACTCTTCCAACGTCAAAAAACCGGAATAGATGCAAATGAAAAGAAATCCCCCTTTAAAATATTTTTTTTATTTTGTATAACCAATAAGGCTTTTAAAATAGCAAATAAAGCCTTTGTGCAAAAATGTTTAAAGATAGAAAACCAACGATTATAAATGCCCAAATAAAGTATGAATAGGTAGCAAACAGCCGTTTCGAATCTACTATGGAGATTCTTCATCAGTGCAAAACTCAGCGAGCTAGAAAAAGTAAAACTGAGCAAAGAGACAGAGAGACGCAGGCTTATATACCCGCTACGGAAACGATCCCGCCTAAAGAAAAGCAACCAATGAGAAGAGAGCAGCCTGAACAACTGGGTGGACAAGTAGCGACATCTACCGGAGAACAAAGAAACAAAAAAAAAGTTTTAAATTAAAGATTTCCGAATGCTTGGAAAATAAGGAATACTTGATAAGTCGTTGACTAAGGAGTGAGAATTTTTAATGATGTGGTAAGCTTCCCAAAAATTAAGATCAAGAATGGAAGGACACTTTTGGATGATGGTGGCTGAAGAAAAGTTAAACTTATGTTGTGAAGACCAACAATGTTGAGCAATAGACGAGCGTTTAAGCTCTTGATTTTTAACGTACCTTTTATGTTCCGTTAACTCTTAAGTACTGTGACAAAAATTGTCTCGTAACTACTGTGAAAGGTCTGTCAGACCGTTTAATCTAGACATGAATAAAATGTTACATTAATTTTCAGTATACTATTTATCCATTAAACTTTATATACAAGACTATTATAAATAAAATTAAACTATTCAAAAGTCTCTAGAGGTAGTATTAGGGCTCCAAACGAAATAAAATTTGACCAGCATCTATAGTTAAACTAAAAATTACTAGCTAAACTGTGAAACTTGAAAAACTCAGCGGTCTCTGAGACCGCTAACAGCAGTTAAGAGTTAAACGAAATTTGAGAGCACGTTTAGTCTGACCAATATAAGAAAGACCACATTGGCGAGAAATTTGGTAAATACCCCAGTTATCTAAGCGATCAATGGGATGCTTAAGAATTGAAAAGGCAATTTTATTAACAGGAGAAAAAATAACATTGAAATCGAACCTTTTTAAAATTTTAGCAACTTGCTGGCTGATTTTGGGGAAAAAGGCAAAACAACCAAAGTATTGGAGTTCGAATTAAAGTTTTTTCTTTCAGATTGGGTGGATTTTGTCAATTTTCTATGAATTGAATCTATAATATTAGGGAAATAACCACGATCAACAGCAATAGCTTTTAGATAATTAAGTTCATCACTGAGTAACTGAGGAGTTGAACAAATATTGGTAGCCCGGAAAACGAAAGTTTTAAAAGCCGCAACTTTCTGATTAGGAGGATGAGAAGAATATCTGTGAGGAATCCTGGTGAATCCTGGCTGGCTAATATACTAGTGTTGCTGTTAGTTAAAATTATGAGGGAACGCAGGGAAAATAAGGCGAAAATTTCGCTATTTCGGCATTAACTCAGTTCTTAGAACTTTGAAAGAAAAAAGGGGAAAAATATTTTCCGTTTACTAATTTTTCAACTTCACAGCCCACAAACAGAAATTTTACTATTTCAGATCGGTATAGACTTACAAAGGAAATCGTTATTTTTATGTTAATTCGTGTTCTCCAGATCAGAAAAATTTCGATGGAAAGGAAAAAAATAAAGATAAAATTTTTACTAGTTCGGAACTAATTCGGGATGTACTATAGAGTTTTTAATTAAAACAGTTTTCATCTACTGTGTATACCGGACAGTATATTGGGAATCTTTAAATTGGGTAGATAGACATAATAAAAAAATAACAATAATAATTCCTTTTATGGATTTAAAGTTACATATAATTAGTTTAATTTCACTTCAAACTATGTAACAACAAAAAGCCAGAATCGGAGTCGGTTTGCTTCTCAGCCGACTCCGACTACGACTCTTTTACTCAAAAATGGGCCCGATTCCGATTCCGCAACCCTGCTTTAACCCCCTTGGGACGAGCGACACGTATACGTGCCGCAAAAAGACTTAAGAATCTTACAAGAAAGGTCTCCATTGGGGGCATATTCAGAATTTTTTGAAAAAAATGCGAATTAAACTACTCATGTAGGTAATAAAGGATCAGTGAAAATTAGCGGCGGAATTACATTATTAGATATGTAAAAAAATAAAATAGTTTGGAATAATTGGCGTGAAAAGCTGAAAGCTACGCGGGATTTGGCGAGCAGTGCATTTCCTCGCCAAAAGCAGACGATTTTAACGAATCTGAAAATTGATTTTAATTGACTTCACTGTTAAAAATCTGCAGCATTTACTACAACGTTACTCCACTACTTTTATAGAATATCTCTCTTCTGGCCAATGAGAATGCTCCATAGCACGGTGAATTGACTGTTTTCTATAAAAGCGGTGGAGTGACGCTGCAGAAAATGGTACAGATTTTTAGCGGTGTTGTAGCTTGTGCAACAGTGTTAAAAATCTGCTGCATTTTGCTGCAACGCACTCCACCGCTTGTATATAATATCTCTATTCCAACCAATGAGAAAGCTCCATTTCACGGCCAAGTAACCGTTTTCTATACAAGCAAGGGAGTGCTTTGCAACAAACTGCAGCAGATTTTTAAGAGTGTATTTTTCAATTTGGAACAATTTTAATCAATTTAAATTGTGTTTTAAATGATAAAATATATTAATTTCATTTTGTTATAAGTACATATAAACGTATATGACAAAATTACACTTAAAGTAAAGTAAAAATGCAAAATTAAAATTACTTAAACTAAACTTATTTAAATAAATTGAACATAGAAAGTTTTTTCTTTAAAAAGTATTCGAAGCGTAAAAGCGTATTTTTCAAAATTACGCTTTTTCGCCAACCGGAGATAAATCGCCAAAATAAACGAAAATTTTATTATTTTTTTACGGACGTTATAAGGAGGTTCCGCCGAAATTTTTTTTATAAACATATATAACTATATGAGAAGAACATTCTGTAATTTTTTCAGATTTTTCTGAGTATGCCCGTATGGAGACCTTCCTTGTTAGTCTATCCCCACCAGTAAAATTTGCCTTATTTAATCGAAACATTTTCTCAATTTAAAAAGGCACTAACTTCTGTTTTTAAAAAGCGGCGACAAAACATTAAAAATTTCGTAAAAGATTCCCGTCGCGAAGGAGTTAAAGTATTGTCGGGGCATAAAGTGTTAAAAGCTGAAAAGAATCTAGCTGAAATGAAGAAAGAAAAATTAAGCAAAACAGGAGTACAGTTGCAAACATTTAATTGATAAAAATCAAGCACCCATTGACTACATCACACACAAGCTAAACAAGTTTTTTCACTTAATAAAATGCAAATTACATCGCGACCTAACAGTAATTGAATGTTTTTTTTTTTTTTTTTCTCTTTCTGTAATTCGGAGCAGAGGGCAATGGAAAAGACAGGAAGCTACGTAGTTATGCGTCATTTCCTATTTCAGCCCTCTTGTTCAGACAGAATGTTTAATTAAAACGATGGAATTTTCACTGTCCTGAATTCTTTCGGTGTTAGTTCGTTGAGGAATATATACGAGTTAGTAGAGAAAGGGGATGAAAAGTTTAGACAGCTTAGCTGTTTCAGTGGCGTATAGCAATTAAAAAATGATAAGAAGGGCTTGAATATATTTTTTTTTTCCAAATAAATTGCTTATTTTTAGTAATTGATAAGGTATTTATGAAAATAATTAATCGTTAATTGTGAATATCATTATTACAAAATCAGTGTTTTATTTATTTTAGACGCGTTATTTAATATATTAAAATTTGTAAAGCGTTACCATTTCAAATTGCTCCATATTATAAAAACATTTTCATAGAAAATGAACAGTCTTTGATATTCAATGTATGCAACTGTATTTATATTTGCAATTTATAATAATTAAATCTCCCGAAAAATAAATGTAATGCTTTCTTGGCTTTAAAACGCATCCTATATAAAATTGAATTTCACCAATCGTTTTGGCGACCGTTAGACAAAATTCGCGATTTTTTTTACCCGCAAACATTTGACGAATTTTTCTCGCGATCGTTTGACGAAATTCGCGGTTTTCCCCGGATCATTTGACTAAATTCGTTTTCTTTTGTCCATGACCGATTGACGAAATTCTCTATTTGTTTCTGCGATCTTTTAACAAAATTAATGATATTTTCCGAGATCCTTTGACGAAATTCTAGATATTTTTCTCGTAAACAACTATCAAAATTTAATATTCTTCTTCTTCTTCTTCTTCTTATTATTATTATTATTATTGCATGTTTGTGTGATCGGTTGTTGAAATTATTTTTTTTTCCGCGAATCGATTGTTGAATTGATTTTGAGGAGTTTTTAAAAAAGTAATTAATTCTTGGGAAAATGTCTGTGAGAGAATTAAATAGGGTTGGGTGCATTATTTTTCATTATGCCTGGTTTTCCTATTTTGTTACCAATTCTCGCAATTCCGCACACTATTTCAAATCCTGATGCATTGTACATCGATGTGTAGATGCATGCTAACAGATGTAGATATGTATTATTACAGAATAGGTCGTCTGTTTCGATTTGTCAAAAATTAAAAGTTTTTGTTTTATTTTACGTTATTGTTTTAATATCTTCTTTAATAAAATTTAAAATACTGCTTTTTCAAAACCACACAATTTTTTATATATTGACAATAATATGTACCTAAAAAAATAAAATAATGACATATGTAATTTAAAAGAGGAAGAAGGGAAATGAGATTCTTTGTCAGCAAATATGGTTATTCATCCCGGCCACGATGATGATTGTGATTCCAGGCTTTCTTCTGCTATTGCACTCGGTAAAAGAAAGAAAATAATTCCGACAAAGCCTATATTTAGCACCCCCTTTCAAGCAGCTGTAGATGGCACGGCGGGAAAAGTATATTTCTAATGTTCCTAGTTGCGTAACAACTGAAATATGTCAAGCATGGGGATGAAATCGATGCGATATATGATGGGAGAGTCAAGATAACTATTTACTGCAGAGCATATACAACACATATTTTGTCATACGTGGGATGTTTTTAGTATAGTTTTGGTGAAATTCACAAATCTGGCCGCAGTTTTCTTGTATTATCCCCTGATTATTTTATACAGAAAATTTTAATAGGTTTGATTATGAAAATTTCAGTAGTTGTAATGCAAATATTTTCAAAATTTATCAACATTTAATATTTTATTTTAAAACTAATCTTATAATAAACAGAAAGTTCCATGGTCATATCGAAATAATACGATTAAATAAACTGTGTCCCTGGTGAAATATGACAATAGTCTAAAAGAGTGTTTTTGCAGATACCTAGAAAATATTATATTACAACAAGATTTAACTGATATTACGAATTTCTAAAACTTTTTTGCGATTTATTACAGAGGATTCTTTCAGAAAAGTAACCTTTATTGTAAATTTAAAGAGCGAAATATATGTTTAAAATAAAAGAATCGCAAACAGTGCAAAGAGAATAGAGCAAATATATTATTATTATTATTATTATTATTATTATTATTATTATTATTATTATTATTATTATTATTATTATTATTATCCTTATTATTATTACTAAATACTCAAACGTTATTGAAATTTTGTATAGACCGTGAGGCGGCAGCACAGACAATCACTTCATCGAGTTCATGGATAAAAGACTAGAATTAATTAAATTTCGGTTCACATAACAGCAATCTGTCTGCCAAGTCATATCTTGGTGGAAAACATCTAAAATCCCGATTTTAGCGGTTAACTCATAGGTTTACCATTATGTTTTCCTACTCCTAGTTCTCCATGTTCTCATACTTTTTGGGTGTATGAAAGCACAATGATAAACCTACGAATCAACCGCTAAAATCGATATTTTAGATGTTTTCCACCAAGATATGACTTGGCAGACCGATTGCGATTTAATGCTAGAATTTCAGTAGCATGAGCTGATTGTCTATGCTGCCGCCTCCCGGTCTATATAGTAAATGTATAGACCATTACTACATGTAAACAGTAACAAAAGTATTTGTTAAAACAAAATAACATTCAATTAAAAGACATATACTATTAACCAGACCTATTATTACACCAGACCCGAAAAAGTTGCCCTGGAAAAAAAAAAAAAAAAAACAGTATTTTTGATAATGCAATAAATGTTTTTTTTTTTTTTTTTTTTTTTTCTTTTGACAATCTGAAGAATTTTGTGTCCCGAACCGTCTTAAATCGAACAAGATTACGAAACAGGACAGATAACAGTGACCACTACTTTTAAAAAGTCAAAAACTCTCAAGTTCTTTGGAATTATTATCTTTTTTATTTTCTTGGGAGATTTTACTGCCACTGTAACAAAAAAAAAAAAAAAAAAAAAATATATATATATATACTTGATTATATTACAAAATGATTCCATGCTATTATTAAGTGAAGACTTTGATCTCTCAATGACATGACCGCTTAGTTCATTTCCACAAATTCGTGTTTTAGAATCTAATAAAAATCTATCAAGTTGCTGTTTCTATGCAAGTTTAAATAAATTCCTCTAAATATTCTCTCGTCAGTTTAGTATTTATTTATTTTTTCTTTTGCGATAATCGGGGATAATTTAAGGAAAATTTTCGTCATACAGTGGATGGAGGCTGCTTGGAAATTTTGAATTCAGTTTAACATTTAGAATGTATTTTTTGTCGTTAAAATATTATATTAAGTTTAAAAATCACCATGTCTTTGGATATTCTAAGCTCTCAATGACATAAAACAAATAAATTAAACTGATAGTTATAGCAAGAAATTTTACCCCCCCCCCCCAAAAAAAAGGCATGTTTTCACATCTCTAATTTTATATATGCAAGAAATTCGCAAGTAAGAAATTAATAAACTGTAAATATTAAAAATATTGATATTGTTTTTAAATTTCGTCAGAACATTGTTTTAAAAAAGGCGTTTGATTTGCAATTATGCTGCGCGTCGACTTACATTTGATGATGAACCAATCTTTAAACAGCCTTCTTGTGCATAATTTTATTTTTATAATTATTATTATTTTACGGTGATCGTAAGAAAAAGTCCTACTTTCTCTGGAGTCGATTCTCGATGCCTTTTTACCACTTATATACTTGTTAATCCCCTATGTCTGTAAAATTATTTTTACAACAATGATAGTAAGTGGCCAGGAATACCATTTATAAAATTGTACAAATTAGCTTACAGTTTTATTATTTTTGGTTTTACAGTTTGATGAATTTACGAAAAAAGAAGTCTAAAATATTACAAATTTTGCATTTTCTGCGTTTGCTAAAGGTGTAGGTGTATTGTATTACGCTCCTAGGATACGAGGATGCCGGTAATAGGTAACCGGCTTTATCTTGGTTACGTGCCCCCACCTCCAATCCCCCTCCCCACGGAATTTTAAAAATCCTTCTCGCAAAAAAATATTTGGACTCAACATTGGATATTTTCAAAAATAAAGTGGACATATTTCTAACAGCACCATTATCTTGACTGCTATTTCGTGAGGCGGCAGCACAGACAATCACTTCATCGAGTTCATGGATAAAAGACTAGAATTAATTAAATTTCGGTTCACATAACAGCAATCTGTCTGCCAAGTCATATCTTGGTGGAAAACATCTAAAATCCCGATTTTAGCGGTTAACTCATAGGTTTACCATTATGTTTTCCTACTCCTAGTTCTCCATGTTCTCATACTTTTTGGGTGTATGAAAGCACAATGATAAACCTACGAATCAACCGCTAAAATCGATATTTTAGATGTTTTCCACCAAGATATGACTTGGCAGACCGATTGCGATTTAATGCTAGAATTTCAGTAGCATGAGCTGATTGTCTATGCTGCCGCCTCCCGGTCTATATAGTAAATGTATAGACCATTACTACATGTAAACAGTAACAAAAGTATTTGTTAAAACAAAATAACATTCAATTAAAAGACATATACTATTAACCAGACCTATTATTACACCAGACCCGAAAAAGTTGCCCTGGAAAAAAAAAAAAAAACAGTATTTTTGATAATGCAATAAATGTTTTTTTTTTTTTTTTTTTTTTTTTTCTTTTGACAATCTGAAGAATTTTGTGTCCCGAACCGTCTTAAATCGAACAAGATTACGAAACAGGACAGATAACAGTGACCACTACTTTTAAAAAGTCAAAAACTCTCAAGTTCTTTGGAATTATTATCTTTTTTATTTTCTTGGGAGATTTTACTGCCACTGTAACAAAAAAAAAAAAAAAATATATACTTGATTATATTACAAAATGATTCCATGCTATTATTAAGTGAAGACTTTGATCTCTCAATGACATGACCGCTTAGTTCATTTCCACAAATTCGTGTTTTAGAATCTAATAAAAATCTATCAAGTTGCTGTTTCTATGCAAGTTTAAATAAATTCCTCTAAATATTCTCTCGTCAGTTTAGTATTTATTTATTTTTTCTTTTGCGATAATCGGGGATAATTTAAGGAAAATTTTCGTCCTACAGTGGATGGAGGCTGCTTGGAAATTTTGAATTCAGTTTAACATTTAGAATGTATTTTTTGTCGTTAAAATATTATATTAAGTTTAAAAATCACCATGTCTTTGGATATTCTAAGCTCTCAATGACATAAAACAAATAAATTAAACTGATAGTTATAGCAAGAAATTTTACCCCCCCCCCCCCCCAAAAAAAAAAGGCATGTTTTCACATCTCTAATTTTATATATGCAAGAAATTCGCAAGTAAGAAATTAATAAACTGTAAATATTAAAAATATTGATATTGTTTTTAAATTTCGTCAGAACATTGTTTTAAAAAAGGCGTTTGATTTGCAATTATGCTGCGCGTCGACTTACATTTGATGATGAACCAATCTTTAAACAGCCTTCTTGTGCATAATTTTATTTTTATAATTATTATTATTTTACGGTGATCGTAAGAAAAAGTCCTACTTTCTCTGGAGTCGATTCTCGATGCCTTTTTACCACTTATATACTTGTTAATCCCCTATGTCTGTAAAATTATTTTTACAACAATGATAGTAAGTGGCCAGGAATACCATTTATAAAATTGTACAAATTAGCTTACAGTTTTATTATTTTTGGTTTTACAGTTTGATGAATTTACGAAAAAAGAAGTCTAAAATATTACAAATTTTGCATTTTCTGCGTTTGCTAAAGGTGTAGGTGTATTGTATTACGCTCCTAGGATACGAGGATGCCGGTAATAGGTAACCGGCTTTATCTTGGTTACGTGCCCCCACCTCCAATCCCCCTCCCCACGGAATTTTAAAAATCCTTCTCGCAAAAAAATATTTGGACTCAACATTGGATATTTTCAAAAATAAAGTGGACATATTTCTAACAGCACCATTATCTTGACTGCTATTCTGAAGTTTAATACCCTTTTTCTAAAGATAGCTCTAGTAATTGTATATTTATAAGAATAAGTGTTTAGCACCACATTGCATTTTGACGGCCTATTTTAAATAATCAATTTCAAACATCATTGTAATCAATTTCAGACAGTAACTTTACATCTGTTAATGATTATTTCACACCATGCTATGCATTTTTTTTAATGGTAGTGTAATAATTAATTTCAGTCAATGTGGGATTGTTGCCAAACATTTGTTGCTATGAACCGAAAAAAGAAAATCTGACTGTGAACAGAGTATGAACCCTATTGTTCCTTCTTCTAAATAGAAAATTTACACATCATCAGTAATAAATGCTTTGAGTGCTTCATCTTCAAAAATATTTGTATAAAATATAATGTTCTTAATAGGACATGCAATAATAAAACAATAATCACAATAAGTTAATTTAATTTGAACATTTTAATAGCAAAAGTTGGGAAAGGTACATACAAAGGTTGTATACAATAGACTCAAGATTATTCGGATCCCGATTATTTATTTTCCGTATTATTCGATCTCCGTCTTTCCTGGTGTCTTTTTTGTCTTTTCTCTCCGGCCGGTATACTTAAAAAGAATATTCGTGATAAAATTAAGAATTTCCTTCTAAAGACGTTGGATGCGGTTGTATGTTACGATCTACGATCTTTCTGCTAAAAAAATACAAGCTATGTTCTTGTATATATGCCATTTGAGTTGCATACTTATATGTTATGCTTATACAGTCGGTTCTCGTTAATTCCAACTCGGCGGCGGGACCATAAGAAATGTTCAAATTATCCAGAATTCGAATTAAGAAAAGTATTAAAGGAAAGCATGTTTAAAGGGATAATATTACAAAGGAATTAATGCTATAGTATTTTTTAAATGTATTTCAACTGTTATCATTAGAATATGACTTAATATTAAATTAAAAAATATAAATATTGTCGAGTCTCTCTATAACGAAACTCCATACATCGAATTTCTCTATATAACGAACTTTTTCGAGGAACGTTCCCTTTTTTCATTACTACATTAAAAACAGTCTCTATATAGCGAAATATCTATCTCCATATAACGAATTTTTTCATATAATGTTCTTTATTTATTCAGTTTTAAAAGAACCTCAAAATCACATGGAATCAAATTTCCATCACTTATTTTTGATTTATCGTTCAAGGCTTAGTTTTTTATATTGCTTCTCTACCTTGAATCTCTTTGATCTTTAAGTCCAACGAATTCATTCCACCAGCCCCCCTCCCACACAACTTTTAACATCCTTTGAGAAATAGTGTCAATTTAATTGTTACACATATAAAACCTGGATCAATGTGGTAATTGAAGTCAGTGTTGATTTCAGAGGGTGGCTTGGGGGAGACATTCACTCCCGGAGCAATGAGATCGCCCCCGAAAATTTGAAATGTTGTGCTTTCCATGGGAAAAAATTAACGTACGTTTTTCTTGTGTGGTTTTTATTAAGCTTTTAAATAAATGTCTATTCTCTTTTTTGAAACTGTTCAAATAATTAAGAAATAGGATATTACGTTAATATTAAGCTAAACACTTCAATTTTTTAATTAAACGTATAAAAAATAATACTTGTTCAAAATTTGCACATTAAACAGATATTTTAACGTTTTTCTCTGTTCAACGAATTTCTCTATATAACGAATTTTTTACTGGAACAATGGATTTCGTTATATAGAGACTCGACTGTATATAACCCAGTTAAGGGATTAAAACTCAGGGATCTTATAAAACATTAAAAATTTGTTACTATTTCGAAAATATTTTTTGATTTCATCTACATGTAAGATATGAAAACCAGTACTTTTGATAAATGCAGTTGGTAGTGTACTACTAAATGCCAATAACTGTAGTTATTGCAGTGTTGAATAAGATTACCACATAACTAGAGTTAGCCTAGGCTGATGATATTTTAGATCTTGAAATTCTTCAAATCTTACTTTTGTTTTTCTTTTCTTAAAAGTTAAATTTTCTTCTTACAGGACTGAAGAAGAAAGAAAAATGTACTTGGAAAATGAAACATTATTTTATTAAACCTTCCAGGACGCGTCTTTTGCAGAATTTTTAATATTTTATCACCAGCTTTTCAAAACAACAATTTTTTGTCTAATTGAATCGTAAAAATGTTTAGATTAAATAAGACACACTTGGAAATAAAAATTTACTAATACGAATACTCAAGGTTTCTGAGCACCTGATATCGAACGCATATACCGGTTACTCATCCTCAAGGGGTTAACCTCTTCAGACCTGTGGTACACAAATGTATACCTCCATTCCTTTCCTCGTAAAAACTAAACTGTTTGAAATTTTGGCATTTTCACTTTACTTCTATACAGCTGAATGATTTTTGCTTTAAAACAAAATCAATAAATATCAGCACTGATGAATATTACCTCATAAAATAAATATTACTTTCATCCGAGTTTGGAAAATTCCTTCAAGACATTGTGGCCAAAAAAGTAAGAAATATTCCTGATTATTTAACTTAAATGCTTTACAATAAAAAATTTTGAGAATTTCCTGATCATTTACTTGTTTAAAGATCTTAATTTTGTTATTCCGCAAACTTATATTATTGATAGTTAAACTGATGTTTTAAGGGGATTAGTACTTTTATATCCGTTTTTGTAAACCTAAATTACCAGTCCCCTAAAGTACTGATTTCATAAAAATGACTCTTTTTGTCATCTATGGTGTCATTTTGATTATACAAAAGCAATAAATACATATTTGTAGAATTATTTTATGCTCAGGTCTGAAGAAGTTAAATGAAACAAATTAGAATATGTCACAATGTTATGTTGAGAAACGCTGTTGTGCACATTTAAGGAAAGTAAATCCATGTAAATACAAATTTCATTTAACAACCGATTCGTAGAACTCAATACAAATTAGCAATCGAACCGGTGCAAACTGGCTGAATCCCAACTCTATGCATTTAGTGATTCTGGGCGAAAGATTTCAGCGATTCTGGGTGGAATATTTTAGCGGTTATGGGTGTATTTCAATCCAAACTGCTTTTTTTTCTGATTTATTTTTAAATTCATTTTTGCTCTAAAACGTGTCAAATTGTGAAATTCTCTTATTTAGAAATTACATAATGTGTCATGCTTGTCGATTTTTTGATAAAGGCAGAAAATATTGCAAAAAAATGGTCTCAAAGTTGGCGTTTTGAACCGAATTTTTTGAAGCGGAAGATTTGGGAACGAAATAAATATTCACACTGAGAAAATAATTGCTTATAAATCAAATTCTAATGAATTGAGCGAGAAATGAAATCACACTGCCTCTTATATACATCCCTTTAAGAATCACCTCAGCAAAGTTTCGTGTTTCTACTTTTAAAAATGAGTCTGAAAATTTCGAGCTGTTGAGGGTGGAAAAATATTTTTTCGAACACACCCTCACAGGACAACTTGGCTTCTCCGGTGAAAGTCTTAATAAATTTGTAGAATTATCAACATAAGCATAACACTCGATCAAACATAAAATGCAATTAAAAAAATGTCTTTACTGATATACTGATACTTTTTTTTTTCAGTTTCAACATCCTGCATGAATAATTCAAACTAAATCTATATAAAGGAAAAACACATCAAAATGCCAGTCGGTCAGTTTATATTGATAAATAGTTAGTGAAAACATATCAAAATGTAATTCTTGATTCGTGCCTAGTACATGAAAATTAATTCGCTATAGAGATGAACCAGTAGAACATTGGCAATTTCTATTCTTCGATAACAAGTTTATTGCAGAAATCGCCAGAAAACAAAACCTCTAAAGTTAGTAGTAATGATCCCAAGGGTATCGTTACAAATACGGCCCAAACAAAAGATAGATAAAAAAATAAAAAGGCAGCAAAATTTTCAGAAAAGTAATATTATTTATGTCAGTTTTATGTTAGTGGAGATGTTACAAGGCTAGAAATTGATGAGAATACTTTTTTTTCTACAAACTTTATGAAATTTTAGCCGCTCTAAATTTTTCGGCTATATGCGACCTCCAAGTTTGCTACCCACTAAAAACGACCCTGCAGATACGCGGCATTTTCTCGCATTTGAGCCCTGAAAGATAAATTCGTCACTGGCTTTTTGTAATCTGCCTCCACTCTCATCGAACTTATTTAATTTTAATTCTTATTGACTAATTTTATTTTTATTATTAATAAGAATTGTTTAATTATTCGTATTAATTTTATTTTTATTTATTAATTTGTATTAATGTTATTCTTTTTAGCTAATGTAATTCTTTTATAATTTATTTTTTATTATTCAATTTATTTATTATTAATTTTTAACTTTCATTTTTCATCTTTGTTCATCATTTAATTTTAATTCTTATTCGTAATCGTAGTAAGTTTTATCCCAGTCAGTTATCGTGATGTATCGTCAGTAATCTATGAATAACATATGATTTTTACTTACCCTTCATACGTAGTATAGGGTAAGTCTTGCAATCGTTTGAAAATCGGAAATTTCTTTTGGCGGATTTACACGTTTCAGACACTGGAGATTCCAAAAAAACATATTTTTAGGGAAAAAATTGCCGTCCATCTGTCTGTGTGTCTGTAAACGCTCTATCTCCCAAACGAATTGAGATAGAGACCTGAAATTTTGTATGTATTTAGTATGTAAGAATGGGACGAAGCCTGTTGAATACCAGTACCCTCGATTATCCAGAACTATTTTTTTTTCTTTGGACTCTCGAAAAATTTGCTCTGATGAAAGGTATATAAAATTTTTCGATTTTTTTTTAATTTTAAGAAATGGACGTATAAGGCAATAAAATAACACACATTTTGCATTAAGAGCGAAGTCAATCGGATTATTAGTTGCCAAGATATCTGCAATCTTGTTTTCCACATTCTTCGATTTTTCATTATCCTGTATTTCATTCAAATTTCAATTCAAAGATATATTTTAATTGAAAATGAGACGCTTAATCCGATGCAGTAAACTGATAGTTAATATGATTATTATTTTTGGAGCTATAAGGATATTTCTTTTCTGGTACTACTTGAGTAGTTTGGCATTTTACTTACCCATCATACGTAGTATATTTCTCTGGAGATTTCAAAAAAGATATTTTTAGAAGAAAAAAAAATTGCCGTCCGTCCGTCAGTCTGTCTGTCTGTATGTGTGTCTGTAAACGTTCTGTCTGCCGAGCAAATTAAATAGAGACTTGAAATTTTGTATGTACTTAGTATGTAAGAATGGGACGAAGCCTATTTAATATCAGTAACTTCGATTATCCGGAACTATTTTTTTCGGACTCTCGAAAAATTCGTTCTGATGAAAGGTATATAAAGATTTTCGAAATTTTCTATTTTAAAGGTTGATCGTAAAAGACAATAAAATAACACAAATTTTGCATAAAGAACGAAGTCGATCGATTTATTAGTTGCCGAGATATCTGTAATCCTGTTTTCCACATTCTTCGATTTTTCATGACCCTGTATTTCATTCAAATTTCAATTCAAAGATATATTTTAATTGGAAATAAGACGCTTAATCCGACTCAATAAATTTTTAGTTAATAACTTTATTATTTTTGGAGTTATAAAGATGTTTCTTTTTCGCAATTCATTACTACTTGAGTAGTTTGATGTGTTGTATTATTTGTCGAAATAGATTTACCAGCAACTCATTAATAGAGCATTACTATGCATAATAAAAATATTTAAACACACGTTTAAATTTTGTTTTGGAACTGCAATGCATTTTATAAATAGTTTACAAATGTTTTATTTTCGTATATTATGTATGCATATATATGATGGGTAAGTATTACGGTGGCCCCCAACGACTAGTTATATAATTTGGCGAAATTGGATCATCAACAATTCATTAATAGAGCATTACTATGTACATTAAAAATTTTAAATGCACATTTAAATTCTGTTTTGGAATTGCAATGCATTTTATAAATAGTTTACTCGTTATTTATTTTCATATATTATATTATTCATATCCATGATGGGTAAGTATTACGGTGGCCCCCAACGATTAGTTTTTTTTTTTTTTTTTTTTGTTACTGTGTATCCTGGGCTGGATTGTCTTTTCCTTTAATTGTACGTTAATCAAACTCTTGTAACCTACATCCCCCCCCCCCCACTCAGTTAGAAAGAGATATTCATGCAAGGAAAGTTATACTACAGCAATTTTTGAATATGTCTGATTTCTGGTGCGGAATTTTTATTACAAGAAAAGAAACTCATTAAGACCATCTTCTTGAATGACTTTCAATTTTTGCTTTTGCACTAGGGATGGGCATTATTTATCGTATTAGGATAAATAACAGTGTTACCACGCTAAAACCTAATATTGCATTAATATGTTACTGAAAAGTCCCTGTTAAATAAATAACACATGGTTCTTAATGACAGCATCTTCCTTCACTTGTTTTAATCAAGATTTCATTTTTTGTACCTCTAAAAAAGAATAATATTCATTAAAAACGTCCTTAATCGTTTCTTTTGAGACGTTTGCCGAACAACGTTGAATGTCCGGGTTGGGTGCCCGGACAGCCCCCCCCCCCACCCTGCTTGCGCAGACCCATTCACAATTATTTAAAACATTTGCGCCCCCCCCCCTTATTAAAACACCTTTAAAAACCCTTATTAAAAAAAATCTCACAATTATACATTCTAAGATTAAAAAACCTGTCTAAAACGGAATTTAAAGCTGTTTTATGGCTTCCGTTTTAGAAGGTTTTACTTTATAAAATAAGATATTGTTTGTATCCAGCAAGTACAGCCCGGACAGCCCCCCCCCCCTGCTTGCGCAGACCCATTCACAATTATTTAAAAAATTTGCGTCCCCCCCTTTATTAAAACTAGAGTTGCAAAAAGTCGGTTTATTCCCGGGTTTATTTCCAATAGGTCAGGTTTATTCCCAGGTTTATTCCCAAAAAACCGAATTATTCCAAAAAATCCCGGGTTTTTTCCAGGTTTATTCCTAAAAACCCGGTTTATTCCCGGGTTTAAACCGGGTTTTTTCTAACCTTTGCAACGCTAATTAAAACACCCTTAAAAACCCTTATTAAAAAAATCTCATTATTATACACTCTAAGATAAAAAACTGTCTAAAACGGAATTAAAACTGTTTTATAGGCTTCCGTTTTAGAAGGTTTTACTATATAAAATAAGATATTGTTTGTATCCAGCAAGTACAGTCCGGACAGCCCCCCCCCCTGCTTGCGCAGACCCATTCACAATTATTTAAAAAATTTGCGTCCCCCCCCTTTTTTAAAACACCCTTAAAAACCCTTATTAAAAATAATCTCACCATTATACACTCTAAGATAAAAAAAACTGTCTAAAACGGAATTTAAAACTGTTTTATTGGCTTCCGTTTTAGAAGGTTTTACTATATAAAATAAGATATTGTTTGTATCCAGCAAGTTCAGGTTAAAAATTCTGGGCACCCACCCGTTCAAAAGGCTGGTTATGCCTATGCAACCACAGAAGAAATAATTCCTTAATATTCGCTAATTCAATAACTGTTAGATTTTTCACCAGTTTTCCAATTCAGTTCAGTTATGTAGTTCTTTTCTGTTAGATTTTCCACCCGTTTTTCAATAAATGTTTTTTTTTTTTTTACATTACAAAAGAACATTTTATCGCTTCGTAACTGTTGTTCATTTTCAAACGTTTTGTTACAAATTATTTGACAACCTTGAAAAGTGCTGAGTAATACACATTATCTGAGGATAATTTTGTTATCGTTAACGACTTTTGATTTAAAGTTTCGTTTCCTGTTTGGTTTTTATTCGCGGTCGTTGAAGAAAGAGGATAAATAAAAAATGATTTCGTTTCTTTTTTATTAAATATCAGAAAGACTGAATTTGAGATTTGTGGATTTCATTTCTAAAGGGCTCTTCTGGGGGGGGGGGGGAGGGAGAGGGGGTTCACTCCCCAAACATACACTTTCAAATTTCGCTTATTTAGTTCTCTACCATTTTTAACATGACACCCCCCCCTCTAGGGGACTCACCTAATTTTGCTCATTTCTTCATTTCATTTCAATCTTTAAAAGGCTATAACTTTGCTTCTATGGGAGCTAAACCGGAGAAAAAAATTCTAGCATAGCTAACTTTTACTCGCCATTCTTTTTGCTATTTCAATTTTCCGGTTTTCCCTATAGGACCATTTTTTGGGAGGGGGGGGGGGCAGGGAAGAGGAGCGTTCCTCATTTTTTGATGTAATATGTCTATCGAAAGCTTATGCTTCATACATTACAAATCTAGCATAGAAAATTTTCTCCCGTTATTCTGGGTCACGTTATGGACCCATAATGGGTTGAAATTTAAATTTCTCAAACTTCTTCGAGATTTTTTGCCAAATCGGTATCAGAAAAAAATTGCGCCAACGTGATGTGTGTATGACATCTGCGCCATATAAATATTATTCAGTCTTTTTTTTATTGCAATTTTTTTATGTAAAACAATATGCATTATTTTTCATGCACAATTGCGCATTAAATGAAAATTGTAATGTAATTTTTGTAGTAGTACTTTATAATAATGAATAAAAAAAACACATTATTTAAAGGTATTTCCTGCACAATAAAATGTGTCCTGACGATTACAAACAAATATGTCTTGTCAATTCAAAAAATAAAAACGTAATTTTCCAAGTTTTCACTTCTGTCGGCACTCCAAAAATGTCACTTTTTTTAGGGGGGGGGGTGAAAATTTTGTGGAAATAAGTCTTATTTTTTATTTATGTATGGATCCATATAAAAAAGTATGAGCTAGTGAACTTTGGAACCATTTTAATACAACTCATATTCCAAATATTAAAATAATTCAGAAAAATTATTAAAAAATTATTTTCAATTTAATCATTTTTATACTAAGTAAATGCAATTAAATTTCTTATAAATTGAATCTGGAATGTTTGGATAAGATTTTAATATTTACAAAATATAAAATACAGTACAATATATTAGGTTTACAGCTTTCTGAAAGACATAAAAATAGTAGGATAAAATTTAGATGAGTTCAAAGTATTAGAATATTTTATTTTGCGCAACAATATTACCTTATTAATATGAAGTAAATGGTAGTTAATATTTTGTAGCACCCTCTTTTGCTTTCATAATAGCGTACAATCGATCTTGCATACTATACATATCTGCTATTAAGAAACTAGTAAAAAAACTGAGTCTGGAAAAAATTTCATTCTCTACCATCTGTCCTATCTCATAAGTTTCTTTGTCCTATCAGTTAATATTTGTTTTATGTTTTGCAGCCGCTCTAGTAGTGGCAGCACGCGTTGACTTGCTGTACGGAAATTCAGTAATGCATTTCATCTCAGATTTTAAAACATCAACAGTGCTGATTGAGAAAACGCGGTATACGGAAAATGGATTTTTGAAAAATTCGTTTTCCTCTGTATGTTAAAGAAAGTTTTCTTAATAAAGAAAGTTTTCTTGTACTTTCTAATTTTCCTATTTTTCGTATTTCCTATTTTATATTCAAAAATATATGTGCCTATAGATATTTTCTTAAATGTTGTTGCCCCACCAGTGGCTGAGAGATTCTGCCCTCAAAACTGGTAGACGGCAGGCGCTGGATTAGAACAAAACCCAATAACGGTCGTCAGCCCAATCATTCGGAGTTTTCCGTGGTTTTCTTCGAACTTTGGATTTCCTTGCATAAATACGGGTTGGGTTCCCTTAGAAAGACCCCCCTCCCCCCATGGAGGGCACCCCCTTAGGGCCCATATCCCATGTGTTGTCTGTTTGGGAGCATATTTAGCAATTGTTTGTAAATTGTTTATTGTATCCTGTTACAAAAATAACAGGATGTTGGAACCTGTTACCAGCGCTACTGTGGAATGATGTAACCGGTTAACCAAAAATAACCATATTTCTCATCTCTATTTTGCACCTATATATCTTGTCTCTTATCTAGCCGACAGGTGCTTCTACTAGTATTGTTTCCTTTGTTAGCACAATATAATCAGGACTGTAATTAGAATAGAATTATGGGGGGAAGGGGGGCGTCAAGAAAATGTAGAGGGGGGAGGCTCATATTTTTTTTTTCTCTCTCTCTGACACAGAAAGCTATATTAGTGCATATTCACACTGTAAGTATTATGTTTCCAATAATTTCACTTTATGCTAAGAAATGAATATGAAGCAGGACGAAAAATTCAAGTACAGTCGACTCTCGTTAATTCGAAATCGGACAATTCGAATCTTCGCTTAATTCGAACTAAATACGAAGTCCCGAAATTCTCAATGGCAGAATAACGTTAAAAATTTTCATTAATTCGAACTCATTTTCTCTTGACTTCGTTTAATTCGAACTAACTAGAATTCTGATTTTCATTTTTCTTTTCTTTCTCACGGATTCCAGGTCATTTGAATAACTTTCTTTCTTTGATTTTTGTGAAAATTGTTTCGAAACGAGTATACATATAATCCAAATGCATTTGATATCCACTTTCTTAGTGTCCCGTCTGTCCATCAGTGACGCTTTAAAATTTTCTTCCGTTGTGCTTGTTTCTAATTTTTAATTGGTTTATGTATTTATACATTCTAATTTAATATTAAGTCATATTCTAACGATAACAGACGAAATAAATTAAAAAAAATCACTATAACATTAATTCCTTTGTAATAGCATCATATTAAGCATGTTTTCATATCCTATTTTCCATAATTCGAACTTCGGATAATTCGAACATTTCTTGTGGTTCCGACGAGTTCGAACTAACGAGAGCCGACTGTATATAACTAGTGCAAAATTAAACGTCTTGTTAGCTTCATGTGTGCAAATGAGATGTGCGAGATCTGAAGCACTTATTTTAGTTGTAAATTAGTATTTCTGGAAAACTGTGAAAGGGCCTCAAAACTAAATTAGATTTTAGAACAGTTTTTCATTTGGATTTTCGGAGAAGAAATTCATTTAGTGTCCTTGGAATCTTCTAGGGGAGGCTGAGCTTCCCCGCTCCTAGCACGCTCTTAGCTACAGCCTTGAATATAATTATAAGCAAGAAATTAAAAATCATACATTAAGCATAGATTATGAAGCAATTTCCAACACATTAAGAATAATGTAACAAAATTTAACCGTTTAATAAGTCGAAATAAGATGTTTAATTGGACATTTAGACTAAATGGTTCAATTCGTGGCTCGAAAGGGAAAAATTCACGGACCGGAGCACTATTTCAGAATTAGCATTCACAATTTTAAATAATTAGAAAAACGCTACAGAAAGCATACTAAGCTGTATGTATGGAACTGCAATAATATTTTTTATTAAGAGTTCCACGAACCGAAACAATATTTACAATACTTTTACAAACCGGAACATTGTTTGTCATAATTTCACGAACTGGATCATCGTTCCGGTTTGCTCTGGTACATTTTGAGCCCTGGTTCAATTAGGTGTCTTATTGAACTATTTTCAATTGCTTAACGCATTTGAAAACACAATTGCAGGAATTTTCATCTACAATCGAAAATTTTTAAGCAGAAATTTTTAAACAGAAAAAAAATACGAATTTTTTAGGCAGCCCTGCATATGATATACAGATGTATCTATAAACTACATACAAAAATGTATTTCAGTTATTAAATATACACCACAGTTGAAAATTCCCGTTCAGTAATTTCTGATCATAATGCTATGAATGCCCTTATTCTACAGTAATAATCTTATAGTGAAAATTTGTATTTTATATCAATTTTAATACATTTGAAATAGCGTACTATCATTAAAACACATGGCAAATGGTTTCTCCCCTTTGGCCATAATGCAACGGAATTGTTTAGATATATTTAATACAGTACAAGTCATGGTAAACATTGTTAACATACATCAACTGCATGAAATTCGAGTTACATACCGTACGATACGCGTGTTAGAGTATGAACAGAGAGACAGCAGACAAGCTGAATTTATAAACATTTTTAAATTTCGTCAAAAAGTATGGAAAATTGATATTAGAAATTTATTTGTACACTTCTTTTCCATGATTGTATTAAAATTAGCATTGATTTTTTTATTATTATTATTATTCGGGTTCGGCTCGATTAGGTTTATTTGGTATTCGGGTCAAAGATTTTTTATATTTTATTTTAGTATTTATTTATTTTATTTTTTTGCGGGGGGAGGGGAGGTTTATGTTGATTTTAAGCAGAAATTTTGGATTCAGATTATAAATTCAGGTTCACTGTCGCCAGTCGCCACGTAGCGAATAAATCTTTTGATTTGGCGACTTATTTACGGCGTCTAAATTGCCATCCTTTTTCGAATTTTGTATTTTTTTTCGCGATCATTTGACGAAAATTGCATTGTTCTGCAACCCTCTGACGAAAATCCTACGTTTCTCTTGCGATTATTTGACGATAATCATTCTTTTCAGCGATTCTTTAATAAAAGTCGCGGCTTTTTTGCGATCCTTTGATAATATTAGCTTTTCTTATGTGATCTTTTAACGAAATTCTCTTTATTTCTTCGTTGTTTCGCGTTGTTTTTAAATTTTTCTTAGAAATTAAGCCCTGGTGGCAATTGCAATATTTGGGTTTAGGAACCGCTGGCTCCTTAAAAATTTTGGGAATCTGCACTTATAGTTCATCTTTTCTGAGACCCGATCTATGCTGGACTCTAGCAGAAACTCATTCCGATCATCTCCTGGACCGGAATGATTTTTATTTTTATTTTTTTCTTTCCTTATGCATCTATATATCTTGTCTCCTGTTAGGCCGGCTGAACGAGATTGTGCTTCCGCCAGTATTGTTTCCGTTGCGACGACGCGGCAAAGAAACAAGTCTCTCGATGCTAAACTTAGAAGAATTTCCACACACCAATGATACAACACCGTCAAATAATCCTAGGTGTAATTCAGAGAAAAGAAGATGGCCGATGGCCAAATCGGTCACCCTCGCAAACGCACGTCATAAATCGGCAAAAGAGACGACTTTAATTGCAATAATGCCTATTATTATCTACTGTTGCTGTTATTATGTCTTCAAAAAAAGAATAGTCTCAAGGTATTACATAGGATCACTAAATCGTTGATCAATCGCCAGTAGATAGATGAGTTTGTATTATATCGTATTTAATGAAATCTTGTCCATACGGTGTACTTCGGTGTAGTAACAACACTGTTAAAAATTTAAAACTTTTGCTGCATTATCACTTCACCTCTTTTATAGAATACGATTATTTCACTGTATAATGGAGCATTTTCATTGGTCAAAATAGAGGTACTATATAAAAGCGATGGAGTGACGATGCCGCAAAAGTTTAAAATTTTTAACAGTGAAGTTCACCCCGTATATGAGATGGGCTTGTTCTCAGTTTTTATACCGATCTTTAAACTCAGGCGGACTTTAACTCAAAGTAAATGTTTTACTTATTCACAAGTCGAAAAAAAGTAAAAAAAAACCTTGCCAGAAGCTATTTAAAAAACAACAATGTAGTCTAAGTTTCTTAAGTGTTTTGCAATCCTCTAAACACCAGTTTGAGAAAGTGTAACAAAAGTGTCTAGCTACTTTCTTATGAAGGTAGTCTATCGCCGAGTGAGTTCTAAGTTTAACGTGCTTTCATGGTATCCAGAATTCTAACATTTCTGCGTGAATGAGTTACCTATTCTATGAGCTACCTGGTATCTACGTCGTCCTTTAAATTTTGCAAAATGTGCCTGTGTTTCCGGAAATCTGATTTTCGGGCTCATTAAGGTAAATGATCTGTTAATTAGGTATATGTGGTCAGTTAGCTGGTATAAATACAGTAGTATGATTTAGTTTCAGTGAATTTTGAATATCCCTGCCCTGAATGGTAACTGAGATTGGATGCGAGGATTATCGAGCCTTCCAAGTAGAGATCTGCACGGGTCGGGTTCGGGCCGATTTTTATTCACGACACTTACGCCGGCCCGGGCCGATCCCGGGACTTACTTTTTTCTGAAAGCTCGCAACGGGCGGACTCGGGTTTATTTTTTATCCTAGGGGATCAGGCCGGGCCTAACTTACTTTCTCCGTACCAAACCGGGACTGATTTCAATCCATCCTAATCTTCATAAACCAAAATATTCAATGTTATACAAGTTTTGAGCAATTTCGTATGAAAATCATTTTCGCGGCTTGGCCATGTTTGCTACAAGATCAGTAAAATTTGGCCTGACCCAAAATTTTTTTTTCAAAAAAATGCATACTTTATTAAATTACCATTGTTTTACAATTAAACATTAAAATTTATTTTTTTTAAAGAAACGTAGATTTCTAAGCTTATTAGAATACAACTAAATTAAAATATAGTTAAACGCATGAAAAAGAATCAGCCTTTGACAGAATATTGTTTTAAACTGAAAAATATGTTCATCTATGCAAAGTGAATACAGTAATACGCGAGAAAAAAAATCTATAAGACATTTACCTGTCAAGAAGGAACTTGTCTACAACGATTTTTTTTCCTTTCCTGTGCGATTGCGTCTTAGAAGATTTTACTGTGTCCGTTTTTTAGATAGTTATGTCTCCATTGCAGGGAATATGGATTAATAATATTAATGATAACTGAAATATTTTTTACAACAAGCAGAAGTACATTAAAAACATAAATATCGCAGCCTATAAGCATATAACAATTCTGCATAAAACAAAATTATAAACATGGAAAAAAAAAAACTCTAAGTTTTTTGGTCAGAACTCCTCCGTACGAATAAAAATCATTGTTTAGTAGAAATCCATTAGGACCGGACCGGGCTCGGGACGAAATTTTAACTTTTTCCGGGTCGAGTCGGGCTCTGGCGGATCTTTTAACTATAATATCGGGCCGAGCGGGCTCGTTCCGACATTTTAAATTTTATAATGCATCGCGCCGGGTCCGGCCTGAAAATGTCGGCCGGTGCAGACCTCTGTTTTCAAGTGCTGTGTAGCAGTGAAGTTTTTCGGAGAGTTTTGTTCTTCGAGTAAAATCTTCAACTGTGAGATTTGACCGTTTGGTAAAATGTCAGATTTGATATTTTCAAATAAAGAAATTCTGGAATCCAGGGGGCTCCCTGTATAGTAATATTGCAGTATTTTGAAGTTGTATTTTGGAGTGTTCACTACTGTAACAGTTATAATCAAAATTTTTCTGTGTTGTTAATGAATTAATTACATTTTATTTTACAATAAAATAAAAAAGTTTTGGTTAGAGGCACAAAGAACAAACAGATGGACCGGGAAGTGGCAGCACAGACAATCACCTCATCGAGTTCACGGATTGAAATCTAGGTTTAGTTAAATCTCGATTATTAAAACGCAATCGGTCTGCCAAGTCATATGTGGAAAACACTTAAATACCCGATTTTAAGGGTTGAATCGTACGTTTATCATTGTTCTTTCTTGCACCCAAAAAGCATGAAAATATTGTCAATTGAGAGCAGGAAAACACAGTGTTAAACCTAGGATCAACCGCTAAAATCGGGTATTTAAACGTTTTCTACCAAGATAGGATTTCGCAGACCCATTGCGTTTTAATACGCAAATCGAGATTTAACTGATACTAGATTTTCGTCCGTGACTATGTCTAAGACTTGGGCCACACGAATAGTTAATTAATAATTATGTATATTTAATAAACACGTGTATTAATTAACAATTATGTATATTTATGCATGTATTAATTACTTTAAAAAACTTCTTGGCCATTTTCGATTCCAGTTTCGTTTTCAAAATAGGAAGATTACCGATACTCGGTTTCTGTCTTAAAAAGCCTGTTTCAATCGATCCTTAGTAATAATATATTGAACATTTTGACGGTGAGCAAGATTTACAAGAGGGAGTAGGAGTTCTGAAAACCAAATATATTCATATTTGATCAATCGTTGGTGCAATTGCTCTATGTATTATAAATATTTTAGTTAATTTAGCTAAAATGAATTTTGCAATTCGATGCCTCAGGAGATTTGGTACTGCACGTCTGAATTTACGCATAGCTCTATCAGTATAACAGCATAGCTAGACGAATAACGTGACAAGTGGTCACAAATATAACGCTAAGCGTGAACAAAATGTTACATTTTTAATTGGAAGTCTCTCATGATGATTAATATTTATTTGTTTTTTATATTTGTTTTGTATATTACTTTAAAAACATGTTTATATAGATACTGCGCATTAGTACAATGATGCAAATACATGCATATAGATTTAATTCGTAATTACAATTCTTATTCAAAATATTAGAATAATAATGACATTTTTTTAAATATTGAAAATATCGTTTAGTAATTTAATATCTTTTAATGCAAATATGTAAACGCCATTTTATTAAGAACTTATTGTTGATTAAACTTATTTATTATCTTTAAATTAATATCTTTTTAAAAAGACTAATTGAAATAAAATATTTTGAAAAGTCAGAATATTAGAATATTTATACAAGTGGTTCAAAATATTGGAATGTTTCTCATTAATTCTTCTTTAATTATCACCATTTCATAACTGGTGGCTTCATTGATTAAATTCAGACGATTTTAATTAAAACCAGTATTCTTTTAGCTTATTCTTTGTTTGCTTATTCGTCTTAAAATGGGTTGTATGAGTGATATTTCTGAATCTATTAAACTCCGTATAGTTGATTTGTATCGGCACGGTAAAAATCAATTTTATATAACTAATTATTTACATTCTTCAAAATCAATCGTTAGTGAAATACTATCACAATTTTTAAAAAATAGAAAATTTGAAAATAATCGCCTAAATGGTGGCCGAAAACCAAAAACATCTGCTAGAGATAACAAGAACATTTTTTACGATGAGGCAAGAGTTACAAAAGGAAATCAGAGTTTTGGAAATCAAATATATCCATATTTAACTGTTGGTGGGTCACTCTATGTCTTAATATACATATCACATGTAATTTAGCTAAAATGAATTTTGTTGTTCTCTGTCTCTGGCTATTTTGAATTGCACGTCTAAACGTATGGCTATACGCATGACTCTAATAATATACAACTTAGACGAATAATGTGACAAGGGGCCATAAGTGTAACATTGAGCTTGAACAAAATGTTATATTTTTAATTGGAAAGTCTCTTATGATGATTAATATTTGTTTACTATTCATCTTTGTTTTGTATATTACTTTAAAAACATAGTTATATAGATACTGTGCAATAGTACAGCGATGCAAATACATGCATATAGATACAATTCGCATTTACAATTATAATTATATATTGCAATTTTTTTATTATAATGTTTTATTAATTGTAACCTGTCTGACTATAAAATTGTACATGTAAAGAGAAATGCACAATTTTTAAAGAGTTATAATTTGTATCAACGAATGTCGAAACAAATGCAAAACTAGATGTACAATTAGCTTTAAAAAAAAAAGAGAATTTTAATAAATTTTAAAATTCAAATTTCCACAAAATAAATAATGATAATAATAACTAGTCGTTGGGGGCCACCGTAATACTTACCCATCGTGGATATGTATATGAAAATAAAACATGTGAAAACTATTTATACAATGCATTGCAATTCATAAGCAAAATTTAAATATTGTTAATATCGATAGTAATGCTATATTAAAGAATTGCTAAATACAAATTTCGACAAATTATATAAAACGCCAAACTACTCAAGTAGTACCGAACTGCGTAAAAGAAACATCCTTATAACTCCAAAAACAATAATTCTATTAACTAACAATTAACTGCGTCGGATTAAGCGTCTCATTTCCAATTAAAATATACTTCTGAATTGAAATTTGAATGAAATACAGGGTCATGAAAAATCGAAGAATGTGGAAAACAAGATTACAAATATCTCGGCAACTAATAATCCGATCGACTTCGTTCTATATGCAAAATCTGTGTTATTTTATTGCCTTACGATCACTCCTTAAAATAAAAAAATTCGAAAATTTTTACATACCTTTCATCAGAACGAATTTTTCGAGAGTCCGAAAAAAATAGTTCCGTATAATCGAGGTTACTGATATTAAATAGGCCTCGTCCCATTCTTACATACTAAGTACATACAAAATTTCAAGTCTCTATCTCAATTCGTTCGGGAGATAGAGCGTTTACAGACAGACAGACAGACGGACGGCAAAATTTTTTTTCTAAAAATATGTTTTTCGGAATCTCCACTATCTAAAACGTGTAAATCCGTCAAAAAAAATTTTCGATTTTCAAAATGATTGCAAGACTTACCCTATACTACGTATGATGGGTAAGTAATAATAATGAAAACGAAACAATCATTTGACTGAAAATTGTCTTTTTTCGATTCATAAAAAAAAAAAAAAAAAAAAAAAAAAAAAAAAAAAAAAATGCTTAAAGGGTTGTCTTGATGCCGAAATTGTAATAAAAATAGAATTTTCAATACGAACACCTAATTTTGACATCATACATGGCTTTTTTGTACATTTTACTTTAGAACGCTGTATTAAAGATAGTCGCCATTAGTAGTTATAGTGATAAATATTGCGCAGATTTCACTCCATCATATTTGAAGATATATACAACATAATTGGTGTCAAAATTCTTGCATTATTTTATAGACGGCAGAAACTTGCAATTTTGCCTGTGCTGGTATTTATTTCCATTTTATTAACCGACAGTTATCTACGTGTGTCAAGACTAAACATAACGATTTAAAAAAATTTTCAAATTAATTTATGTGCGTGTCAAGATGAATATTCAAAATGAAAAATAAAAAGTTACATTTTCGTCATGTTATGTTATATAAGTTTAAAAAAAGGAGGGTGTCTGGATGCATAGGTATAGAGTTGTATGGACTCGTGAGGACTGAAGCCCTCCAATTTATATCAAGATCTAATTGAATCTGAATTTCGATTAAATTCCGTGCATTAGCTCGTCAGATAGAGCCCCACAAAATTTGCGTCGCATACATAGATCGATAGGCACACAGACTCACAGTCAGACAGTTTCTAAAAACGGCTAAATAGTGTTCTGGAAGGATCTTCCAAAATGTAAGAATTCTACGAAAGCCATAAGTCAAAACTTTCATCGAATCCAACACTTTCTTCTTGCATAGCTTAGAAGAAAGTAATAATTTTAAAACTATTTCCTTAAAAAGCGAAAGCGAGAGGTGGAATATAAAGCCAAACCAGTCCCAATACGTCACTTACAAACTGTTGCATAAATTTCTTGCTAATCCCCCTGAGGCTTACAGCATTATGCCTTTAATCGGAAAAACACCGTCAGAAATGTCATCTAAACCTGTATATATTCATTTTTTAAATCCTCGTTGCATCACCCTCAATAACGCGTTTTTTTTTTTTTTTTTTTTTTTTTTTTTCAAAGCCTGCTTTCAAGATTTGGGTCATTTGGATTAGCAAGCTCCTCCGGTTATCATCTTTTGGTTGTTTGCGGTCTCTTCAGGAAAGCGACCTTTATAGCTTTACTTACGTTCTGATTAGCTAGTTCTATTAATTTATAATAAAAATTTACTGGTGAAAATAATAAATCATGATTGGAATATTGATGCCCGCACGTGGTACGGACAAATCATGATTGACAAAAACACGTTACCCGTACCATGTACGGGCAAACCAAAGAAGCGGTTTAAAAAAAAAAGAGTGTCGCTGGACACATAGGCGTAGAGTTGTATAGGTGGGAATTGTGTCCCTACAATAATGCTCCACCAGACCATCAATTTATATCAAGGTCTAATCGAATCTGAAGTTTGATTAAATTCCGTGCATTATAGCTCTAAAGGTAAAACGCAGACAAAATTTCCATCGCATATAGACAGACAGGCACACAGACTCGCGGTCAGACAATTTTTAAAAAAAGCCAAATAGTACTCCAGAAGGATCTTCTAAAATGTAAGAATTCTACGAAAACCACAAGTCAAAACTTTCCACGAATTCAACACTTTCTTCTTGCATAGATAGAAGAAAGTAATAATTTTAAACCTTTTTATTTCCTTAAAACGCGAAAGCGAAAGCTGTAATATATCAAAACCGGCCCAATACGGCACTTACAAAACTGTTGCGTAATTTTCTTGTTAATCCCCTTGAGGCCTAAAGCATTAGGCCTTTAATCGGAAAAACACCGTCAGAAATGTCATCTAAACCTGTATATACATTCTCTTTTAAAATCTTCATTGACCCTCAATAACGTGTTTTTTTAATTTTTTCAAACCTGCTTTCCAGATTTGGGTCATTTGGATTAATCAAGCTCCTCCGGTTATCATCTTTTGGTTGTTTGCTGTCTCTTCAGGAAATCGACCTTTATAGCTTTATTTACGTTCTTGTATGGGTTCGTCGGGATTGAAGTCCTCCAATTTACATCAAGGTCTAATCGAATCTGAAGTTTGATTAAATTCCGTGCATTAGCGCTTGAGATAGACAGCCCACAAAATTTGCATCGCATACAGAGAAACGGGCACTTACGATGTAAAAAAAAAGGATGATTTTACAGAAATTGTACTGGTAATCAAAAATCCAATGCAATTTACTGTTTTTTTAACAAAAAAATTTTCGTAAATTACAGGAAAATCTTCCCGAAAAAACGGAAACATTTGTGGAATTTACGGAAATTTTTCCGTTAAAAAAAAGTAAATTGCACTGGTGTTCCCGATTACCAGTTTAATTTCCGTAAAATCAACCTTTTTTTTACAGTGTAGACTCACAGTTAGACAGTTTATAAAAACAGCCAAATCGTGTTCAGGAAAAAATCTTCCAAAATGTAAGAATTTTACGAAAGCCAGAAGTCAAAACTTTCCACGAATCCAACACTTTCTTCTTGCATAGATGAGAAGAAAGAAATAATTTAAAACTATTTCCTTAAAACGCGAAAGCGAAAGTTGGATTATATCCAAACCAGTCCCCATACGTCATTTACAAAACTGTTGCATAAATTTCTTGTTAATCCCCCCGAGGCTTAAAGAGTTATGCCTTTAATCGGAAAAAACACCGTCAGAAATGTCACCTAAACCCGTATACATTCTCTTTTAAAATCCTCGTTGCATCACCCTCAATAACGCGTTTTTTTTTTAAGCCTGCTTTCAAGATTTGGGTCATTTGGATTAGCAAGCTCCTCCGGTTATCATCTTTTAGTTGTTCGCGGTCTCTTCAGGAAATCGACCTTTATAGCTTTATTTACGTTCTGATTAGATAGTTCTAGCGCTTTTTATCGTGGACATTTTTTTTATTCTGCTTTTATTAACACATCTGTGTATGCATTAGGCCAACGGGGTCATCATCATCTGAGCAAAGCTTCCGTTGATGGAAGTGATCTTTTAAGCAAGTGGTAGAATGACGTGCGGATGGATGGGAATTTTGAAGTATAGAAAACGTGAATATCAATAAGGTTTTTGATAATGTTGTACTTCGTGTGTCGGAATTGGTGTACAACTGAAAGAACCGTGTATGTACAAGGGACTTGTTCTAAAAAATTAAAATACAGTCGAGTCTCTCTATAACGAAACTCCATACATCGAATTTCTCTATATAACGAATTTATAGTAGGAACGGTCCCCTTTTCACATGATTACATTAAAAACAGTCTCTATATAGCGAAATATCTATCTCCATATAACGAATTTTTTCATAAATTGGTCTTAATTTATTCACTTTTAAAAAAACTTCGAAATCACATGGAATCAATTTTCCATCACTTATTTTTGATTTATCGTCAGCGCTGATTTATATATATATATATATATATATATATATATATATATATATATATGTATATATATATTACTTCTCTCCTTGTTCTTTAAATCCAACGAATTCATCCCACCTCCCACACACCTTTCCACATCCTTTTCAAAACAGAGTCAACTGGATTGATACACATGTAAGAGAGGAATCAATGAGAGGCACACAAGAAAAGGCCTTCAAATGGAGGAAAATGTTAATTATAATTTTTCATTCCTTGCTAAAATTTGAGCATTGTTTTTGAGAGCGTAACAATTTTAAATTCAAAACACCAAAAAATTACAGATTTCTTCGTCTGAAATTAATGCAAGTCTTCCTTATTTGATTTTCATTAAGCTTTCAAACAAATGTCTGTTCTCTTTTTCGAAACAGCTTAAATAATTTAGAAATAAAATGTTAGCTTAATATTTAGGTTTAAACATTTCTAATTCTTAATTCAAAAGATCAAAAATAATATTTGTTCAAATTTTACACATTACATACGATTTTTAACATCATTCTCTATACATCGAATTTCTCTATATAACGAATTTTTTACTGGAACGGTGGATTTCGTTATATAGAGACTCAACTGTATATATTTTTTAACTATTTGAAAAATGGTTGCTTTTGTCGGTCGAGAATACAAATATATGAAGCTTATTTGAAATCTCGTGGTGTCCAGATTTTATTCGTTTACTGATTGGTCCATATTTAATGTCCAGAAATGGAATACTTCTGGTTCCACAATGACAAAAAATGCATTAAAAACTGCAAAAAAATTGATAATTCAAAATCAAATTGACATACTGCTTTCAAACAAATTGCATTTAAATGTCCATTTTCCCCCCTATACAGCAGTATAAAAATTGAAAATGTGTGACGCTTAGAAATTTAAATATTCGCAGTACAGGAAATTGTAAAGCTGAAATTTCATTTAAAATTTATTTACGTTTGGTCCAGGAATATTAATGTTTAATCCTCGGCGTACATAATATATGACTCTTTCACTACGTAAGTCACGTTATGATCATCATAAAAATGATGTTTATTATTATTTTTTTTAAAATATAGAATTTACTTATAAGTCTAAAATTTTAGTCTTTGAAAATATTTTCCAAACGGTCGTTGTAATTTGTTAGATTACATTTTTCCTTTTTAGCAATTTCTGGCTTATGTTAGATCTATAATGCATAAATGATTCTCACAATAAGTGCATTAATGCTTTAAAAAATTTTTGCCTATCCTATTGCTTATTACTGTTTCACTATAATATTAAAAAGTCGGAAATTGTTTGTCAAACGTTGGAAAATGAAGTGCATCCGAATTATAGATAGTTTTATAAATATCTTGGTGCAATAGGTATTGCAGTCTAATGCAAAAATGCATGCAATTCTATTAAATTCTATTTAATATATTCTATTCTATTAAATTCAGGTGTACTGACATAAAATGACTCCATATTAAATAGGATGTTATCATGGCAATCTAGAATCATGACCTATTATGGGACATCATTGAATGAATTACGTATGATAGAATTTAATAGAATGAAGAACATTTTTATTAATGCCTTTTTAGGTTTTCATTAGATTTTCCTAACATTTGAAATGGTTCGAGGTAATTCTGCAATAATTACTTATATATATTAAATTTCAAACCATTTAATTGGCTAGTTTTTGTGTTATTATATGCGTACTGGCGGGCGGACAGCATGAAGACTATAAGTGCTACGTATTTACATAATTACGAAGGCATCTAAAAACTCATGAGTGAAATGCGATACCGGAAAACTTTCAACAGAACTCTAAAATAATTAAACAGAAAAAAAAAAAAAAAAAAAAAAAAATCATCAGAAATCCTGGTTTTGAATAATTAAATAATAGTGAATGAGATACCGCGAACAAAGTGCACTGTTGCCATCTTCCAAAAGATAATACATACTATAATTAATAACGGTACGAAATAGTCTGCCTTCAGTAATAATAATAAAAGAATAATCCAGTTGTCATTTTTTGATTTATTATATAAATGGATATAAAATTTATATTTACAAGCAGTGATTAAAAAGAAAAAAAAGCTACTGCTGCTGCCTATAAATGTTGACATCTTGTTTAAAAGAAAAGAATTATTTAAAAACTGACAAAACGCTGATAAGTTGTCGATAACAAACAGACTTTTATTTCATAATATATAGATCACAAAGATCAGTGGCAACAACTTTGAAGCTCATTATTACGTGAGTTGGCTGTAAGCTCTACACGTTCGCAAATAACTGTATAACGAATGCCAAAAATTACATGGCGAACTTTTTTTTCAGCAACTTCAAAGTCAAGAGAGAGAATTAAATCCTCGTATTCCGTGCCGACATGCATCTTGCTAAGATAGAAAAGATCGCTTTAAGATCCCTGGCTATTCGTGGATGGATGAGTGCTGCTCTTTAAGATGACATTTCATTGTCCTTGGAGGCGGAAGGAAATCTCCATTCTCTTAATTGCGGCAAAGAAAACTTTATGGAGCAGTTCCAGTGGTGTAATCGCAGAAAAAAATCCCATAGGGTTATAAAGTATATGCAACGCAGGGATATAGGCTACAGCAACGGTTCTCAAACTTTGTTGGTACGCAACCCACCTCTAAGTTAAAAAAATTTCGCTACCCGCTTAATATTAAGTGCATATCGGAATGGAAATTGCTATGTGAGATCTATAAGCTATCAGCTATCCTATCCTGCGAAATAAGCAAAATTTCAGTAAAATGATGCACTATCAACAAAAACAACAATTCGTAATTCCAATGTGCATAAGTGGAACAATAATTAACGTAACACACAAACTAGAACGATTATTGAAAATACATTTATTTACGATCAAAACATAACTTCATAACATATCAAAACATAGCGTTATAAGGTATATCCTATAACATAGCGTTTTTTGACGCTGGTTTTTACCGGTGAAAGCATCTGTGTCAGGGTTAAAACTGGTTAATTTCAACCTTAATTCACTTTCAAACACAGTTTTTCTATACTTGTTTTTCAAAAACAGCCAAGTACAAAAAGTATGGTCAGACATACATTTGTATATTGTGTTGAACTCCATCAAGGAATTCAAATCTCAAGATGTTTCTGGATATTCTGCTTGTATATTTTTTCATGTGGAAACTAAGAAATTCCCCTTAAAATATTATTTGCTATTGAAATTGTTATATTTTTTAACAGGCGAAATGCAAAACATATTTTCTTGACAAACCTCGATTCTTTCGGCGACCCATAGTTTGGGAACCAATGGGCTAGAGCGAATACGCTTTCGCTTTACTTGATAAATAGAGAGTGCACGAAGTTAACATGAATAATTATGTATACTATCGTATACCATGTACTAACATACCAGGATAGCTAGCTTTTATTAACAGCATAAAATACAACAGAACATATATTGAACATATATTGAAGGAAAGAAACATGAAAATGCTCAAACACTGTTAAAATTTTATAGCAAACCATCCAGTCATTTGACCGTTTATTTATGATTATATACATGTGTGTTTTAGGAAACGGTTTAATAACCTTATTTTAAAACTATTCTGACAATAATATTGCCACAACTACGGTCAGAATAGGGTTAAATTACGGTTATGTAATTGTTTTATATAAAAACAATCAAATTATTCCACCGTTTGTTAAAATTTTTTAGCAGTAAACGGTGGCTTAACCTCTTCAGATCTGAGGTACACAAACGTGTACCTCCATTCTTTTCCCCATAAAAACTAAACTGTTCGATTTTTTTGCATTTTTACTTTACTTCTATACAGCTGAATGTTTTTTGCTTTAAAACAAAACCAATAAATGTCAGCACTGATGAATATACCTCATATAATAAATATAATTTTCATCCGAGTTTCGAAAATACCTTCAAGATTTTGTGTCCAAGAAAGTAAGAAATATTCATGATTATTTAACTTAAATGCTTTACAATAAAAAAATTTGAGAATTTACTGATCATTTACTTGTTTAAAGACCTTAATTTTGTTATTGCATAAATCTATATTACTGAAAGTTAAACCGATGTTTTAAGGGGATTAGTACTTTTATATCCATATTTGTAAACCTAAATTACCAGTCTTCTAAAGTACTGATTTCATAAAAATGACTCTTTCTGTCATCTATAGAGTCATTTCGATTATCAAAAAGCAATAAATACATACTATTTGTAGAGTTATTTTATATGAGGTCTGAAGAGGTTATAAAAATGGTTATATGCAATAATGGATGTATTATATCGTTTATAGAGAAAGATTATTTTTGTATGCATTAAAGAAATTGCTGCGATATTAAATGATTGCCTTAAAGAGATTTATTATATTAAGAGTAAAAATAACATCAATTATTATTATTAACATATTATTATTATTGTAAATATGTATCGATAAGTAGAGATCAACAATGACTAAATAGCTATTAGACGCCCATAAAACATCAAAGCATATTTAAAAAATAGTATAATTTCTGCATTTGCATCACAGTGAGAAATTTGTTCTTTTCTTTTCTTTTTTTTTTCTATATAAAATCGTCTGCTTTTATGACAAAAACAATGAAATATTCCAAGTGCCACAATTTAATTTATCGAAAAAATTTATATTACAAAAGTGAATGCATAAATACGCATTTCTAGACAAAATAAATAAATGAAATGTAATGCATCATGCTAAGATAGAAGATGACTTAAAAACTCTCTGTTTTTCGCGAATGGATGGAGTATTCCTCTTTAAGATGACATTTCATTGTCCTTGGTAAAAAGAAAGAAAAAATTCTGTTCTGTTAATTGCGGTGAAGAAAACTTTATGGAGCGACTCCGATTAATAATATGAAACATAATAGAGCATAATATTAAACTAGCGGAAATCGCCTGCTACGATGTTCGGTTTAGACGGATAGACGGGCATTAAATAGTTTAAAAGTTTATTAATTACGGGCATTAAATAGTTTAATTATTAGTATTAAATAGTTTAATACTATTAAAATGCGTACCAAACAATGTCTCAATATATAAGTATGCAATGGAATACTTTTCTATGGCCCTGTAAATCAAAAAGAAATATTATTTGCACCACAAATTGTACAGAATGTATATTATAGTATATACTTCATAGATACATATCAACTTTATTATGATCGAAAGAGTGTAAGACCATTAAAATGCACTTGACACTTTTCCCCCCATTGACCGTAATGTATCGGAATCCTTTTGATTGTCCCTGTAATTGAACTATGCATACGATTTTCATACAATTTGAAATGTCTCGACAAAACGGACGGACAGACAGACGAATGGGCAACTCGGGATCCCGGGATGTTTTCACTTCAATTCAAAACAAACGCGACGTTTCTCCGTTTCCGGGATCGGAGGAGATAGCGTCACATACATAAATACATACACTCGGATTTTAATAGTGTAGATTAGAGGTCTGCACAGGCCCGGCCCGCGGGCCGGGCCGGCGGAATCGTTTCGAATTTTCTAACGGGCCGGGCCGGGCCGATAAAAAAATTTTCGGGCCTGCCGGCCCGTTTTGAAGCTTTAGGCAGAAACGATAAAATATGAGCTGTTTTCAACGAAAATGGTTTTAACGAGAATAAGTATAAATGTGGCCATACTAGTTTGACAGCATCAATATAAAAATGCACAGTGTATCGGCATCGGAGAATTACATTATGTGTAACCCGTTTTAATATTTTTTTAGCTGACTCATGCCGGTCCGAAATCACGCTTGCATTATTTTTTCTACATATAGACTGGCTGGACGGTACTAAACTTCATTATTGGCAGAAAACATGATTTGTAAAATTATTAACAGCGATAAAAAACTTATGTTAGCTTAGTCTTCGGATCTATACTGCTTGATGATTTTTAAATTAATTTCTCAATAATGCGAAAGTTCGACACATTTTCTGATTAATTTTTAATTGTAAAAGTATAAAAGTGATAAGCCTAACTATTGAAGGGATTTGGAATCGAATAGCGTTTTTCATTTTTGGTAAATAAAATACTGGTATAGCCTTGTTGAGATATAATAGTTTCTCAAATGATTGCAGGTTTTTCTCCCTTCCCTTGCTATTGCTTCCGGAAATTCTATTCAAAACGCTAATTATGACAGTATTTTATTTGTTTGCAGTATTCTTAAATTGCTTGTATCAAAAAATGGATAACGCCATTAGATTATATAGTTTCTGAATAAAGATATCTGCTAATCTTATGCGTTTCTGCTGAAAAAATAAAAGAATTTAGAAATGTATCAGAAAGGAGCTTCTTTGAATTTAAGAATGAATTTAAATTTGAAATCTATAATAAAATTATATAGAAATATATTTATAAATCTTCTTTTATTAAACAGCTTCAAAATTGAGGATGTTTTTAACTGTCTTTCTTTTTTCTTTTATTCTAAGCCATATTAATTTTTTAATGAATCTTTACTCGAATGTTGAAAGCCTAAGAATCTAAGTAATCATTAATGTTGTTAATGTGTATTTGCTGTAAAATATACTGTAAAATCATTCCATAGATATGTATGCAGTATTCTTTAAAGGAATCTTAGTTATATGATAAAAATCTGAATTTTTTAGAAATCGTAGAAATTGTAACGGGCCAAAACGGGCCGGGCCGGGCTTGTTTTTGCTGATTTTTGTACGGGCCGGCCCGGGCCTGGAAATTCCGGCCCGTGCAAACCTCTAGTGTAGATGGGACTGTGGAAGTAGCTTAAGGGATAGTTTCCAAGAAAAAAATTATGAGATTTATGCTCAGTAAAGGTTATCCGGACATATATGTATACATATTTTAGTGCATGAAAAAGTTGTTGCATTAATAAATGATTACTTTAAAGAAATTTATAATAGAAATGATACTGATACTGATAAATATTATCTTTTACAATTAGGATATTTTTAGACGAATTTACACATGATTTATATACAATTCGAAAAATTTATACGCGATTTATATACAATAGGTATTCATTAAAAAATATAAAAGCACACAAATTAGATAATCGTTTCTGAGGTGCACGCTGACGAATTCAATGATACCCAGTTCATTTGGATAGATTTAAATTCTAAATTATTTATAATATCGTAAAATCCCGAAAATGTACGCTACCGAAGGCAGTGGGGCCAGAACACTAAATCCCTTCCGGAGAAAAATACATGAAATCAATACTGGTTGCAACACCTTGGGTCCTTTTCTCGGCTACTTTCGAGTCGGTTACTTTCGGGTCCGAATTTTTTTTTCAATTTTTAGAAAAAATTACTTTTACGTTAATAACTTTAACACTAGCTATCATGTAGATTAATTAGTGGTTAACGAATATTTCATTGTCTAAAAGATAACGTATGTTGTTGTTTTGCGTACTACTGAATTATCATTCATATGACAATAGACTGGGGAAGAATTTTTGAAGATGTTTAGAAAATATTGTATTACAATAAGATTTAACTTATAACTTTCTAATACTTTTTGCGCCTTATTACACACGATTCTTTCAGGCAAGTAACTTTAATTTTAAATTTAATGAGTGAAATATATGTTTAAAATTAAAAAAAAAATCGCAAATGGCGCAAAGAAAATTCGAAATTTTTTTATTATTATTATTATCACTTAAATGCCTAAACATAAATGAAGTCATTTAGTAAATGCATAGACATATACTAACATTACTACATGTAAATAGTAGCAAAAGTATTTCTTAGAACAAAATAATACCCCATGAAAAGACATGTACTATTAATAGTATACACCAGACCCGAAAGGGTTAAGTATATTTAAGATTATTATCCCGGTTCTGGGAATTGAGAAACGAAAAATGAGCGAGCTAATAGGAGAATAAAATGCAAAAAGATTATTAAACTTGGAACAAAAATGCTTAAAATGTACACTATATTGCCATTGATTATGGGACACTTGCGATTTTAGACATTTTACTAAATATCTAGAAAAATACATGAGGAATCATCTCGAAACTCTTAGTGTATAAATATAATAGTATACGTCATACATCTCCGTGAAGATTTTTTACCGAAACTCCATAGGCAACCGTCAACAAATTAAAAAAGAATGAATATCTTTTGAATAACTCTGTCAAAACTAATGTAGCAAAAGCGCTCAAACTCTAGATTATGATTGAATGCCTTATTGTAATACACTGTGTTCATTTTTATGCAAATAGCATGCATACTCGCAGCGTAATTAAGGTTTTTATAAAAATGTTTTTTAATGAAAATGATTTTTAAAGAAAAATGTTTTTCCCTTATAATTTTCAGAGTTCTTAATATAAAATAATATTTTTTTCAGAAAATATGACAAACAACATTGCACACAGTACCCTGTAATCAGAATTAAAAAATAATAAAAATTGTATGAAAAATGAGTAGGTTTACTAAATAATTTTTTACTGCGCATGCGTCAAAGATATCAAAATTTCATTTGCATATTATGTTAGCTAAATGTATAGAGCAACTTTTGTAAAAGTCTCAAAATTATAGCTTGAAAATTCTGAAAGTAATCGTCTATAGAAAAAGGACAAAATCCGTTGTCTCCAAAATGAAGCAAAAAAATGAGGGATTTTATCCAGAAGTAGTCGTAACATCCCGTATTGTGTATTCTACATTGACACTAATCAATGAATATATGGATACAACCCCTCTTGTTTTTGCTTCATTTTGAGAATAACGGATTTTCAACTTATTCAATTGACGATTATTTTCAGAATTTTCAAGTTATGATTTTGTGACTTTCACAAAAGTTGCTCTATACATTTAGCTAACATAATATGCAAATGAAATTTTGATATCGATGACGCATGCGCAGTAAAAATTATTTAGTAAACCAACTCATTTTGTATACAATTTTCATTATTTTTTAATTCTGATTACAGGGTACTGTGTGCAATGTTGTTTGTCATATTTTCTGAAAAAAATATTATTTTATATTAAGAACTCTGAAAATTATAAGGGAAAAACTTGGAAAAATTTGGGACCATTTTTATAAAAACCTTAATTACTCTGCGAGTATGCATGCTATTTGCATAAAAATGAACACAGTGTATTACAATAAGGCATTCAATCATAATCTAGAGTTTGAGCGCTTTTGCTACATTAGTTTTGACAAGGTTATTCAAAAGATATTCATTCTTTTTTAATTTGTTGACGGTCCCCTATAGAGTTTCGATAAAAAATCTTCACGGAGATGTATGACGTATGCTATTATATTTATACACTAAGAGTTTCGAGATGGTTCCTCATGTATTTTTCAAGATATTTAGTAAAATGTCTAAAATCGCAAGTGTCTAATAATCAATGGCAATATAGTGTATTCATTAAAACCGTATAATAAAGCATAAACCTTCTTCTATAGGTGACTCATATTGTACATCCATTTTATGCGCTTACCAGCGACTACACCAATGTTTTTCGTCATTATTCTCAATTCTTCGATAACTGTTTCATAATCATCCACATTAAATGCATGTAATTGTGGGAACTCGTCCTATATAGGGATGTTTATAAGATTAGAGTTATCAATTTTTCTCATTTATAGCTCGGTTTCCGCATTTTATCGACGTTGTTTATATCTTTTTATTTTTATCTCTGCCGCGATATCCTGTGAAATCTTCATTTTACGATAAACATCAAAACTGCAGATAGATTGTAAAGTCAAATTTGTATTAAAAAAAGTCAACTTTAAGAAATATGAATATGATATAAATTATAGTTAAGTTTTTATGAAAGGAAAATTTTCGGTTCATTTATAGCCATACAAAGTTATACGTGTTCCATCATGCCCATACTTTAAGTGATCTTCCACACAGAATTTTACTGTTTTTAATTGAATACTTTTTGCTCTCTTTTTCTTTCCCTATTAAAAATGCATATTTATCTTTTTAAATGTATGTTCTTAAAAAAAAAAAATTTTTTTAGAATTTTAAATTTTAGCATGATTATGATTTGATATATTTTCAGAAAATATAATTCTTATTGTATACTTTTTATACCTTTGAAAAAAAATTATTTGTCTTTGGAGTTTATTAAAGGGTTTTTAAAATCTAGATAACAACTTTAATGATATATTTGTGTAATGCAGTGCTCAGCTACTAACCCATTTTATTGTATAATTTATAGGGCTCTTCTTATTTATATTATCAATCTGTGCATGAGTAATACTCGTATACTTGACCGGTTATTTACAGCATAAACTATGGTGTATTTGTGTGATTTTTTTAAGGGGGCAGATTACGTTGAGCAGTCAGAAAATGACCATATTCAAAGCAGTACGAAAAACTCTGTTGTTTCTTAATCAATGAATGAAACACAATATTTTTACTTTACTTTCACATGTTCCTATGCTTTCATAAAATAATTAAATACTTTTAGTAATAATAATTAATTAAATAATAAGAACGAAAGGGGCGTTTGAAATATATCAATACTGAAATATCCATTTTGCGCCCACGATTTTAGAAATTCAACTGCAGATATATGTGTCATGTGTCATTTTTTGTTACTTATAATACTATATTTTACACTGAATCTAAATTTGAAAATATATTTAAATTATTTAGTGTAATTAATGGCTTTTCTAATCACAATTACTAAATTTCACTAAAAAATTTATACTTTTTTTTTCAATCTACAATTTTCTGTGACAAAAATCAGATTAAATTAAGATTCACCATAAACTAACACATGTAAACTAAAAAATATATATAATTTCACGGTTCTATGATAGTTTTTAAATGAGAGTGCACCAACACTAAGATATCAGTTTTTAGAAAAACGGCTTCAAAGTTGGCTTATAACAATACAGCCAATGCTATTATGCAAAATATTTTTAGTCATAATTTCTATTTAATTGGTATTTTTGTAAAATTATTTTTGCATTTGATTTGTAAATTTTGAAGTTATCCATTCTAAATTTGTGAAAAATAACTTTTTTTAAACCGTCAAAGTGATCTGCTTCCTTATATGAAATTTTCAGAAACCATTGTTATAATTTTTTTTTTTTTTAATCTAGCACATTTTCTTATAAGTCTAATGCATTTAAAACAAATATTCTGAATTAATTTTAATAGTGCCTCGATTATATAGGGTTAGCAAGGAATAATCTTCCCACTTCAAAGGACGCTAGAATACTCTCTATTGGTCCAAATGAGATAAAATTAGAACTACGGATAATTCAAATCATTTATTGAATAATAATAATAATAAAATAATATGAAAAGTGACCAATAGATGACGCAAATAATATTTATTTACAAATATTTGAAATCTTAAACACATTTGCATTACAGTGCATGCATTTTAGCGTTATTCTTTGGTTAGTAAGAAGCCTGATTTTGAACAAGCATTATATCAATAAAGAATAATGTTAATAGGTATTCGCTGTACCGCATATAATGTTTCATATTTTCAATATTTGCAAATAAATACAACTTGCGTTTACTTACGACAACATTTAAAATAAATTCTGAATAAATTTCATCTCATCATAAGAAGATTCCTGAAATATCGGCATCTCAGATACTTTCAAACCTTATCCGAACAGTGTTTGTGATGACTTCGGCATATCTATCTGTTTGTGTTATAATAACCTCCAAACATAAGAAGAAAATATCCCTTCACGATCGAATTTAAATGTTCTTGACTGGTCACGGCTGGCTATACGAGCTCACCTTATCCATTCTGGATTAGTTGATACACCTGACAGCGTTTTATGTGACGGCAGATGACTGTTATGAAATTAGACGTGTGCAGTGAGTTATTGAATTCTGATACTCGTGTTTCAAAACATTGGTCATCTCAGTGTTCAAAGCCTTATATAATAATTGGATAATTGACATTTGTAAGTGGCAGAGTTGAGAGGAAATCTGGAACATTTGTGATTGAAAATAACAGAAACTGCATTATTATAACATGATATATACATATATATGTATGCATACACATACAAAATGTCTCAGTATTGTTAGAGACTTTATGACGTTTTTACAATATTTAAAAGGTGACACAAGAAACTGCAACAAACAATCAGTAAAAATGTTTGCTTAAAGTCAACCCGAAATCTGATCGGGACCCGGCACACTTCAAACTGAAATTGATTTGAGCCCGAAATATTCAAACCCGAACTGGAAGTTAAAGAAAATTATTCCATATGTTATTACAATTGTGGAAAGGTACAGTTATATAGCCAATATCAATTTAATCCTCTTTAGGTTCTTTTGCTATTATATAAAAGACATAGCACCCATGGTTCTCGTCTGGTCCGTCCGTCTGTCTGCCTGTTCGCATGTAACAGCGCAAAAACTACTCAATCGAGTGGTTGGAAATTTAATCTGTATAAACGCTGTAAAGTTTTGTCGAGTTATTTCAAATTTTATGAAAATCGAATAAAAATTTAAAAAGATATTACTAACAGTTTTCTTCATTTTGTTAAATTCTATATCATCCGTATAATTAATTGAATGTTATCCCGTGATAGGGAACGATTCTAGGTTGCCGTAACGATTACGTCATATTTAAGATGGAGTCTTATTTCTTCCATGTTACTGAATTTAATATATATATTCGTAATAAATTTTGCCTTTTTTGCATAAAAGTGCAACAGTTATTGCACCAAGATCTGAATATTTATAAAACGAGCTATAGTACGAACGCACATCATTTACTACGCTTGACGTACAATTTCTGACTTGTATTTTTAATGTAGATTTTAGAAACCACTGTTTATATACATATTTTAATTTTACTTAACATACAGTCATTCTATTTATGTTGTCCTTTTCAAAAGCCTGATGCATTTAAAATAAATTCAGAATGAATTTTACTAATGGCTCTGTTATGTTTTTCACAAATTTCTCCACATCATCAGAAACTTCTTGAAATATTATGGCATTTCAAATGTTTTTCAAACCTTATCCGAAAAGTTTTTGTGATGAGTTCGGCGTATCTATACTTTTGTGTTATAATAACCTCCAAACATAAGAAGAAAATCTCCCTTCACGGCTGGCTATACGAGCTCACCTTATCCATTCTGGATTAGTTGATACACCTGACAGCGTTTTATGTGACGGCAGATGACTGTTATGAAATTAGACGTGTGCAGTGAGTTATTGAATTCTGATACTCGTGTTTCAAAACATTGGTCATCTCAGTGTGCAAAGCCTTACATAATAATTGGCATTTGTAAATAGCAGAGTTGAGATAGAGTTTGTAATATACAGTCGGCTCTCGTTAATTGGAACTCGCCGGGACAATAAGAAATGTTCGAATTATCCGAAGTTCGAATTATGGAAAATATGAAATGAAAACATGCTTAATATGGTACTATTACAAAAGAATTAATGTTACAATGTTTTTTTTTTAAATTTATTTCGCCTATTATCATTAGAATATGACATAATATTAAATTGGAATGTATAAATACATAAACTAATTGAAAGATTAGAAACAAGCACAATGGAAGAAAAATTTTAAGCGTCACTGATGGACAGACAAGGCACTAAGAAAGTGGACATCAAATGCATTGGATTATATATATACTTGTTTGGAACAATTTTCATAAAATTCAAAGAAAGAAAGTTATTCAAATGATCTGAAATCCGCGAGAAAGAAAAGAAAAATGAAAAATCGGAATTCTCGTTAGTTCGAATTAAACGAAGTCAAGAGAAAATGAGTTCAAATTAATGAAAATGTTTAACGTTATTCTGCCATTGAAAATTTCGGGACTTCATGTTTGGTTCGAATTAAGCGAAGATTCGAATTATCCGATTTCGAATTAACGAGAGTCGACTGTATTTGTGATTGAAAACAAGTCGGAAATCGTCCGTCAAACGTGGGATATGAGGTGCGTTCCTGCTATAACTAGCTTGGGGTCATACTTACATAAGGATATCAACATTTTGTCATTTTTTTACCTCCTTCCAACCTTACGATATCATTCGTTATCATTCGTCGACCCCTACCCGATGTTAATACTATTAATATCCAAAAGAAATTTTTTTTTACATTATTTTACTTTTTTTTTTTTTTTTTTTTACTAAGTTTGCAGTAATATACGTATATGATTATACATTTATTATACTCCTTTTAAATAATAGAGGTGACTGACCTTGACAAGCTTTCCCTCTCACTTTCGCCAGTTGACGTGGAAATCACACATACTTCTTCAGCGCGTTTCGCGGAAACTCGGTCTCAGGTGGTCAAGGTCAGTTGCCTCTGTTATTTAAAGAGAGTATAGTAATATAGTTTACAGATTCAAGAAATCAATAACATATGAAACAAATTTGTATCAAATAACATCTAAAAATGTTAGTTATTATTTAAAAGTATGCTTACAGTTGCTTATTGTTACACGCTGCATTCAAAAGTGATATTGTCTTTTTGCAATTGACCTCTGCCTGAAAAGGGTAAAAGCGGAACATATCACCAAAACAGTGGATAAAATTATTTATCTTTCTTTTCTGTTAAATACAAATATCATTCAAGTTCATGGTTTTGAAAATAACCAAATAATATGCACACATGGCAGAAGAACAGAAATATCAAATGTTGGGGAAAGTTTTGGGATGACATGATTTTATACATATTTAAAGGCTTTAACAGTAGCATTGTATTTTTATAAAAACATACAAAAATAATGATAAATAAAAGGTAACAGATTATTCGGATGTCAAGAAAAAGTTACTAAAAAAAAATATTTTTAATTGGACCAAAAATAATAATGATGTCAACAAATTGGAAATTGCTCGTCAAACGTAGCAAATGAGGTGCGTTTGTACAATAATGAAGTTTTTAAATACTCTGATCTTGGTGTAATAGTATACAGTAGTTTGGATACAGAATAGTAGCCAAGAACTTTTGTGTGTCCCTGCAAATACTATCTAATTCCTATTATACAGGAAGAACTTCATCATCAGCAACGCATATGAATTTCATTAAATGTGAATCAGTGTAGTTAACCCCCCCCCCCCCCAACAAAAAATCTTTCCCCCTCCCTATACCATTATTTAATGGAATACTTTTGTGAGGCCCTGCAAATTAAGAAAAAACATCCTTTGCACCACAGATTGTACAGAATGTGCATTTTTGTATGTACTTTATAGATGCATATCAATTTTAGTATGGCCGAAAGAGGAACATCATTAAAATGCTCTTGAAGCTATTTTTTTCCCATAGGCCGTCATGCAACGGAATACTTTTAATTGTCTCTGTAAATAAACTATGTATCTGATTTTTATAAAATTTGAAATGACTCGAGAAAATTATGCAACAATTATATCTTTTAAATTTCAAACGATTCGGTTGGGTAGTTTTGTGTTGTTATATGATGTTATATGTTGTTATATTGACAAGCAGACAGACGGACTGAACGACAACTATAAGTGCTACGTATTTATAAAATTACGAATGTACCAAAAAAGCAAATCCTCCCTCCACCTAGAGATATCTAACGATATAAGTAGAAGGCCCCCTCCCCCTTAAAATGATAACGTTATATAAACATAGCCGTTTTTATAAATATTCAGATCGTGGTAGCTGTTGCACTTTTATGAAAAATGTGTGAACGAAAAAAATATTATGATTCTATAGATTCATATTTTTATTATTTATTATTTATTACTTATTATTTTTTTATTTATTATTTTTTTATCAGTGTTACAGAATAATAGGACTTCATCTCTTAAATAGGACGTCATCACCACGGCAACCTGGAATCGTTACTTATCATGGAAGATCATTGAATAACTGAATAGGATTGAACATATGATAGGATTTAATAGAATAAAGATATTTATTTTATTAATATCGATTATTAAGATCTTTTTAAGTTTGTTTCGATTTTCATAAAATCTGAAGTGATTCGACAAAATTCTGCAGTGATTATATGAGGAGCCCAGAAGCCAATGGGTATAAGTGACAAAATTGAAAAAAAACGAGTTAAGTGCACAGACTATCTGAAAATAAGTCTATTTATTTGCAGGTAAAAAGTTATGAGTGATTTTTTAACTATGCACTGAGTTTTAGGGGTCAGTTACTTAACCTCTTTCCCGAAACCGTGAAACGTGTGGAGGCCAAGGGGTATAAGTGCAGGTGTATTCATTAACATCTATATAGCTGAAGCGCGACCAACGACATGCAAGGCTAGTTCATGACTCTGAAAACGCCCCAGGAATTTGATCATTTTTAAACGTCAATTGGTACAAAAACACGATCATATGCCAATTTGTACCAATCACAGTTTAAATTATTTACACCGTGTGATGTTTTAAACCTTATGAACTGAAGTTGTATGTCTTTTTTCAAAATGTTTTTCGTCAGTATTTTTTTTTCTGTTTAGAATTTGATTTTTAATGCGTTAAATATTACATTAAATAAATGCAAACTGTTAACAAGTAAGAAGAATCAAACATTAATCATAGATTCTGAAACACTTTCCAAGATTTCCTGAAACCTTTAAAAAAAATTCGCAATTTAAGGTAATAAAGTGTTACTGTCCATAGAAAAGTACTGAGTATACTTTTGAACAGCCCTGTGTTTGATCTGTCGGTTATATATATACTGTATAATACTAAAAACTAATTTAGGAAGAAAATGCGTAACAGTTTGAAATTTCTCTTTCAGCATTTTGTACTAATAGATGGAAACATACTTGTATACTTTTGTTCATCCCTGGAGTTTACCTAAAACCTGTATTATACGCCAGTATTTAGCTAAAATTTAGTTCCAAGTAAAACATTCTTAAGACTACTGAAATAATATTTCAAGAAATTATCATCCTTAGATGACCATGTATTCAATTCTGTGTGTTGCCCTGTATATCATTTTATCTGTATTCTACAAACATTTCTGAGTAAACTGAATGAAATTCATCATAAAAATACATAACTTATTTAAAAATAATCTTTAAGTAAATTATACTCATATTCAGTAACCTTTACCAGATCTTTTGTGTAGCCCTGTATATCAAATATAGCATTTATACATACCATGTAATATGCATAAATTTAGTGAAACTTAAAAGCGCATATCATAATTAAGAAGGCATTTCATCCATCCATCAACCATATTGATAATGTACAGTATTTTCGGTAGAATATACTATTTCAAATCTTTTGTGTGTCCCTGTAAATTCTGCGAACTTCATGTTATGCGCGATATAACTTATATTAAATCTCATGGATGTATATCAATTTTATTATACATAAAAAGTTTATTATTAAATATAATTATATAATTAAAATATGTTGCAAACAATTTCCACTTTCCCATCATGTAATTGAATTCTTTTGTGTGGCCCTGTAAATGAATATTAGCTTTTCTTTCCACCACATATTTTACAGAATGCATATTTTAATGAACTTCCTAGATGAATATAAATCTTAATATATTTGACAGGGTGTAACACCTTTTAAAATTCATTTGAAACTACTTTTTACCCATAGACCGTAATGAAGAGAAAAACTTTTGACTGTCCCTGTAAATAAATTAATCTTGCTATAAACTTTATTTGAAATAGAGTTCGTGCTAGGATAAGCATAAATAATTTCCAAAAAATTCACCGCAATTCGAGTATATTTACAAGAGTTAGAGCGCGGACAGACGGCCGGATGGCCAGACAGACATACGGGCAGACAAACTGAAAATATATTCACTTTTTTACCTTTGTTAGACAGTATTAGAAAATTTCAATTTTTTTCAAAACTTATAATAAAATTTTAAATCTTATGTTAGAATAAAGTTTTTTGTTTCATTCATGTATATCAACATTGATCTTAAATTTTTCGTACCTTCATTTTTTTATTTCATAATTTTTCCTTTTTAGAACTTTTATTAAAACAAAGTTTTGTCTATTCATTTATTTATATCAACATTGTTCTTCTTCATTTTTTATAAATTTATCTTTTTATTTCATATATTTTTTAATTTCTTGTATTAATTCGGCACTTGTACCCTTCGGCTTCCAAGCAGTTTTCATTACTGCTTGGAAACCAAAGGTTACAAGTACCGAATGCTGATAAATATTGCTTAGTTATACATTTAAAACAAAATTTAATCCGCTGTTTTTCTAAATAGTTATTGAAATAAGAGTTCAAAGAACATTAAGAAATAAGCAAAAGATTCCTAATCTCAATTTATTCAATTACAATTGATGCTTAACTTTGAACTCAATTTACTCGAAATCTAAATTATGTCACTTGTACCCCTTGGCCTCTGAGGTCCTCATATATAAACTTCAAACTATTCATTCTGTTGGGTAATTTTTGCGTTGTTATGTGTGGGCAGACGGACGGACCAGACTTCGACTAAAGTTAATTTAATATAGTATTTTAAGAATTCGCGTAAATTTTATTTTCATTTTTTCTTCTTTCTTTTTATTTCTTTTCTTTTCCTTTTCTTTTTTTCTTTTTTTTTAATTTTAGAAAGGATTATTAATCTTTTACAGGCCAAATTCAGATCCAAGCATATTTTAAACTATTTTTTTGCACATTATGCTTTCTAATGCTTTAGTTAAGAGATATTAGTCATTAATACTATGGAATTTTTTTTATATATATAATTTTCAGATGTTCCCAGTTGGGAACACTGGTCAATTCCGGCGGTCATTTTCCAGTGGCCATTGGTCATTTTTATGATTTTTTATACATTTCCCCATAAATGATAGAAATGTAACTTCTATTTCAAAACATCAAGTTATCTGATTCGAAAAATCTATTTCAAAAAATCATTTTTATGTCTGATCATTTTCCAGTGGTCATTGGTCATTTTTATGATTTTCTCTACATTTCCTCATTAATGTTTGGAATGTAAATTCTATTTTAAAAAATCAAGTCATCTTTTTACTATTTCTGATAATTTTTCCATGTCGATTTTGATTAAATTTAATTTTTAATAAAATTTCAAACTTATGTTCCCAATTGGGAACATTGGCCTGTAAAAGGCTAAGGCCAAAGTCACCTACACCAATTTACGACGCATGTCGCACCGTGCATAGTGAGTTTTGCAGATCGGTTAAAATATCAAAATTTTTACATGACAATAGACGAAATACACGAAGAATTCCATGCTAAAAGCCACTTTTCTTCAATGCGCATTATTTATTAAAAAAAAAAAAAAAATGCCTTAAAATTGGAGCCGAATTGGCAGAAACTCTTCTTAAAATAAAGTAAAAATAAGTAAATAAAAATTAATAAAATCAGTCAAATAGAGGATTCCAGTAAAATTCTTTATGCCAAATATTTCTAACTGGGTTATTTGATTGAGCTTTTCTTTTTTCTTGAATTTTTGACAGTCATTTAAGATAGACATATTTTCTTGTTCGTGTTAATAAAGTTTCAGGAAATTTATGTGCATCTACTTAACATTCATGAAATTTTGATATGTTATTAGGAAATAGCTTAAAATCGAAATAAGTGTAACCACTTTACAGGGTTTAGGATAAAAATATCTGTTCTCATATTAAGTAATGGAACGTAATTCTAAACTACATTCTTTGAACTTAATAAGAAATGCATATTTCTGTAAGTTTTGCGTCAACATACATTACATAATGAAAACTTCTTTTAAAACTATAGACTACATACAGAGTATACCAGAATTCGGCCAGAATTCGACCAGAATTTGCTACCAACAGTTTTTGCCGTAAATTTACCGGATTTTTTTTTACAGTGTAGTATTAGACATTAAGAAAATGAACAAGTCCATGAATATGAATCCATTCTACAATGGGTAGGTTTAACATTAGAGGAGGGACGCTGACAACAGGGCTGACCAAAAACTTCAAATGTATTTTTTAAAGATAGTACAAGAAATTGATTTCAACTTCAATCAGTCGCTATTTTGTAAAATTTTGTCTTATCAATTTTAGGTTTAACTTCCAACTAATTTAATATAGTATAATGAGTTTCTTTTTTAGCTCACAGGCTATCATAGCCTGAGAACTTATGTGCCCGCCCGTTCTGTATGTATGTATGTTCGTTCATGCGTGCGTACGTGCGTGCGTAACGCGATAACTCATGATAAAAATGTCCGATACACTTGAAATTTTGTATATACACTGTCAGAAAAATTCGTCAATATACACTAAGTTATCGTTATTTTTTCACAAATAATTTCTGTTCTCCCAGAAAACGTATTTGTTCTGTGAGTTCATTCCGAGCGTCGAAAAATGAGGAAAAGTTTCCGTTTATATCCAGCACGCATGCGCATTGGGTCTGTTAGTAATAAGTTCGAATTTATTTTTAAAATGAAAAACAAAAATATTCTATTGATTAAAATGTCTAATTTAGTTTTAAAAGACAAAAATGTTTTCGAATTTAAAAATAAATAACAATTACTTTCTTTATTCGTTCAAAAATTCTCACAAATAGAACATCCATGTTTTTTCTCTAACATTCTACGTAATATATTTAAAATTCACATTTTTATACTATATTAATACTAAACGTAAAAAAAACCCAGCCACAGTTTCATTAAAGATGAAATCTTTCCGAGATTAACTGCATAATTAAAAGCTTTTTAACGAAATACACCAACCCACACCATATGAAATGAAGGGTTCTATTTTAACGCACAATCATCATGAGCAGCCGTAGCGCCGTGGATTAGCGTTGGTCTGGTAATCCTGGGATCCTTGGTTCGATCCCCGCCTCTTCCGCATTGATTTTTTCCAAACGTTTTTCAAGTGACGGATATTTTTCCTCTTTTGACAGAGAAAAAAATAAACAGAAAATCGTCAATATACAGACAATTTCTGGCAGCAGTGCTGCCAGTGCATTTTCTGTGAAAAGACGGAAGTTTTTTTGAGAGTGTAGGTATATCCTAACAAGGCGCTTCCCTGATTAGTTTTTGGAGTTCATTCGATATGTATAAGAGGGGGAACGGGCAGTGTTCTCGCTGACTTTTGACCAACGTTAGTAATTTGGCTAATTAAAAATAAAAAACATTCGCCAAATGAAATAAAGAATACTGCCCAGTAAAACTGATGGCATTGAGCTCACAGGCTACAAATACTAATTGTACATTAAAGCCTTATATTTTCAAGGGTTAATTCCGTTCGAAAAAAAAATTAAGAAGGGGAAACAGCTCTCCCCTTTCCTCTTTTTTTATACTTAATCATTGAACCTCCTATACTATCAAAGACATGCTTTATCATATAAAAAATCTATATCCAAAATTCAGAGCAAATTAGATAATTCTTAATAAAAACCCATTTAGCATTTATATAATTTAAAAGGAGTTATCCCCTTCTTTTATACTTAACCATTAAACTTCCAAAACTATTCAGAGATTTGAACGAAATCTGAAAATTCTGCTTGAAAAACCTATTTATATAAATTAAGAGGGGGGGGGAGGCATTAGAACCCCTGTTGCCCCTATTTATACTTATTCAATGAACACCTAATAGCAGTCACGGAATCGCCTCATCAGAATGATCCTAATCTAAATTTTGAACGAAAACTTAATTCTGCATGAAAATCCCATTTATATCAACTAACGGGGGGGGGCATTAGAACCCCTGTTCCCCCTATTTATACTTATTCAATGAACACCTAATAACAGCCACGGAATCGCCTCATCAGAATGATCCTAATCTAAATTTTGAACGAAAACTTAATTCTGCATGAAAATCCCATTTATATCAACTAACGGGGGGGGGGCATTAGAACCCCTGTTCCCCCTATTTATACTTATTTAATGAACACCTAATAACAGTCACGGAATCGCCTCATCAGAATGATCCTAATCTAAATTTTGAACGAAAACTTAATTCTGCATGAAAATCCCATTTATATCAACTAACGGGGGGGGGGCATTAGAACCCCTGTTCCCCCTATTTATACTTATTCAATGAACACCTAATAACAGTCACGGAATCGCCTCATCAGAATGATCCTAATCTAAATTTTGAACGAAAACTTAATTCTGCATGAAAATCCCATTTATATCAACTAACGGGTAGGGGGGGGGATTAGAACCCCTGTTCCCCCTATTTATACTTATTCAATGAACACCTAATAACAGTCACGGAATCGCCTCATCAGAATGATCCTAATCTAAATTTTGAAAACTTAATTCTGCATGAAAATCCCATTTATATCAACTAACGGGGGACATGAGCCCCCCGTTCCCCCTCTTATACATATCGAATGAACTTCAAAAACTAATCAGGGAAGCGCCTTGTCAGGATATACCTACATACAAAATTTTAAGAGGATCGGATATTTTTATCATGAGTTATCGCGTTACGCACATACGCACATACATACAGAACGGGCGGGCACATAAGCTCTCAGGCTATGATAGCCTGTGAGCTAAAAAGTATTAGCAAAATAGATTCGCCGTGTAGCAAAAAAAAAAAAAAAAAAAAAAAAAAAAAAATCTTTAATTCTTTCAGCGGCGTGCAAAATATTCCATTCATGTTTAACAATTCATAAAATAGTATTTATAAAAGATATTGGTATGAAAATTTTTATTTGACAAACTTACATATTTATTTATCTTATTCACTTCAAAAAATTAATTTTAATATTGATTTTGTGTTAAATCAGCCTTTGTTTCTAAAAGTTACATGACGGAAAAAACCCGATTAGGTCGCTTAAAGGGCTAATCCTTTAATGTATCCCCCCTTTTTAGGTGCGTTCGTAATTATGCGAATACGTAGCACCTATAGTTGTCGTTCAGTCCGTCAGTCCGTCTGTCTGTCCGTCTGTCCGCATATAACAACGCAAAAACTATCCAACCGAATCGTTTGAAATTTAAAATACATAATTGTTACATAATTTTGTCGAGTCATTTCAAATTTTATGAAAATCGGATGCATAGATCAATTACAGGGGCAATCAAAAGTATTCCATTACATTACGGTCAATGGGGGAAAAGTTTCAAATGTATTTTAAACGTTTGAAATTTAAAATGCATAATTATTACATAATTTTGTCGAGTTATTTCACATTTTATGAAAATCGGATGCACAGATCAGTTACAGGGACAATCAAAAGTATTCCGTTACATTACTTATTATATTAATGGGGGAAAATGTTTCAAATGTGTTTTAATGGTGTTACACTCATTCGAACTAAATAAAATTTATTAGAAACTATAAAGTACATATTATAATATACATTTTACATAATTTGTGGTGCAAAGAACATTTGTTGTTTATTTACAATGCCACACAAAGGTATTCCATTACATAATGGTATAGATAGAACATTGTTTGATGAGCGTTTTAATTGTAATTCACTATTTACAATTTTATGAGATTGATATATTTAAATTTTATTATTATTTAATATATTTAAATATTAATAAAAATTAAAAAATTAAATAATTAAATAAAAAATTAAATTTTATTATTTAATATATTTAAATTTAGATATTTTTAAAATTTCGTTATCGTACGAACGCACCTCATTTGCTACGCTTCACGTGCAATTTCCAACTTGTTTTAATATAGTTTTTATAACTGTGACAGCGATTGTTATTAATCTAATTTCAACTATCCGCTACAAATATAAAAAATATGTATACATTAAATATATGTATATATGCATATGTATGAAAAAAAAAAGCAAAAATTCAACACTAGCAATTTGGCGAATCTAATCGCTTGTTTACTCGCCAAATAAAGAATTTAGTCGCAATTTGGCGCATTGGCGAGCGACAGCGAGAACACTGGGAACGGGGCGCTCATGCCCCTCCCCTTAATTGATATAAATAAGTTTTTCATGCAGAATTAAGTTTTCGTTCATTATTTAGATATAGGATCATTCAGGTGAGGCGATTCCGTGACTGTTATTAGGTGTTCATTGAATAAGTATAAACAGGGGGAACGGGCGTTCTAATGCCTCTCCCCTTAATTTATATAAATGAGTTTTTCAAGCAGAATTGTCAGATTTCGTTCAAATCTCTGAATAGTTTTGGAAGTTTAATGGTTAAGTATAAAAGAGGGGGATAGCTTCTCTTAAATTACATAAATGCTAAATGGGTTTTTATTAAGAATTATCCGATTTGCTCTGAATTTTGGACATAGATTTTTTATATGATAAAGCATGTCCTTGATAGTTTAGGAGGTTCAATGATTAAGTATAAAAAAGGGGAAAGGGGAAAGCTGTTTCTCCCTTCTTAATTTTTTTTCGAATGGAATTAACCCTTGAAAATATAAGGCTGTAATGCACAATTAGTATGCGTAGCCTGTGAGCTCAATGCCATCAGTTTAACTGGGCAATATTCTTTTTATTTTTAATTCTTTCTTTCTTTCTTTCTTCTTCTTAATTTTTTTTTTTAAAGAGAGGAATATTAATAGCACCATCACCTACATCATTTACCGCGTACGCTGCACCGTGCATAGTCAGTTTTGCAGATCGGTTAAAATATCAACATTTTTACATGACAATGTTTACACACTAGCTAAATATAACTCATGAAATACACAACGAATTTGGTGCTAAAAACCACTTTTATTTAGTGCGCATTATTATTATTTAAAAAAAAATTGTAATTCCACAAATTACAACGGCTATTTGGAAAATTATATTTTCAAAGATTAAAAGTTTAGACTTATAAATAAATTCCACATTTTAAAATAATAATAATAATAATAATAAACATAATTTTTATGATGATCAAAACGTAATTTACGTTATAACAGAGTCCTTCCCATATTACGTACTCCATGGATTAAAAATTAATATTCCTGTACTTATACTCAAATTTGAAATGAAATTTTAGTTTTACAGTTTTCGGTACTGCAGATTTCTAAACTTCTAAACAGCACACATTTTCAACTTTAACACCATCGCATAGAGAAAAAAAAAATGTAGCTTTAAATGCAATTTGTTTGAAAGCTGTATCTCAATTATCTAAGTTATGGGTCGCGACCCACTGGTGGGCCGCGGCAGTTGTTTTGGTGGGTCGCGGAACAATCCAGTTATGTTATCAAAATACATCTTTATTTCGTCAGTTTAAAAAGAAATGACAATTTCAACAGGAAATAATATTTCAAGCAAAAATCATTTATTTCCTTCTAGATTAATATTTGAAAAGAATATCCAGAAACATTTAAATCAGCTTTGAGGTCCTTGATGAACTTCAACTCTTCGTGCTTATGAGAACATGCTTTTTCTACTTTGCTGTTTTTGAAATACAAGTACTGAGACAAAGTGCGTATTTAATACATGTTCCCACATTGGTAAACACCAATACCAGAAATCTCATTGGGCGGGTATCCTGTACTTATCTTAGACAAATTGCGATTTATTTATTATATATATATATATATATATATGGTAATTATATGGTAATCTCTTAATTCTATGGTTATCTCTTAATTCTAATTTTAATTATTTTATTAATTTAATTTTATGTTAATATCGATTATTAATTATTTTCTCCGGTTCAATTATATTTCCATTCAGCTTTATCTTTTTTGTTTGTTATGGATAACTATTATTTTTACTTACTTTCAACTCCTTTTTGTAAAATATCTTTGTTCCTTGTTTAATAATTTGGTTTTTGTGTGCTGGTAGCCCCAAATACGTATTATTTTGCTATTTCATGGCTAATACGTGGATGAAACCGCACACTTCATTTGTAATTCCAGAGCATTTGGGGCCTGATGATTCTGCTTTTGGGGCTACAAATTCCATTTGCATTCATTTTATTTATTTATTTATTCAGATTTACTCGTTACACTATTTTTTTTACTTTTATTTTATTATAATTCAATTCAATTCTAATTCTTCGTATTGGTTTATTGTTTTATTGATAAAATCCATTGGTGAATCTTGTCTACTTTTATTGGTATTATATATATATATATTTAAGGTGTGTCGCGAAATTTTTTTTCACTGAAAAGTGGGCCGCGTACCAAGAAAGTTTGAGAACCGCAGAAGTTATTAATTTTTTTGTAGTTTTTTAATACATTTTTTGCCATTTTGGCAACAGAAGTATTTCATTTCTTGACATTAAACATGAACCAATCAGAAAACAAATAACATAAAAAAGGTATTCCATTTCTAGACATTAAGCATGGACCAGTCAGAAAACAAATAAAATAAGTTGCGGAATTGAACCTATAAAAAGATTTAGATATACTTCAGATCTCCCAATTCTCTACCGAAGACAAAAACTATTTTCCAGATAGTTAGAAAAAAAAAAGGAATCTGAAAATGCCTAAAAAATTAAGCCGAATCATCAGAAGCTCTCCGTAAAACAAAATAAAAATTAATAAAATCAGTCAGATAGTGGATTCCAATAAAATTCTTTATGCCAAATATTTCTAACTGGGTTATTTGATTGAGTTTTTCTTTTTTCTTGAAAATTTGACAATCATTTAGGATAGACATATTTTCTTGTTCGTGTTAATAAATGAATGTGCATCTACTTAACATTCATGAAATGTTGATATGTTATTAGGAAGTAGCTTATAGTCGAAATAAGTGCAACCACTTTACAGGGTTTAGATAAAAATATATGTACCTTTATTAAACAATGAAATGTAATTCTAAACTATATGCTTTTAACTTTATATCAAATGCAAATTTCATATTATTATTTCTTATTTAATTTCATATTTCACTTAAAGTTATACGCTTTTTGTCACGTGTTGACACGTTTGCTATTTTTCTCGCACTAGCGTCGGGAATTTAGTTTCAAAACGCCAGCTTTCACAGTGTCTTGTAAATGACTTTCAGCTTTTACGAAATAAATAAATAAATTAATTAATTAAATTTTTAAAAAAAATAGAAAACGCTATTCGATTACGAATGTTTCTGAATAAGAACACCTGCCATTTTCACGTTTTTCTGAACAAAAACAAATTCAGAAATGTTTCAAGAAATAACTCTTGAGAACAGCCTTAAGTTACTATTTCATAAGTTTTCGTAACTATAGGAAATCTTGAATCATGATAAATAAATATTTTGATGTTGTGGTCTTTGAAAATTTTCACAACTTATTTAAATCATTTTAACCTTTGCTTTTTATAACACTCCCCTTTTTTTCTGCATTTATGACGCTTTTACGTATACTCTATGTCCATAGTTCAAATGAAATGATAAAACTTTTTGAATTCATTATAATCTTGCGCTGACAGTTCTTTGACCTTAATCACACAGATTACGGCAAAAAGCATAAAAAAGTTACGGTAGTTTTTTTTTTTTTTTTTTTTGAAATAATAACGTAACTATGGATACGTTATTATTTTCCTATGGTTAGGAAACATTTGTCTTATTTACGGTGTATGCCTATTTCCTTAGAAATCGATAATAAGCAAATATCGCTACATACACACATACACAGACATAAACTTTATTAATATATATGGTAGATACCGGTTATAATGTACTTTTAGGGACCAGAAAATATGGTACGCAATAACTGAAGTACGTTATAAGCAACAACCAATAAAATGCAGTGCATAACCCGAAAGAAAATAGCGCATAGAAGTACACGCAATAATAGAGTTGAAAAGTAGAAATTTGTGAGTTTATCAAAAAAGAAATAAAAAAATATATAAAAGAAATAAAAATAAATAAATAAATAAGCATTTTATCACTTGTATGTTTATTTCACATAAAAAAAATCTGATTTTTTTATTATTATTATTAAATGACATAGTAAAATTTACATTTTCATATGGCAGGTAGAATACATGCCTCTTCCATAAAAAAAAAAAAAAAAAAAAAACTAAAGCAATTTTTTTTTTTTTTTTTACTTTTCTTAAATCTGAAGTGCAATTATAACCTTTATTCGTAAACAATTTGCGTTTTATAACACAAGATTGGGAATATTCAACAATGAAATGGAGTATATCAGTATCCTACAGAGTGATACTTAAGCATACACTGTTAAAAATTTTGAAACTTTTGCTGCATCGTCACTCCACCGCTTTTATAGAAAACGATTATTTCCCTATATTATGGAGCATTATCATTGGCCAAAATAGAGATATTCTATAAAAGTGGTTGAGTTATGATGCAGCAAAAGTTTCAAATTTTTAACTGTGTACTTAAAATGCATTTAAAAATGGAAAGCATCACCTCACCACATCAAAAATGCCGATAATTTACGTCTATTTTAGACCTAAATGTCGGTGCTCTTTCCTTGATTTGGCTGTGCCTTTTTTTTTCTTTATTTACTTATTTTAAAGAATGACGGAAATCTTTTTCTAGCCCATTTTCGCCTCTTCCCATTGTTGAGTCTTCCCGTATTTTCGTCAGTAACCACAAAGGATTGGAAAAAAACAGAGTGATAATTGCTCTTGAAGGAGTATATTTGAAGGAAGAAACAAGTCCAGCTTTAGAACTTCCTAGGATAAACCTCCCAGACAATTTACCTATTTACAAAGCAGATATGCAAGGTTGACATCCAAATTTTATTTTTCGTTCGAGTCTAAAAAGTACTTTATAACCATGTTAAGGCTTTTACATAGTCCGTTATAGCTGAAATTGTAAATCATTACTCATACAGGATTTCACGATTTCACTCGGGACCAACTAAGGCTTCTACAATATTATAGGAGATCTAGGACCAACCATCTGAGTATGTTTTAAGCGAAAGTACGTTGTATGTCAGGTACGTTAAAGCCGATGTCGACTGAATTTTTATTTATCTATTCAGTCATTTTTTGAATCTTCGTAAATATCGGAAATCGTGATTAATTATGAATAAATATTTTGATGCTGTATTTTTTTAAAAGTTCCACAGTTTAGTGAAATAATTTTAATCTTTGCGTTGTATAATGCTTTCTTTTTTCAAGTATTTGTGATGCTTTTACGCATATTCTATGGTTGAACTAAAATGATAAGACTTTTTGAATTCGTTATAAATTTTGCGCTTATAGTTCTTTGACCTAGATCTCACAGATTATATGGCAAGAAGCATCATTGAGTTATGGGAGTTTTTCGGAATATGGGGACATTATTATTTCCCTTTAGTTAAGAAACATTTGTCTTATTAATTGAGTTTGTCGATTTCCTTAAAAATCGATAATAAGCAAATATAGCTACATACAAACATACACAGACATAAACTTTATTGATATACACTGTTAAAAATATTCCTGTAAAATTATGGGCAGAAGCAGGCAGCAAAGATTTCAGTCATACCCCATAAAAAAAATTAAAAAAAAATTCAAGTTTATTATTTTGTACAGCCCGTCAAACAGGATATAATGCACTTTAAAATACAATATCACTTTAATTACTGTTCCATAGAATGCAGCACGTTAGATAATCATCATATAATAACTTTTTTGATAGGTTAAAAAATATTTTACAATTAAAAGACATTATTTTCCGAAACACGACTAAAATGAAGGATTACACACTAGCGGAGGAAATGTATAGGGTCGTATAGTAATTTTGCTAACAGATGGGCTAAAACGTAAGAATATGTGGATTGCCCTTAATTTTTACTTACCCATCATACGTAGTATAGGGTAAGTCTTGCAATCGTTTTGAAAATCGAAATTTTTTTTGACGGATTTACACGTTTCAGATACTGGAGATTCCGAAAAACATATTTTTAGAAAAAAAAAATTTGCCGTCCGTCCGTCTGTGTGTCTGTGTGTCTGTCTGTCTGTAACCGCTCTATCTCCCGAACAAATTGAGATAGAGACTTGAAATTTTGTATGTACTTAGTATGTAAGAATGAGACGAAGCCTATTTAATATCAGTAACCTCGATTATCCGGAACTATTTTTTTTTCGGACTCTCGAAAAATTCATTCTGATAAAACGTATATAAAATTTTCGAATTTTTTTTATTTTAAGGACTGGATATAAAAGGCAATAAAATAACACAAATTTTACATAAAGAACGAAGTCGATCGGATTATTAGTTGCTGAGATACGTGTAATCCTGTTTTTCGCATTCTATGATTTTTCATGACCCTATTTCATTCAAAATTGAATTCAAAGATATATTTTAATTGGAAATGAGACGCTTCATCCGACGCAGTAAATTGCTAGTTAGTACGATTATTATTTTTGGAGTTATAAGGATGTTTCTTTTACGCAATCCGGTATTACTTGGGTATTTTGGCGTTTTATATAATTTGTCGAAATTGGCTCATCAGCAATTCATTAATAAATCATTACTATGTATAGTAAAACTATTTAAATATGCGTTAAAAATAATTTTGGAATTGCAATGTATTTTATAAATAAGTTACACATGTTTTATTTTCACAATTTATATTATGCATATGTATGATGGGTAAGTATTACGGTGGCCTCCAACGACTAGTTTAAGTATCTAAGGATAAGACCGTTATTTAGTGCATCAGACTGTTTTTCATTAAATAAGACTGTTACCAAGGAAAATTGGAGGGAAAACGCTTAAATAACAGTTTCTCTGACGCTCAAATTGCAGTAAATTTGCAGTTTTTTCAGAGAGTGTAAGTTTTTATTTATTCATTTACTTATTTCTTGAATCTTCGTAAACACCGGAAATCGTGAATCATTATGAATAAATATTTTGATGCTGCATCTTTCAGATATAGTTCCACTGTTTAGTGAAATCATTTTAACCTTTGCTTTCTACAATGCGCTCTTTTTCCCCCTATTTGCGACACTTTTACGTATACTCCACAGTTGAACTGAAATGATAAAGCTTTTTGAATTTGTTATAATCTTGCGCTGACAGTTCTTTGACCTAGATCTCACAGAATACGGCAAGAAGCATCAAGGAGTTATGGGAGTTTTCGAAATACGGTTATTTTATTATTTCCTAAAAGGATGAAACATCAATCTTTTTTTACACAATTTATCTTAAAAAGAAAAAAGAAAAAACTTGAGACAGTGGATGATTTCCTTAAAAATCGATAATCAACGAGCATAGATATATATCGACAAACATAAACTTTCTTTTATTTAAAAGGGGATAATCCCGGACTTCCAGAGATACCGAATGTATGTGAAAAACGTATACTGTATAAGACTCCCTTAAGTCCACAACGCTCCAAAATCCACACATAATGTCACTTTCAGTTAGAAACAAAATTTGTTTATTTTTTATATCAACTCTATACATATTTTAATCTGTAATTTTCATTAAAATTACTGTATTCATGCATTTTTATGAATGAAGAATAAATTTGTTTCTGAGAAAATAATTCAAGATATTATTGATATTACTGGGAATCACAATCTTTTTTGCCGAATGTATTTTTGCTTTAATCAAGTCTTTTTGATTATTAAGTCTGAAAACTTGAAATAATACTTGCTTAATTTATAATTTTGATGTGAATTAGTAGTGCATCTTTATGAGGCAAGTTTCATTGAATACATTTAGAAAAAATACATATCATCTTTATAATGACTATTTAACTATACATTATGGATTATTTACTTGACTTTTACTTTTAATATTTTTATCGTTTAAAAAAATCTAAACTTTTATAATTTTAATTCATTATTTACTTAATTGTTTTAATATTTTACTACATTGTAAGTGCTAATTATAATCTCAATTGCATTGTTAATAACATTGAAATTATAGTTTTAAAAATGTAGACATAGCAATGACCAGAAATCCGCAAAATTCTAAAATCCACACAACCTCTGGTACCAAGCTGTGCAGATTTGAGGGAGTGTATTGCATTATTTTTCTCGTGTTAAAGGCTCATGGAACATCTCGACAAGTAAATTTAAGTAGTCTTTGCGAAACATTTAACATAACGTATTTTACTTGGAAACAGATAAAAATATATACATTTTTTTTTTACAGTAAATATACACATTACAGCCCATATATAAATAAAAAGAAATTAATACCATGCATGAATTAGTTGTAAAAAACTAATTAACTTTTTACATATTTTTTTAACAATATGTCGATTTGGTAAATTTTTCTAAAAAAACTGCTGAATATATCAATTTAAAAAAAATTATGGTATCAGAAACATACCATTTGAGAATATTAAGAAACCATTTTCCTTTTGGCTTAAAAGAAATCAAACTGCGAAGTTTAAAAAAATTGGAGTAAAAGTTAATAAAAGTTGAACTTAATCGTCTGTTATTGCCACAGTCAAAATGATGTCAGCTTTAAACATTGACACCCTTGTCCTTTGTAATATAGATTATGCAGTGGAACTTTCTTTTACGAAGACCCTATTTAACGAAGTTTTCTTCTTAACGAAATTTTCTGTTCAGCCTTGACTCCGGACACTATTAACATGTAAATTAATCTCCATATTACGAAAAATATAATCTATATAACGAAGTTTATTCCAGCTATCACAACATGAGTTCCACATGAGAGAATTGAATATTCTAACTGACGGTGGCAAAGCGTCATAAAATGTAGTGAAGAAACTACACAGCGAGCGGTGAAGATTATAAATAAAGAAATTGAAGAACCTTCAAGCCTTCAAAAGAAGAAATGCTAAAAGCTTTCGATTCAATAAGAAAGGAATTCTAGTACAGATAAATTAATCGAATACTAACAACAGTGCGAAAAATTTAATAAACAGTGTATTTTTTATTTAAAAAAAAACCTGCATAAAGAAAAATTACAGAATTTTTTTAAGTTAAGGATTCGAGATACTGAGAAAAATTAGAAAAGATACGTTTTCCTTCAGTTTTGTTTCCCCCTCTTCATTATGTTATTACTTTTTATTTTATTTTTTATTTTTATTTTATTTTATTTTATATTTTTAATTTTAATTTTATTTTATTTTATTTTATTTTATTTTATTTTATTTTATTTGTAGACATTATTGTGATTTAATTTTTCTCTATGTCTGTAAAAAAATCATTGCTCATTTTTTCAATGTTTCCATTTTATGCATCCATATTTTATTATATTACAAATTTCATGAATTTGAGTTGATTTCTATTTCACGAATTTCCTTCATAATGAAATGTTTATTTACATCGATAAGACTTCGTTAAGGCTACTGGTCACTCACGTTCCGATTATATTCAAAATATCTCCTCAGGAAATTAACATTTATTACTTCTTTTTTACGGTGTTCTCTTCTTAAATAATTTCACATTTTTTCTTAGTTTTTAAAATATTTCTAAAATCTACGCTTAATTTTATAAGAAGTGTTAAATTTTTATTCTCAGTTTGTCAGTTTTTAAAATATAAAATATTAAATTAAGCCTAGATTTTAGAAATATTTTTAAAACTAAGAAAAAATGTGAAATTCTTTAAGAAAAGAACACCGTAAAAAAGAAGTTATAAATGTTAATTTCCTGAGGAGATATTTTAAATATAAGAATGTACCAAACGTCCATAGACTTAGCATTACGAAGGAGAATTCCGAAACTAAGTGACCAGCAGACTTAAAAGGAATTTTCACAGAATTTTTAATTAATCATTTATTTTTTTCTCGAATCTTAGTAAATTTTTGATGCTGTATCTTTCAAAAAATCCATTATTTAGTGAAAGTATTTTAACTTTTTTTCTTTGTAATGCCCTATTTTTTCTCCAGTATTTGTGGAGTTTTTGTGTATATTGATTTACGCCATATTTCAACTGTAGTGATAAACGTTTTGAATTTGCTTAAATCTTTGATTTACACAGCTATCAACGGTACTTTGACTTTTCTCGATCTCTTAAATTACGGCAAAAAGCATCAAGGGTTACAGGAGTTTTTAAAAATACGGAAATATTGTTTTCCTAAAATTAAGAAACATCTGTTTTTTTTTTTTTTCTTTTAACAATGTATGTGCGGTAGATTTCCTTAAAAATCTATAATAAACAAACATAGATACATACAAATAGACAGACATAAACTTTTTTTCATTAAAGAAAATAAGTTGAGTAACAATTTTTTTTCTTTAAAATAAATAAATAAATAATTATATACAGTCGACTCTCGTTAATTCGAAATTGGATAATTCGAATCTTCGCTTAATTCGAACTAATTATAAAGTCCCGAAATTTTCAATGGCAGAATAACATTAAAAATTTTCATTAATTCGAACTCATTTTCTCTTGACTTCGTTTAATTCGAACTAACGAGAATTCCGATTTTTCATTTTTCTTTTCTTTCTCACGGATTTCAGACCATTTGAATAACTTTCTTTCTTTGATTTTTGTGAAAATTGTTCCGAACAAGTATACATATAATATAATGCATTTGATATGCACTTTCTTAGTGCCCTGTCTGTCCATCAGTGACGCTTTAAATTTTTCTTCCATCGTGCTTGTGTCTAATCTTTTAATTAGTTTATGTATTTATACATTCTAATTTAATATTAAGTCATATTCTAATGATAACAGACGAAGTAAGTTTAAAAGACACTATAACATTAATTCCTTTGTAATAGTACCATATTAAGCATGTTTTCCTTAATTCGAACTTCGGATAATTCGAACATTTCTTGAGGTCCCGACGAGTTCGAATTAACGAGAGTCGACTGTATATATATATATATATATTCACATTTTACTCATTATGTATCACTACAGGAGACTAACAAAAAGGAATTGTAAAAATGGCTGTACTAATTTGTTTTAAAACTGATTGCGAGAAAGATATTTTTTATTTGTTTTAAAAAACAACGTTATATTTAAAAAATTTTTAATGATCGTCAAGGCTTTTATCACCTGCTTGTTCCACTTTTATCTATAGTACATCAGGCAAAAACTGTAGCTGGGAGTGTGTAATTTTCCCTTTTTAGATACCAATTCAGCTTAGACAGGGCTAATTTACCAGGAGTTGGTCTTGACCTAACTTTTATCATCACCCCCCTTTCCCCAACCTTGGTATTTTAATTTAATTTTAAAGTAGGATCTCTGTGTCAAATACAGTCACAGCAAAAAAAAAAAAAATAAAATAAAATCTTGACATTTGCGATTTTAAACGTTTTTTTAAATGTCTAGAAATATACTTAAGGAATGACTCTGAAACTCCAGATGTAAAAATAAAGTAGTACAGGTCATATCATTTCGAAAAGATTTTTTTCTAAAATCCAATAGGGGACCGTAAACAAATTGAAAAAGAACGAATATCTTTTGAGTAACCCTGTCAAAACTAATGTAGCAAAAGCGTTCAAACTGCAGATTATAATTAAGTGGCTTATGGTAATAAACTGTGTTCATTTTTATGCGGATAGCATGTATAATCGTAGAGAAGTTAAGGTTTTTTTAAAAACGATCCCGAATTTTGCCAAGTTTTTTGCTTATAATTTTCAGAGTTCTTAATAAAAAACAATGTTCTTTTCTGAAAGTATGAGAAACAACATTGTACATAATACCCTGTAATTAAATTTTAAAAATATTAATAATTGTATGAAAACTGAGCAGGTTTATTAAATACATTTTCACTCCGCATGCGTCAACTCTATAAAAAATTCATTTGCATTTTGTGTTAGTTAAATGTATCGAGCAACTTTTGATAAAGTTTCAAAATCATAGCTTGAAAATTCTGAAAATTATCGCCGAAAGAATAAGATCAAAATCTGATATTCCCAAAATGAAGGGCTGTATCCATATTCCATTGATTAGTGTCTACACAACACTTCACGTACTGCTACATTTGGATACAGCTCCTCATATTTTTGCTTCATTTTGGGAATAACGGATTTTGATCTTATTCTATCGTCAATAATTTTCAGAATTTTTAAGGTATGAGTTTGAAACTTTAACAAAAGTTGCTCTATACATTTAGCTAACACAATATGCAAATGAAATTTTTATAGAGTTGACACATACGCAGTGAAAATTTATTTAGTAAACCCACTCAGTTTTCATACAATTATTAATATTTTTTAATTTTGATTACAGGGTATTATGTACAATGTCGTTTCTCATATTTTCTGAAAATAACATTGTTTTTTATTAAGAACTCTGCAAATTATAAGCAAAAAACTTGACAACATTTGGGACCGTTTATACAAAAACTTTAATTTCTCGACTAATATACATGCTATCTGCATAAAAATGAACACAGTTTATTACCATAAGCCACTTAATCATAATCTGCAATTTGAATGCTTTTGCTACATTAGTTTTGACAGGATTATTCAAAAGATATTTGTTCTTTTTCAATTTGTTGAGGACTGGATTTTGGAAAAAAAAATCTTCTCGAAAATATATAACCTGTACTATTTTATTTATACATCTAAAAATTCAGAGTCATTCCTCATGTATATGTCTTGATATTTGACAAAATTGCAAATGTCAAGATTTTTTTCTTGCTGTGACTGTACATTAAACCTTTGAAAACGAAAACTGTTTATTATGAAATCCTGCCCTAAACGAACCAATTTCATTCTTCCGGCGAAAATATAATGCAATGCAGCTATAACAGTAAATATAGCTGCTACGATAAAGATCTGTGTAAAACGGAATTTTCTCTGTTCCATTGCAATTCCGTCTTAGAAGGTTTTTTTGAGTTTTGTTTTTTTTTAAGGATTTATTTGATTGTGAACTAATTATTTTCTTTTCTTTTGTAGGTAAGTGTGGTATTTTCTTTATTACTCTGAAACCTGTCAAATTATTTCCAGGTAACTTTTTATGTATTGTTATTTTTCTTTAAAAAACAACTGTAAATGCATTTTTAAGTTATTATTACTATCTTGTTTTGTTAATATGTTTTCCCGATGTTTGATACGCACAAAGATTAAAAAAAAAAAAAAAAAAAAAAAAAAGAAAGAAAGAAAGAAAGAAAACTTTTCTAACACCAAATCGCAAGGAAACGAATTTTGTTCGCAAGTTTTTGACCTAGCAGTTACACATTGTATTATTATTATTATTATTATTATTATTATTATTATTATTATTATTATTATTATTATTATTATTATTATTATTATTATTTTCCGACGGAATTAAGAAAGCTTTTCGCTTTAGACAGAATTAATTTTTTGCATCTTTTATATTGTACCAATGTTTTAGAAATTTTTTATGTGCATGTTAAACAGTTATAACAGTTATAAATTAATATTGAAAACGATAGATTTCCAGATGGCCTCTATCTAGTCAATACGTTGACTACCTACCTATCTGTTTCTTTGCTTTCATTTTGCATCGAAGAAGGAGTTCCTATAAGAAACCTTCAAATAACTATATGCTAAAGAGTTCTTTAGCTGTTATATCTTTACATAGGATGTTAATTATCACGTAATTATCTTAAAACAATCTGTTTTTAAGGGATCGAGGAATCTTCATACTCATTTTTTTTTCTTTTTAAATGTTTTTCAATGTCACGTTATACATACTATGACATATATTTATCACACAAGAAATAAAAAAAATCGATTAAAAGAAAAAATTTTACTGCATATTTTAAGCGCCACGAAGAACTTTTCAAAATGCCCCATCCGCTTTCCATTTCAATTAAATCCTCAATATCTTTTATGCAAATTTGTTTTATATATGAAAATAAAACTGTGCATTGAATTTTATATATTTGAATATAAAGATTTAATTAAAAAAAACTTTTATCGAAATTGTGTGAAATTTTCAGCATTTTTGCATTCTATTTCTGCAATTAACTACCTTTAACTTTTCCAATCTATATTATAAAGGCCAAACGTATCTGTGCGTAACGCATACGTCATTTTGCGTATGGCAATACTTTCAAATTTTAAATTAATTTCGGTATTGCAATTTTTGCTACTAAAAGTTTTTATACTTCTTAATGTCGCATATTTTCAATGTTTACACCATCGTGTAGGGAAAAAATGTACTTTTAAATGAAATTTGTTTGAAAGCTGTATCTTAATTTGTTTGGGAAATATTAATTTTTTTGGAAGCTTTTAATACCTCTTTTCTAATCATGGCAACAGGAGTACTCCATTTCTATTTAAAGCAAAGGAAAAAAGGGGAAAAATTGAGTGCTGTATCTTTATGTTGCCATTTCTCATTAAAAGGGAAAAAAATAGAAATTTAAATATCTTCTGTTATAAAACCCGGAGAATTTCGACTTCATTTACAAAATTTGATTTACACGTAAAAGAATACCAACAGTTTAATATCTATTTCAGCTAATAGCATTGAGACTTCAAGTTTTGAATCAAAATTATCAAATTAAAATGCCAATTTTCTTTAAACATGAATACAGATGTGAAATGTACATTTGTAAATTTTGATATGGTGAAAATGATGCCGGGTTTAGATTTTACGGGGAAAAAAATTCTATGATTGAGTCAAAGTTGAATAAATTTTGCTTTTTATCATTTTGAAATACCAGCATAAGAGCCTTAATTTATAACTTTATCATAATAACATATCTTTATTATTTCTTACTGCTTACATATATGATTAAAGTTTAATTTTAACAATTTCCACAATTGCGTTTTATAGAAATAGTATTTTGTTAATTTGACGATAAATATCGTTTGTTTAAGAGTTAGACGTACCAATATAAAATGCGTTTTTTTACTATAACTAATTTTGTAGGTTTATTATAAGTTAATGAAACAGTTCCTTCTTAAACATTTTCTTTCGTTAAAATTTGACGGGTTCTACCTTGTTATATTTCATTTAAAAAAAAAAAAAAAAAAAAAAAAAAAAAAAAAAAAAAAAAGAAAGAAAAGAAAAAAAACGGTGCACAGTTTTATGATACATGAAATGACAAATAGCTTTAAAAAATATTGGGGATTTTAATTGATATGGAATATTTATGGTATGGAATATTTTTAATTGATATGGAATTTTGAAAAGTTCTTCATAACGCTTAAAATAATAAAAAAAATCCTTATTTTTCTCAAAAAAAATTAATAAAGTGAAGAAATGCGTTTGAAGCTCGATTAAGAAATTCCGGAGGCGTTTTAAACTCTAAACTCTGTTCCTCCCATTCTACCCCTTTAGCCCTTCTCTTTGCTACATTATTTCAAATTGAGATAAAATTCGATTGACATAGAATTTTCTGCATTTGCTTCCTAATTTAGAAGGGATACAGAAAAATATTTAAAAAAATTTTTTTTCTTTCACAATTAGAATGCAACAAGCTAGTGATAGGCAGTCATTTTTGCGAGCCCCCTAACATTTAAAATCTGTTGTTCGGAAAAGCCACGGCGTTTGATAAGCTATCCCAACAAACCCAATCTCTCTTCCCTTTCCATATTTTTTAAGTGGTAGAACCCATTATCACAAACCCATTGTGGCATCTATTTCGAGCTTTATCTCGTTTAATATCCACTCTGTGATTTTTGTATGTGTATCAACACAAGACAGGCAAAGCGCTTTTAGTGCTGCTCTAGATTCAAAACAGGGTACTGTTTGGTTTATGAGAGGGAAATAAAGGTGAACTCAGATACTGCATGGTGGACTGCTATTATACAAAGCTGGTTACTTCTGAACCGATCGAAACTGGTTCAAAGATACCGATTATGTGCATAAAGAATTGTCTTTCAATTTTCCTCTCGTGATTTTAATATTTCAAGACTTGTGTTCAACTCAAAAACGGATTTTTCAAATAAGAAATAACAGGATTTGTTTGAAGGTGCTCGAATACTTTTTAAACAGGTAAGAAAAAAAAAAAATTAAATATCACTACCCATTATATGGCATATATTTCGAGCTTTATCTTGTGTAATATCCACACTGTGATTTTTGTGTGTGTATCAACATAAAAAGGGAGAAGTGTTTTTAGTGCTGCTCTAGATTCAAAACAGGGTACTGTTAAGTTTATGAGAGGAAAATAAAGGTAAACATAAATACTTTATTGCATGATGGACTGCTGTTGTGCAAAGTTGATTACTTCTGAACCGATCGAAACCGGTTCAAGAATACCGATTATGTGCATAAAGAATTGTCTCTTTATTTTCCTTTTATGGTTTTAATATGTCTCGACTTCTGTTATATCGAGAATAGGGTTTTTAAAATATTAAAAGGACTCGAACACTTTTTGAACAGGTAAGAAAAAATTTAAATATCACTATTCAGATTTTTTTTTTAAACAAATTTATTGTGTTATCTATTTCGAACTTCATCTTGTTTAATACCCACTCTGTGATTTTTGTGTCTGCATCAACACACGACAGGTGAAGCGTTTTTAGTGCTGCTCTAGATTCAAAACTAGGTACTATTAAGTTGATGAGAGAGAAATAAAAGTGAACACAGATACTCTACTGAATGCAGCGTTGCCAGATCGGCTACTTTTTTCAAATGCAGATTCTTGATTGGCACCACTTTTTTGTAATGATAAAATGCGCCTTATTTATTGACTATTAATAAAAGTGAAAACAAAGGGAATTTTACTGTATCAAAAAAGTGGTGCTAATCAAGAAATCTTAACTTAAAAAAAAGTAGCCCACTGGCAACACTGACTTCATGATGGACTGCTGTTATAGTTTTGAATCAATCGAAACCGGTTCAAGGATACCTATTATGTGCATGAAGAATTGTCTCTTTATTTTCTTTTTTGTGATTTAAATATTTTGAGACTCGTGTTCCGTCTAGAAAAAGCATTTTACAAATAAGAAATAACAGGATTTGTTTGAAAGAGCTTGAATATTTTTTGAACTAGTAAGAGAAAACAAGTAGGCAAGTATAATCACAGATCGCACAGAGGATTTCGTTTGATATTTCTTTTAAAACAACTTATCTCTTTAATTAATAAATCCAAATTGTTAATTTATAATTATTAAACTGCTACATACACTGTTAAAATTTTTGCTTTAGTTTGAACCAAATTTAGGTGTTCAGTAGCTGTCACCATAAGATGATGAAATCTCTAACCAAAATTTAGAGCTTCCTATTTCAACCTCGTACCAACTATTGGAATTATGCTTCAACAGGAGCTCCAAATATTGGTTCAAGATTTAACCGACTTACAGTGGCAGCTATTGGACACCAAAATTTGGTTCAAACTGGGACAAGATTTTTAAAAGTGCAGATGGTAGCAACAGCAAATTTAATATAAAAACAATCATAAAAGGAAGTTATTTATTTTAATCAAATTAAAAGAGTTCAAATCAAATTATCTAAATAAAATCCAAAATTCTAATTTTTTTTTTTGAAAATCCGAAATAATAATAAAAAAAAATTAACTGAAATATAAATAAAATTTTAAATTTCTAAAATCGACAAAAAATTGCTTAAAATTAAATTTTAAATGCTATAAATCATTAATAAGTCGCAAAAGTTTTTAAAACAGAAAGAAAATTGAATTCCAAAAATATTATGAATGTCCAGGAGTGGCAAAATACATCATTTTGCTTGCCACTGGCGAGTGGATTTTCTAACAAGGCGAGTGCATTTTTTGTTTTTGAAAAAACTGTAGGCAATAGAGACATTATCAGAGACACTTTTTTTAATCTAGATATTTTAACCAGATTATTACAGTGTAAGTATGGTACAAAGTTCTATCTTATATTAAGCTTATCTCTGTTGCATATATTTCTTAATATTATAGAAAAAAAAAACAATTACGAAAATGCATTGTAGTAATAGTAATTTCGTCTGTAATCGTGTGTGATTTTGTCATAACTATTTTCAACTGCGTGTGTCTTGCATCTTGCGGGCTGGTGAAATAAATCCTTGGCTGGTAAGATTTCTGAAAAATTCCCCAGAATGTCAGATGAACAAAACCCTAATAATATAAACCTTCAAATTGGTAAAAGAAACGAAATTTCTTCTTATTAAATTCAACTTAATATGAAAATTATCAAATTCCAGCACCGGGGTCTAAATTAAGAATCTTCTGTTTACGAGATGCTTTCGCCCCAACCTAATTAATATGTCTACAAGAAAGACGTTGAAATAAAGGTTATCTTTTAAAATTTAAATCGCAAAAATGAATGAATAGCATTGATAAGATTAATTTAATTAAAGTAAATGACTTTTTTCAAAATTTTATGATTTGTCGGGTGACACGGAGTATACAGTTTTTGTGTATACGGACTCTGTGACGGACAGACAGATAGAAGAGAGATGAATAGCGTTTCGTCAGATCAACGAAACCCTAAAAACGAAACATCATACTTTTGAGTTTTTATGTATTTTGGAAAACCTTTTCTGTCCTTTAGTTGGAGCTTTATCTTGTTTAATATCCACCCTGTGATTTTTGCATCTATCATATGTATCAATATTTCTGATTAATAATATTCGCCTTATTTAATCAACAATGTCAGCTTATTGATTCCTTTTATTACAATATCTATCCCTATTTTCAAATACTAGTAATTGTCACATTCGTGTAAATAAATCAAGCGGTTATTATTAATCGAAAATAGCGGTAGATATTTGAATTTAAAAAATACTCTAAATTAGCAAGCAATACTGTTAGAAAAGCGAATAAATAAATAAAAAAATATTAAATGAAAGCCCTTTTAATTGTGAATATTTTTATACTTCATTTTTAGCCATACAGCAATTTTATCATGAGATATTGTAAATTTCATCAATACACCCAGCGCAATTACTCACACAAATTAAAAATTTAATTGGCTTTTTCTTCATGTTCACATTTTCTTCACTTTCATGTTTTAAAAATGCTCAGGATTTTTTGTATTTAAGATACAGATTTAAACTTTTTTGTGTGTGTTTTTTTATTATATATGTGATAAATCTGCTCATAGGTATAGTTTTCAGTCTTTTTTTATTTTTATTTATTTATTTTTTATTATTTTTTTATTTTTAGTTTTTTGTTAAAATTATAGGGATATGTGTTAAATTTGATCGTTTTACACTATATATACAGTCGAGTCTTTATATAACGAAATACACCGTTCCAGTAAAAAATTCGTTATATAGAGAAATTCGATGTATAGAGATATGTTAAAAATCGCATTTAATGTGTGGAATTTGAACAAATGTTATTTTTGATCTTTTGAATAAGAATTTGAAATGTTTAAAAGTAAATATTAACCTAACATTTTTTTTTTCTTAATTATTTAAGCTATTTCAAAAAAGAGAACAGACATTTATTTGAAAGCTTAATCAAAATGAAATAAAGAAGACTTGCATTAATTTCAGACGAAGAAATCTGTAATATTTTGTTGTTTTAATTTTAAAATTTTACGCTCTCAAAAAAAAAAAAAAAAAAAAAAGGCTTAAATTTTAGTAAGGAATGAAAAATTGTAGTTAACATTTTCCTCCATTTGAAGACCTCTCTCATGTGCCCCTCATTAATTCCTCTCTTACATGGGTATCAATCCAATCGAACACTGTTTTGAGAAGGATGTGGAAAGGTGTGAGGGAGGTAGGATAAATTCGTTGGATTTAAAAAACACGGAGAGAAAAAATGTTTTAAAAAAAAAAAAAAAAAAAACTTAGCACTGACGATAAATCAGAAATAAGTGATGGAAAATTGATTCCATATGATTTCGAAGCTTTTTAAAACTGAATAAATTAAGGCCAATTTATGAAAAAATTCGTTATATGGAGATCGATATTTCGCTATATAGAGACTGTTTTTAATGTAATCATGCGAAAAGGGACCGTTCCTACTAAAAATTCGTTATATAGAGAAATTCGATGCATGGAGTTTCGTTATAGAGAGACTCGACTGTATATATATCAGTGAAAAGATTGCATTAAATGTAATATTAGATGTTTCTAAAAACTCATGTGTTGTCTTGCGTAATAAACAATTATAAATTACAACAAAAAAATTATAAACATTTTTCATTTTTAACCCTCTAAGTGTTTGGAACGTAATATTCCGCTCATTAAGTTCCAGCTTTCACTGCAATATAATGAATATTTAATAAGATAATGTAATTCTATAGATTTAAGGAATTTTCAATGCATTGAAGAATGATTTATACTATCAAGGATTACATTCATATTTGTAATTAAGTTTTTTTGATAATTTTGTATCATAATGTTACTAAGAAATCACATTTTCTGAGAATTTAAAACAAAATGCAGAGAAAACATCATTACAATTTTACCCTTTTGCAAGACGCCCAGAGTATTTTAACTGAATATGCAATTTTTTTTTTTTTTTTCTAAATGTACTGTTAGTCCAACATTGAAATGCAGCGAGATCGCCGTTCGAACATATTTTTCAAGGGGTCCTCAGTTTACCTTTGCAGCAATTTTGTTTAATTTTAAAAATATGTTTCAGATGGTGAACTCACTTCATTTGAATGTTCAACTAAAAGAGAATTTTGAAAAAAAAAAAAAAAAATAACTGCATATTTAATTTTTTTTAATTAAACAATTACATTTCTTAAAATTCCTACTACTTTTTAAAATATTAATATTTTTTGTCCTTTTTTAAGAATTTTAAATGTGTATCACACAAAATTGCGCATAGATTTTTAGATACCCATCTAATATTATATTTGATATAAGTTTTGTTTTCTGATATATGTAGGGAAAAACGATGTAATCTGACACATCTTCATATACTTTTATTTAAAAAAAAAATACGAAAGTTAGTTTTATGCACTGATTTATCATGTAGGGCAACATCCCCAGTAATTGGCAGGCACCAGTGATTGGCACATCCTACAAAAATGTCCTTAAATAAGATTTATATCCAGTCTTTTAAAAATGCAAGACCATATACCAGTTGTTGCTCGTTTACTTTACAGATTATAACTTTGATTTATGCTACTAAATGAAAATAGTGCCTAGGAAAGAGAAACAATTATGGTTTGTATCAAATTAGCCATTTTTGTTGCAAATGCTTTTTCTCTGGCTTAAGAAAAGCGTGCATTTCAATTTATTATTATCTGATTTATAGTATATTTTAAATTTTAATTGACAACAGTTTTGTTTAGTTAAAAAGGGTTACTTTAATTGTGTAAAAGTCTAAGTGTCAATTACTGGTGATTACAGCAACTTTTTATAAATGTATTTTTATAAAAATACTTTTTCAAATATTTTTGCTTTTAGTGGGCAAAATAGATGCACAGATATGCACTCTTTGATTTAAAAATATTTGCAAGTAAATATTTTATTTCTTGGTAATGAAAATAGAAGTAAGTTTAAAGGCAAATCCTTAATGTGCCAATTACTGGGGATGTCACCCTATAATAAAAAACATATGCAAAAAAAAGTTTAAATTTCTATCTCTAATATATAAAAACCCTTAACATTTGTAAAACAGGAAAGTGAGGAAAATATAAATATAGAGAAAAATCAGCTTAAGCTTTTCATTTGTATGGATAATTGAGCTGAGTATAAAATAATTGTAAACAAAATTTACAATATCACGCGATATAATTGCCGTTTGCGTAAAATGAGGCGTCAAAATATTCATAATTAAAGATACTTTTAATTAATATTAAAAAAAGAAATTGGACTTTTTGACCAATTTCGTGGTAAACTATCCCTTAAAATAAGAAATAATGTTGAAAAGCGAAACTGTCTCCATAATCGAGATATTTTGTCCCAAGGAATCGAACATTATCGTGTAACAATCGTTCATATATTAAACGGGACAATTTTTACTTTATCCTTACGGGCGATGTTGAAGGGACTGGAAAAAATCCACTAAGTGTATTAAGCGGGTTTGCGTTTTAACCTGCAATGTTAAAAAAAAATTTCTGTGAAATTATGGAGTATTTAAGGATAATCCGTTATCGTAAGTCTTATGTAATATTACAGAGATTAGAAAAACAGAGATTCTGTGAAATAACAGAGAAGTTATTAAGTAAGTTTACTATAGACTCTGTAAATTAGCATCGTCAAAAATACACAAGACTCTGTAAATTTACTTTTAATGATAATAATTTAATTTTGTTTTCAAAATTAGTGAAGCACTCAATATTCAGTGAGCCTCAAAGAACTTTTTTTGAGTAAATTTGAACTGCTATATCATTTAACTTTTACACAATTTATTTCGAGCCGCCCTGGGGCTTGAACCCCTGATTTCTTGACTGTATAAGAATGCTAGTAGCTGTTGTTATTTTGGACAAAATTTGTCTTTTATGATTCAGAGGGGGAAAAATTACTGTGATTTTCAAAATTTTCATTTCAAATATATTCACTAGAAAATTCGTAAAAGTTTTGTTTTAATTTATTTTAAACCGATATACAATACCTATTATTTTTTTTAAATTAATTTTATTTTTTGTAACAGTTTATCCAATCGGAAAAATTAATGATTTTTTTTTCAATGAAAAAAATTGAATCTAATTCATTTTTATAACATGTTAAAGAGTAATTTTCAAATTACCGTACACCCTTTATTTTTTAATGCGCTATTTTTTTTTTTTTTAATATTACCAAGTTTTTGTCATATGAAGAAGAAAAATTTTCAAATTGACTGTCGATAAAAATCCCTACTAACTCCGAAAATATGATTTTCTTCTTTTTAAATTATTCTAACTTAAAATAAATAAATAAATAAATAAATAAAAACTATTTTTAAACTAAATTTTCTTTTTTAGCATTTCTAATAAAATTTCAAAATAATTTTATCAATGTGTATTTTGAATTATAAAGTTTTAACAAAGATAAAAATATCTTTAAATAAAGACATAATAATCCCTAAAGGGAATTACATATGAGGACCCCAGAAGCCAAGGGGTATAAATGACAAAATTAAAAAAATTGAGTTAAGTGCACAGGGTATCTGGAAATATGCTTTTTTCATTTCAGGTAAAGAAATATAGGTCATTTTCTGATTATTTGGGGAGTTATAGAGATAAACCACTTTTTTCGAAAAACAAACAATATTGATTAATTATACATTTAAAGAAAATTGTACTCTATTTTTTTTAACAGTTATTGAAATAAGAGTTCAAAGATTAGAATGCAACAAGCAGATGTTTCCTATTTCAATTTAGTCAATTGTTATTGATGTTCCAATTTAACATCAATTATCTTTAAACTCAATTTACTCCAAATCGACATTTTGTCACTTGTACCCCTTGGCTTCTGGGCTCCTCATATAATATAAGAGAATTTCTGTAAAATGATGACCGAGAAACTCTATCGAATGCATTTAACCGACAACTAGTATAAATTTTACAGAGCCTCGATTTTTTTGTGTTTTTACAGAAAATTTTAACAGTGTGGTCCGACTGTATATAAGTGAAATATTAATAAATATAATGCAAAAAGTCCGAAAAAGATATCTCTTTTCTTTGTAACCGAATAAAAATCGCAAAATATAAGTTCATTTCAGGCCGTAGAAGTAAATACTCCACTTAATAAAGATTAAGCTAAACTGATGATACCCGGCAAGCGGTTCACCGAGCTTTAATGTGCGGTCGGAAACACACAGTCATTAATCTAATCACAGTCATTAATTTAAAGTTTAGAAATGCGAGAGTGGAATCGATGAGTCGATAGGTAGTAGGCAAAACATGAACGGCATCTTTCCGCCGCAACTGTCCGCGAGGTGGAGCAGAGGAGAGAATAATCCTGCTTTGGAATTTGAAATTTAATAATAAAATTTTCTTTTTCAATGATGATTTTTGAAAAAAAAAATATTTTAATCACATAATTTAAGATAATTAAATACTAAGGAAAACTAAGAAGAAAAATAATGCTTTAAGGCTCCTGTCCCTGCCGGTGAAGACACAGCGAGCTAATGCCATTCATTATGGAGAGATTATTTTCTAATAGCTCGTTCGCATTGATGTTAAATTTATATCCATATTTTTACATTTTATTCATTTATTTTTTATTTTTATTTTTATTTATTTACTTTGCATTGGATAGCTGAAGTCTCTCTCAACATCGCTCCCTTTTTTTACTTTTCGATTTTAGTCGCAGTTATTTTTTATAAAGTTATTTTCACTTTCGGAACCGGTTTTGAAAGTGAAAGTAACTTTATTAAAAATATCTGCAACCAAAATCAAAAAAGTAAAAAAAAAAAAAAAAAAAAAAAAAACGATGTTGAGAGAGACCTTAGTTATCCAATGCAAAGTAAATAAATAAAAATATCGAAATGCAAACGAGGTATTAGAAAATAACCTCTCCATAGGAATAGCAATAGCTCGTGGGTTCTTCGGCGGCAAGGACAGAAGTCTTAAGCATATAGTATGAAGCACTTTTTAACACATCCAGAATACCGCAGCAAAAGTTCGCCGGTTAATAAGGCATAGAGCCCGATTAACTTCTGAAGCTATGGAAAACACAGTATTAATTTGGGATTATTTTAACTATTTTCTTTCGAAAAGAGTTTTTTAAATTCGATGTACCCGACAATGCTACAAATATTTTCCCAAAGAGTGGCTCATTTGAGCTCGCACATATTTCATTAGCCACATATATTTCGTTAACTTTTCCCCCTTTGTACAGTGCTGGCTAAATTATTGTGGTAACAGAAAAATCTACACATAAATCAACCTAGAAGTTAGTTTATTGCATTACATTCAATATTAGTTGAATATATATGCGTTTACATGTAATTAACACATAGCTATACATGTGCACTCATGGCTTTTAGTGCTTCATTTGTCAACTTTTAACAGTATGTAGACTGTCTTTATACGCAGTGGCGCAGCCAAGGGGGTGGTTTTGAGGTTAAAACCCCTCCCAGAGCTAAGCTAACTTGCTATAATTGCCACTTATATGAATCAAAACCAAACTTAATATTTAAATGTTTTGGCACATTTCGGAATCCGCTGCTTTATTGAATCAGATTTCATTTAATTAAAGTAAATGAAAATGGCAAAAATTCTACTTAAAGTTGTGAAAGTGCATATTACATGGATTATCTAAGTAAAAATTGGTTATTTGAACTAAATCACTTTTCTGAGACGCATTATGCTAAAAAAAATTATGATTTTCTGCCATAAAGATGCTCTTTCACTTTTAGTATTATACAGTGAATATTCTAATTAGTACTGATTCCATAACCGACATCACCTTTATCAGAAATTCAACCCCCCCCCCCCCTCTCTAGAATCGAATTCTGGCTGCGCCACTGTTTATACGTCTTGGCTCTTGAACTAGCCGTTCCATTTCATTACTTTCATACCAAACACTGTAAGATGGTTTATTTAGTTGAACCTTGTTTGTTGCTGCATATTTGCTGACTCGAAGACCAGAGTCAACAAAATTGCGCAACAAACAAGGTTCAGCTAATCGAGTTATTATTCCGTGCATAGTATCATAGTGATGAAATGGAACGACTGATTCAGAAGTAAATTCAAACGATGCCAAGATGTATAAAGGTAGTCATAACTGCTCAAGATTGGCATACGAAGCATTAAAAGCCGTGAGGGGGCATCTGATAACGATTAGTCTAACGAGGGAACCATTTTTGATGTTGCTTCACCTAGCTTCGAGACCTGGTGCATTTTGTAGCCCTATACATAAAAGCTAGAGAACCTATCAAATTTCTCTGTTAAAATAATGTTTTATTATTATTTTTTTTTTATTCTTTAAATTTGTTGTTATTGTATTTTTTGCTGTTGTTGTTTGTTTATTTCACGCCAAAAGTGAGTTAAGTCGACAAAAGTGAGTTTAGTCACCAAATATGGCGCTAAGAAGTTTTCCTTTGCCTTATTTTGGGGCTAGGGCTATGGCATTCGGCTAGGGTTGCCGAAAAACTCTACTCTTGAATATACGCCAACTCCCCCCCCCCCCACTTAAAATGGGGGACGCATCATACTGCATGGGGGAGGGTCGATAGGGGAGTGCCGGACTGTCAGACGGGGTGCGAAGTAGCTGTCACCTTTGGATTAAACCGGATTAGCGTATTGGCGTGAATTTGTAAGGAGTATCCGGGCATCCATTTTGTAGCCTGGTGGAATTATAGAATTTTAAACAGCTCTTCAAGAAAACAAAATGTTACTGTAGTGTTTCTCTCTTTTTAGCGTTAATAAATGCATTGTGGTTCTTTTTAATTAAAACTCCTTAAATTTTAAAACATACTAAATATAATGGAGCCGTTGCAAATCACAAGTAACACACACACACACACACACACACATATATATATATATATATATATATATATATATATATATATGGCAGAGAGGGGATGTGGGTATCTGTTAACTAAATGCTCCATATTTTAATATATCATAAATATAAGGTGCCGATAATTTGAAAAGTTTCTAGGAATACAATTTAACAGACATATTGAAAAAATGGGATATATGGGTAGAAGGTAAAAATGATTAAAACCATAAACTAGTCCCTGCGAGTTAATTCACAAGTATTGTTATACAGTCATCTTTTATTGCATTTTCAAAGAATTATTTTCATTTTATTCCTCTGTCGAAGATTACCAAACGATTTTACGCCTTCCAAGCCATTAAGAGGCTACTTCAGTCAAGCGAAAAGACCCATTCGCTAATGCTAATCCTATAAAAAAATTTTATAAAGATATCTGGGTTACATTTCGATGTTTAACTTTTTTTTTTTTTTTCACTGGATAGATGAGATCGATCTGTACAAAGGACGTTTTTACTTTTTTGTTTTTGTTTACAGATGTTTTTAATGAGTATACTTTAATTTACTTAAATGATATTTTATTTGAATGAGTATACTTTGATTTTCGAAACCAGTTTCAAATATTAAAGCATTCTCAAAAAATAAATAAATAAATAAATAAATAAATAAATAAATAAATAAAAAACCACCAATCGAAATTGAAGAAGTAAAAAAATGTCTTGTACAGGCCAATTTTTGCTATTCATTGCAAAATTATATAAAAATATTGAAATGTAACCGAGATACTTTTGCACATTTTTCTCATTTAGCATTAGTAAACGAATCTGTTTGGATTCGTGACTATAAGATTTCGTCCTTAAAAGAAACTAGCATACCAAATTTTTAAAAATTCCTGCCAGCTTGGCCTACAGACGCAGATTGATTTTGAAGTTAAGTACTCATTTCAACAATAAAAAATAAAATATGATAGAGGTAAACCGAGTTTTAACAAGTTTATTTGGCCGCTTTTAAAGAATTTTTCTTTTGTTTTATTTTATTTTATTTTATTTATTTTTTGTCAGAGCTGGTTTTATTAAAATCATCTTATGCATAATTCGGCTCAAAATCCTCAGTTTGACAGCATATTTTGAAATATATTCTGGATTTATCCAACCATTGACCAATACGCATTTGAGAACAAATTCGAAATAAAAATGACTTAGAAACTAGGCAATTAAAACTTCAATTGCATATAAATAACAAATAGTTTTGTGTTTTGAATTTTATTAACATACTTACCTATTATCTGTTATACATTTTCATTCGTATTTGTTAATTTATTACATTTATAACGATCAAAATTACACAAGTTAAGATTTCCAAGATTCAATTCTGAATGTATATAAAATTATTTAAGACTTGGGAAGCTAGAAATTAGAAACTAAGCTTATTTTAAATGAAGTAGCAAACTGCTTCTCCTAACTAGGGAACTGCAAGAAGTGTAAGCCACCGATTTTGACGAAAGAGGTATCGTTGGAAAGATCTGATCGTCAGCAGTAAAAAACATAATAGAACCACCAGTCGAAAATGAGTCGTTTTCGAGATATCCGACAATTTATGTCACGTAGCTCTAGTGCCCACTTAAAGGGGCTCAGGAGTTGAAAATTTTTCAAAAAATCGATTTTTTTTAATGATATAGTTTGATTATTTAATTAATTCTTAATTCAATGCAAAAAGCCGCATAAAAATATTAGCATTTTTAACGGAGTTATAAGCATTTATGTATCAATTCTTATACATAGCCGCATCCATATAATTTCAACTTTAAGTCGTGTTTTCTCAAAACTTGATTTTTGACGAATAACACCAAGATTAAAAAAAAAAAAAAAAACTATTTAATAAAATGGCCTTTTTTTTTTCATGCATATAACATCATAATCTAGATTATAAATTAAGGATATAACTATCACTTAATAAAAACAGTATTAAAAAATCTCTCAAAGTTGAAAATTTAAAAAACCCCTAAAAAATACAACTTTTTTTCCATTAAAAATACTCAAAATATTAAACTATCTAAAATATATTAATTCAAAATCTAGATAATAATGTTATATGCATGAAAAAAAAAAAAAGACATTCTATCAAATAGTTTTTTTTAAATCTTAGCGTTAGTCATCAAAAATCAAGTTTTGAGAAAAAGCGACTTAAAGTTGAAATTATATGGATGCGGCGGCTACGAAAGTGTTGATACATAAATGCTTATAACTCCGTTAAAAATGCAAATATTTTAATGCGGTTTTTTGCATTGAGTTAAGAATTAAATGAATAATCAAATTAGATCATAAAAAAAGTCGATTTTTTGAAAAGTTTTCAACCCCTGAGCCCCCTTAAAGGGGAACCGCAAAAAAATTTAGTCTCGATTTTAACGACAGTGGTATCGCTGAAAATATATAATTGTGAGGATTAAAAAACTCAATGTAATCACCCATTAGAAATGAGACGTTTTCGAGATATCCGACAATTTGTGCCACATAACTAATGCTGGAAACTGTATAAATAGTCGGATATCTTGTACTGTGACATAAATTGTTGGATATACGGTCATTCTGATAAGGCTCCGTAAATTTCGGGGTTCATTGGTTGAGTATAAAGGGTAAGAACAAAGGGGTTCGCTCCTAATTTAGGCAAATGCATTTTCCATACAGAAATAACCGATTAGCTTGAAATTTTGGATATGAGTTACGGCTGTACATTGATAATTTTGGAGGTTCTTTGGTTAAGTATAAAGGTGAACAGACATTCATATTCGTCCTTAAATTACATAAATGTGTTTTTATGCAGATTTATCCGATTTTCTTCAAATTTTGGATACGGGTTCTTTCTGATAAGGCAAATCCCTGAATAGTTTTGGAAGTTTAACGATTAAGCATTAAGGAAGAAATCAGGGATTGCCCCTCCAAATTACATAAATGAGTTTTTATGCAGAATTATCGGATTTGCTTCGAATTTCAGATAATTTTTGCTTTTGATAAGGCGTATCTCTGATTAGTTTTGGGGGTTCAATGATAAAGTATAAAGGTGGGAAATAATGAAGTTAATCCCTTCACATTGTTTATCGAGGGGAATTATTCTTTCAAAAAATTAAGGCTATATTAAACAATCAGAGGCCTGCACGGGCTGGAATTTCCAGGACCGGGCCCAGACCAGCTCATTATAAAACTCAAAAGCTCGGTCTGACCCGCACACAAATCAGTGAAAACCGGGCCGGAAAGTTCTGGCCCCTTCACAATTTCTACTATTTCTAAAACATACAGTTTTTTATCGTATAATTAACATTTTTTTAAAGAATCTTAAATCCTCTTCTCTTCCTTTACATAATTTTTAAAATTTTAACATTCAAATAAAAAATTAATTAGGTTTAGAATAAAAGAAAATTAAAAGCATCGTAACTTTTGAAGCTGTATAATAAAAGTAGATTTAAGAAAATATTTCTATATCATTTTATTAAAGATTTCAAATCCAAATTCATTCTCAAATCTAAAGGAACTAGTTTCCGAATACATTTCTTAATTCATTTCTTTTTCTTTTTTTTTTTTTTTTTTTTTTTTAAGAAAATGCATCAGATATTTTTATTCATAAACTATGTAATCAAATGGCGACAACGACATCCATTTTTTGATACAATCAATTTATGAAAATACTGTGAAAGTTAGCATTTTGAATAGATTTCCGCAAGTGACCGCAAGGAAGAAATATCTGCAACCATTTGACAAGAATCTCTTATATCTCAAAAAGGTTATATTTTATTTACCAAAAATGAAAAACACTATTCGATTTCAAATTCCCGAAAGAAATTTATTTCGACTCGACCCGGTGTCAAAATTAAAAGTTCAGCCCGAGCCTGGCTCGGTCTCTTTATAGTTTCTCAGTTCACGGCCTGTACAAATATCAAGGAAAACAGTGCGGGTGAGGCCCAATGTGGACCGACTCAATTTCGACAAAAAATTCAGGCTTTAATTAAAATACAGTTGAGATTCCTTTAAAGAATATTATTGTGTGTATACATATATATAGACATCATTCAAGATTATATGATGTGGATTAGTTTTCTTGGCTTTTAATTCTTTTTTCTCTGTCCTTGATTTTTACGAAGCAAACCTTCTAAAAGATAAATTATGCCATCAAAAAGCAATGTATTTTATAGTTATAACTTCAAATAGATGTATATACCTATATATATATACATATATATATATATATAACCATTAATATTATTACAATATATATGAACATGAACCATTGAATTTAATAAATTATAGTACATTAAACATGGAAGTAAAATATGAATATGAATACAAATGGGATTTGTATTCATAAGTATTTATCAGCATCAAATTAGTATAAGTTGGAAATAATAATAATAATAATAACAATAATAATAATAAAAGAGCACAGTCTTAGAACATGTATTTTTGACTAAATTACAATAGTTATAATATCTTTCACTTTGATTACAGAAAAATACCCCTTTTTTCTCCTACTAAGTGAATGTCACTATCTTTTAGAATCAACATCATGCGTAAACCCTTACGAAAATAATAGTGAAAAATGAACTCATGGTGAAAAACTATTATCTCAAAAATCTATGAGATGTTACAGGAATAAAATATAATAAGTTTCTATGGAAAATTGTGGCAATTACTGAAAAAGCTTAGCTGCCTTATAAGTTAATTTTTTTTTTTTTTTTTTTTTTTTTTTTTAAATAGTGTGTTTTAACTTTTTGACCGTCCCTGTAAATAAAGTAATCATGCTAGAAACTTCATTTTCAAAAGGAATCGTTCTAGGTTATACATAAGTAATTTCCTAAAATTTCATGGCAATCCGAGTATATTTACTGGAGTTAGAGTGCGGACAGACGGCCAGACAAACCGAAAACATAAACACGTTAAACTTTGCAGGAAAGTTTTAAAAACCTACTTTTTCTTCTTCCAGGCATCAAAATGGCTGTTGAAATAGGTCCTCTCTAGGCAAACCTACTATTTAAAAGAACGATTAATCTTTCTTCCTCTAATCCTCTTCCTGCGTGGTTGGGGAAATCTGATGAATGGTTTTCTTATTGTTTAAGAACAAAACCCGTGCCCAGCGTTGCAGAATCCTTAAAATGTGAATATAATGTCGTAATTTTTCAAAACCAAATTTGTAGGTTTTTGAAGGAATTTTTATTATTATTTCTTTTTCAGTATTTTATATTTGTTATTAACTAATTTATATTTCTAAATACTTTTCCTTAAAAAAAAAAAAAAAAAAAAAAAAGGCTATGTTAATAGCCCAATAAGTGTCCTCTAAAATAAATAGCATTTTCAAAAAGTTATGCTGCTGCAAAATAAAAAAAATATGACTTTAATAGATTTTTTTTTTTTTTTTTGCGGCTCTCAAATTTCCTAATATAGGGCTTTAAAATGCATAAAGTCTCAATGCTAGATGCGAGCAACACCAAAAGTAATTGTCTTGTAAGCAACGTTTTCGTCACTTGATCTTAGGAAGGTAATTTTTTTTTACATGCTCTTCCGTTTTATTATTTAGTATTTAGTACGTATGCAGATGATCTGGCTGGCAGGAGTCGTTGCGTTTACCTGTGGGAGTAGCAGTTATGCCGGTGAAAAGAATTCAACATTACCTCATTTTAGCATAACTTTTGTTTATAAAATCTCTTTTAATAAATATTCGTAATATTAATTCAATATTGCCAGAAGTTGGCAACGTGAATATGCTCCTACCCTTAGAAGATTTTACTTTTACCATATATCATTTTTTAGATTTTTATGTCTTCATTACATAGAATATGGATTAATAATATTATTGATAGCTGAAATATTTATATACAACAAACAGAGGTTCATTGAAAACATAAATATCGCAGACTACGGCACTTCTGCATAAATGAAGATTATATATTAAAACAAGAACAAGTTGGAAATAGAAGTGTACAAATGAGGTGCGTTCGTACGAGAACGAAGTTTTAAAAATATTACTTTCATATAACAATCTCATAAAATTGTAAATAGTGAATTACAATTAAAACGCTCATCAAACAATGTTTACCCTATACCATTATGTAATGGAATGATTTTGTGTGGCCTTGTAAATCAATAATAAATGTTCTTTGCACCACAAATTATGTAAAATGTATATTATAATATGTACTTTATAGTTGCATATAAATTTTATTAAGTTCGAATGTGTGTCACACCATTAAAATGCATTTGAAACATTTTTCCCCATTGACCGTAATGTAACGGAATACTTTTGATTGTCCCTGTAATTGATCTATGCATCCGATTTTCATAAAATTTGAAATAACTCGACAAAATTATGTAATAATTATGTATTCTAAATTTCAAACGTATAAAATACATTTGAAACTTTTTTCCCATTGACCATAATGTAATTGAATACTTTTGATTGCCCCTGTAATTGATCTATGCATCTGATTTTCATAAAATTTGAAATGACTCGACAAAATAATGTAAAAATTATGTATTTTAAATTTCAAACGATTCGGTTGGGTAGTTTTTGCGTTGTTATATGCGGACAGACGGACGGACAGACAGACCACTATAGGTGACTAGCGTCTCAATATAGAGAGGGCTCCCGCAGTAGGGTTACTGTATTTGGCTATTTATCGCTTGCTTGGCTATCTATTTAAATATCTGGTAGAGAGGGCTCCGGGTGAATATGAAAAGAGAAAGTTAATGGATGAATTGGACTACTACTACTGCGAAATAAAAATTTTATTCGAGAAAATCTGTAGTTATATATGTTACGTTTCGATGTAACAATTTTAGTTGGTTTTGTATTAATGCAAAAATTAAAATATACTTAATTATGATATTATTAAATTTGAATATTAGACCTGACCTTCGTGTTTTCTAAATCTAATCAAAAATTTGCAAAATTTATATGCATATGTCTTTTTGAAATTTACAAGGTAAAAATATGACTTATATAATTTAGGAAAAAAAATATTTTTTTAGCAATTTTGTTTGTAAAAAAATATTTTAAGATCTCGTTTTTTCTCTTTTCATGTTATAATTGATAAGAGAATGGTGAATAAAAAAATCTAAGCATAATAACAATTTAGGAATTGTAATAAATTGAAATATTTCCAATGTTCAATTAAGGTAAATTTGAAGCTCAGAAAAAAAAAGTGATTTGGGGGTGGGGACAAAGCATTTGAATAACTACAAGACAAATTTCACTTTAAAATAATTGCTGAATAAGAATAAAATTCCAAATCTCCCTCGGGAGGTGTTGTATATCCCGTAACAGAGACTGTAAAAAAAAATTGTCATTGAGAATTATTGATTAGAAAGATTTTTAAAAGGGTATCAGTTACACCAAATAAAATTTTATGTGCTACAAAGAAAAAATAAGGTTCTAAAGAAAACTGTTGAAAGTTAGATTGTTGTAGTGTGTTATCGTGGGAGTGGTGTTTGTAGAGAAGACTTTCAATTTGTAATTTTTATTTGACATTAGTCATGGCTGCTCGTGCCCCACCAGTGGCCGAGAGGTTCTGACCTCTCAATTGGTAAACGGCAGGTGCTGAGTTCGAACCCAATCGCGACCGTCGACCTAACCGTTCGGAGTTTTCGTGGTTTTCTTCGAGCCTTGCGTAACTAAGGGTTAGATTACCTTATAAAGACCCCCACGAAAGGCACTTCCCCCCTGGGCTTATATCCCTCTAGTAGGTAATCGGCCGCCACAAAATAAAACCAAACCAAACCATGGTTGCTCGTCAAAAATTATAATTTAAAGCAGTTTTTTTACCTGACATGTTTTATGTCACTACAAGAATTAAGATAAGAAACTGATTAAAAAGAATTAAAAAAATAGCAATAAGAAACTGATTAAAAAGAATTTTAAAAAATAGCAATAAGAAACTGATTAAAAATAATTTAAAAAAATAGCAGTAAGTTTCGAGATGTAAGACGAGTATTATAAGTCTTTTTGATCATTATTGTAATTATTAAAGGCATAATATTTCCATTAATTGAATTTATCTTTAAGTATATTTTTTATAAGTGTCCTGATTTTAGATTTCAAAAATGTAACAACGCATAATATTTATTTATTTCACCATTTTAAAAGTAAAAATTAAAAATAGTAAATTATTTTTTTTAGATAATTCTATTGATGTTTCCAGGAACTTCAAAATTTCCTGACAAAATTGATGTTTAAAACCAATTTTTAAGATGCACCAACATTTAATAAACTATTACACTCTCTATATATGCACCCCCCCCCCCCCAAATAAATGATGAAATAACACTTGTTTGAATCACGATAAATTTTGCTAATAAAAAAAAATAATAATATATCATGCGAACAAAAAAACTTTTAATTGTATTTTATCACATAAAATTACCATTCAAATTTCTTATTTCATCTTCAAAAATGGAGTGGAACAGATTGAAAATATCCAGTATTAGATAAAGAGAATACGTTTTATTTGCTTTAAGGATAATTATTTTGAAAGAATTAAGTTTAAAATAATAAGAATAAATAAACAAAACAAAAACGAAAATGGGTATTGAAGCTAGAAACAACGTAGAAAAATATTTGAATTTTTTATAACTTAAACAATAAAAAAAAGGCTTATGAACACATAATATTCACAATATATTAGATAAAAGTGCTAAGAAATTTTCCCTATAAAAGAAATATACCGTTACCAATAATTACATACTGTATTTAAAAACTTAAATTACAATTATTAATAAATTAATTAACAATAATTAGTAATGTACAATAATTTTCAAACCTTATACAGTCGGCCCCGCATAAACGAATATTGGCGGTTCCAGAAAAAATATTCGATTAAGCGGGGTATTTGATTAAACGGGGAGGCATATAAATGTAATATTTAATGTGTAATAAAATGACGAAATTATTAAATATAGTATATTTAATTACCAGAGTAAGAAAATCTTTAAAAACTTTAATAGAATAATACAAACTGAAATAAAAACAAAATGACAAGTAAATACGCAATAGTCCAATGACACATGCATTTTGTTTACATTACATTTAATGCAGATCCTGTGAATTGTGTCCAAATTTTGTTATTAGAATTTAATTTATGTAATTTATACAGGTTTAAAAAGTAGATGAAAATGGTTTATGTAAAATTGTAAAGTAAAAAATGGACGAGATTTTTTTCGAATGGTATCGCAATTACCATATTGAGCCTCTAAGTCACAACTCATTATTATTAAAGGGCCGCTTCGATCACGCGAAAGGATTTGCTCGCTAATGCTAATCCTATAGAAGAAATTTATAAAGATATTTCTATCGCATTTCAATATTTTTTAATGATCTTTTTTGCAATGGATAGCTGAGACCGATCTGTACAAAGCATGCCGTCGTTTTTAAAATTCGATTTTTTTTATTGCTGATATTTTTAATGAGGACGATTTCAGTTTCGGAACCGATTTTGAAAATGAAAGTGTCTTCATTAAAAATAACTATTAAAAAATCGAAAAAGTGAAAAAAAAAAGTCCTTTGGTAAACGAAAGTAAGCAAAATACAAAATTGATCTAAATTACTGTCCAATTTATTTCATCATTTTTGAAATTAATTCGAAAAAATGAACAGGAAGGGAACTCTCTTGACCAGTCCGTTATACACCTGCCAGGTGAAATCCATGCTGGGAGTTCTGGAAATTTGTTTTCTGTGTAACAACCGAAAACGACAAAAAGTGTGGAGGAAATTCCAATTGAAACGTGTTTTTCACGCCCATTTTTCAAATTGTCTCATTCATTTGTTATTCGATTAAGCGAGGACATTTTGTGAAAAGTATTCGGTTAAGCGGGGTAAAATAACATTAGCTCAATGTGATTAAATTCGGTTCCGGAAGATTTTATTCGAATAAGCGGGGTATTCGATTATCCGTTACCCGATTAAGTGGGGAGGACTGTATTATAAAATTAAATTAAGTATTTTTAAATATACTACACTGATACAAATTGATGAAATAAATAAACTATATTAAATAACATGATTAACGATGATTAAAAGGAATAAAATTACATAATAAAAATTGATTATGTCCCCCCCCCGCTTCTTTTTATAACATAATACAAATTGATTCTAATTAATTTACCGTTTGAATGGATGAAATTTTTTATCATAAAATTAAAAGAATTATTTTTATATAAATAGCACTGATACAGACGGACGAAATAAAACATTATGCTAACTAACTATATGACTAATGTTGATTGAAATGTTTGCATGAATCAAACGACATAATAAAAATTGAATCCAATTTTTCCCCACTTTTTTCTTTCTTTTTTCTTTTTTTTTCCACAACATAAACACTGATTCTCACCCCCTCTCTCTTTTTCTTCACGAAATAATAAACCGACCCCTGACCCCCCCCCCCTTTACACGCACACATATTTTTAGAATTGATGTGTGTACATCAGCATAGAGAAAACCCTCGCTCATTTCATTTTCAGCGCGTTGGCGAGGAGTTGCCGCTGAACGCCAAATGAAGAGGGAGCCGACAACAGGCGCATGCGCTGTCCAAGCTCTCCTTAAGAGCCGTCTCTATATTGAGCTTATACTCTATAGGTGCTACGTATTTACATAATTACGAACGCACCTAAAAAGAAGACTAATGTAATTATTTTGGTCAGAATTCTTCCGTAAATGTAAAAATCAATGTTTCGTAGAAATTCACTCGGACACTGTTTTTAGCTATTATATCGGTTCGGGCCGAGCTCGGGCCGAAATTTTAACTTTTAAAACGGGCCGTGTCGGGCCTATATTTTTTCGTTCGTACGGGCCTGGAAATTTCGGCCCGTGCAGACCTCTAATAGTGTACGTACAACACCATATAGCGGAAGTTCACATAGAAAAACGAGCCTTGCTAAAATGACGCATTTTTTTTTATCGTTGTTAGCTCTTGGACTATATATCGAAGCTTCAGTCGAAACGTATACTATAGTATACGTTTCGACTGAAGTTTTCTTCAGATTTATGAGAAGTATGTCATTTTCTGAGCACTGAAGAAAATATCTGTTAACCCGGGAGAACTCGCTAGTGAGAATTTCTCTCACGGTACCCAATTGCTTTTCTTTTACCTTACATTCACTTAATATCAACTTTTTTGTTTGGCTTACTACTTTTATTCACAAAAACAGATAAAATAATTGAAATAACATTTTGAAATTTTAATTAAAATGAAAAGGGGTTTAAATAAGAGTCTTAAAAAAAAGGTACGATCGAGAAAGAAAATCTCGTGTAGCGAGTTCTGCCAGGTTAAATCAATAATTTTTCTGTTTCCTTTTTATTGTAGATTTTTTAATTAAATTTTTTTATATGTTTAAAATGATGCATTCTAATCCGTGAGAAAATATTTTTGAAATCTTATAGTTGTTGATTAATGTTAAAAAAAGAAAATTGACTTTTTGACCAATTTTGTGGTAAATTTTCCCTTAAAAGAAGAAAAAAATGTTGAAAAGCCAAACTGTCTCCATAATCGAGATACTTTGTCCGAATCATAAAGAGTTAACGCAGTTCGAAACTCACAATCATTAATCTAATCGCAATCATTAATTTAAAACTGAGCGAGGGAGGAATCAATCGGTTGATCGTCATCCCGCCTTGGATTGGAAACACTGAACTGTTATTAATTAGGAACGCGTGCCTTGTTCAATAACATTAAATCCAGAGGTCCAGCCAGGAATGTAAAATTTATTGGGGTTCGATGCAGAGAAAGGTGTGATGAAGCATTATTAACAGACTACTTATACTCCATATACAGGGTGCTTAGAAAAAGATGAAATGCACTTTAAATTATCTTTAAAAGGTTAATTTCAATTACAATTTCAATCTAAAAATATACTGTTTAAGAAAAAAAAAATAAAGTGGTTAAACTTTATTGTGTTGCTTTTTAGGTGCATAAGTAATTATGCAAATACGCAGCACCAGTGGCGCAGCTACACATTTTGGCGCCCGGGGCCAGAAAAAGTTTTGCGCCCCCCCCCCCCCAAAAAAAAGCCTCAATTAAAAAATAACCATATTACTTTCCTCGGGACAAAAAATAAAATAAAATAAAATAAATAAAATAAAAAGAATATTGCCCAGTTAAACTGATGGTATTGAGCTCACAGGCTACGCATACTAATTGTACATTATAGCCTTATATTTTTAAAGGGTTAATTCCGTTCGAAAAAAAAAATTAAGAAGGGGAAACAGCTCTCCCCTTTCCCCTTTTTATACTTAATCATTGAACCTCCTAAACTAGGACATGCTTTATCAAGGACATGCTTTATTATATAAAAAATCTATATCCAAAATTAAGAGCAAATCGGATAATTCTTAATAAAAACCCATTTAGCATTTATATAATTTAAGAGGAGTTATCTCCCTCTTTTATATTTAACCACTAGCTGACCCGCCCGGCGTTGCCCGGGTCCGTATTAACAATATTAAACGAACTTGAAATTTGTATGATTTTATCAATAACTGGAAGCATGCAGAAATGCATTGTCTGAAATACGTCGCAGCTGACTTTGTGAAAAATCGGTTTTAAAAACAACAACTAATATTAAGCTCTAAAAATACTTAAAATGTGCAATGAGAAACACGGGAGGGAACATGTATCCAACGATTGCGTTAGTTTCGTGTTAAAGTGTTGATATTTACCCGTAAAAATCACTGTTAAATCACGTAACTAATTATTTTTTTCGCATAGAAATCCCAAGTGAAATATTTTGAATTTCAAACTAATTATATCATTCTTAAATCCGACTATACCGTGAATGAATCGATACGCGATGATAAAAGATTGGTATATAGTATTATAATTTCAGAGCCATTTAACAAAAGTGTATATTTTTAATCAAAGCATGCGTAATGTTGACTCTGTGGACAAATTCCTAACCGTAAACTTTTGTACCATAACCATAATCTGTCTGTAACCTAACTGCGACTTAACATTACCCTACCGTAACTTAAATATAACATAAATGTAACCTAGCCGTCACTTTGAAATATCAATATAGAAGCATCATTTAAGATTTTGCTTGAAAAGTTAACATTCTTTCGTTAATGTCTTAAAATCGTCTGCACTCTGAAATCTAGATTTTAGACTAATATTTGTTATTTAAGTTTTCGCGCATGATTTTAAAAGAATATTTTCATAAATATATTTTATATATTGACATAGAGTTATTAATATGTTGTTAAATTAAAAACATTTTCATCTACGTTATAAAGTATTAAAAAGTTCTGAAAAAAAAGAAAGCTTTTAGTAATACAATTTTTAGTTCAAATCAAATGTTTTCAATATTTTATTTAATTTTATTTTGACAGTTAATTATTTCGAATTTATCAATTTCAATTATTTTAAAAGCAAACATTTTTTAAAAATAAATAATATAATAGAAAAAAGACCATTTTAAAAAATTACTATTTCTTCATAAAATACGCTTCAGCAGTTATTCAATTCTTTCAATTCGTCTTATTAATACAAAATCCCTTCCACATGCTTTTGTTTGGGACATTAATATTTGAGCGATAAATGGTTTAATATTGCAACCCTTTTTTCGGTTTACTTCACCACCACCTATCTTTTTCCTCCATGGTTTACAACCGCTGTGATAAAAAATCATTATTTAAACTGACAGTTTGCCAGTCTATGAATTTTAAAGGTCTGTTCCAGCTTTTTTAATTATTTATGCGAAAATTTTATGCAACCAACCAACCATAACTAAATGAAGAGAAAAAAAAAGAAGAAAAAAGGCGATTTTTTATGAGAGTGATCTTTGGAATTTAATTAATTACTCAGTTAATAAATAGAATTTCGAAATTCTGAAGCTCAGGTGCATCAGGAGAGATATTGGGCTACTCTCATAAAAATTTTGAGCTTCGTACGTCCCATAGATTTTGCTAGCCATCGCAGACACACACACACACACACACACACACGCAGACAGAGCGATTTGTTATTTTATTAGTATAGATTAAACTTCCAAAACTATTCAGAGATTTGAACGAAATCTGACAATTCTGCTTGAAAAACCCATTTATATAAATTAAGGGGAGGGGCATTAGAACCCCCGTTCCCCTTGTTTATACTTATTCAATGAACACCTAATAAAAGTCACGGAATCGCCTTATTAGAATGATCCTGTATCTAAATTTTGAACGAAAACTTAATTCTGCATGAAAAACCCTTTTGTATCAATTAAGGGGAGGGGCATGAGTCCCCCGTTCCCCCTCTTATACATATCGAATGAACTCCAAAAACTAATCAGGGAAGCGCCTATCAGGATATACCTATATACAAAATTTCAAGTGGATCGGATATTTTTATCATGAGTTATCGCGTTACGCACGTACATACAGAACGGGCGGGCACATTAAAAAAATGGCTTGTAAAGGGAAGACACTTGTATACTCTTCCTTATTTTTTAAAGATTCAGCTTATTTTACTCAAACACATTGAACTAAAATGCGTGGATGGAACCCGATAATAGAAAATTTCTAATTTTCATCAATACTGAATTTGTATGGAAATTTCAAAAACTTAGCGAGACGTTCACGGGTATGACTGTTGTTTTAAACGTATCGGAATACCAACATTAAAAATAAATTTTCAAAAATCATCTTTGCTAAAATTCCTAAAATTTGCCCGATTATGGAAAAAAAATGTAAACATATACTGGTCTATATGTCTATATACATATACTATATATAAAAATCTTTTGTTTCAAAACGGCAGCCACCTTAGAATTTCAAATTGCTATACCCTTTTTTTTTTTTTTTTTTTTTTTTTTTTCGATAGAGGGGAATTAAAAACTGTTCTTGAATCCTTCTATCACGACAACAATTATGCAAGAAATAAATTGCACATTTTTTTGTATACTTCTAATTACTAGTTTGAAATTTTTAAGAGGTCCCCACTTTGGATGGTGGATCAAGATGTCCAACGAACGTGGTCGAGATCTTCATAAACCCTTTACACATGCTCAATCATATCCAAATCGGTGTATAAATACGAGCGCAGTCGCATGACATTGATCAGATATTTATAGAGAGATATACAAGCTATATATAGAGAGATGAAAAGGAAAAGAATTAAAATATTTTTAAATTTAAAATTAAATTAAAATACTAAAGTTATTTTCCTAACTTTAAAATTTGATTCACAGCTTGTAATTTTGTTTCCCAGCACAACATTTATTACATATTAAGCGGGCGGATCAAGTTGATGATTTAAAAAAAAAATGTTTCTGTATAAATTTCAGAATGTAAAGATATCTTCAAAAAGATTTTTTTTTTTCAAAATTAACAATAATAACAGAAGTTATACAGGGTTCGTACGGGTCCTGGAATTTCAGAACAAGGAAAATCTTCGGTACCAGTTTCTTTTTATAGAAAATTTCTCTTTAAATAAGGCGAAAATTCGCGTGCTTGAACTAAATTATTATATATATATATATATAAAGATACTGGTATTTGACCAGGGAAACGTGGGAAATTAACGTTACCTGTACGAACCCATAAAAATTTCTTGTATAACATCATTTGCTGTAATGTTAAGAACCAGCTTTGAAGCCGCTTTTCTAAAACATGATTTTTTGGCATCGCGTGCATTCTTATTTAAAAACTAATTATCACAGAACCTGGAAATTATGTTTATTCTTAGTTTACATGGTGTTAGTTTATGCTGAACCTTAATTTAGTCTTTTGTCACAAAAAATTGTACAATTTTTTTGTTGAAATCTAGAGATTATGATTAGAAAAGCCATTAATTACGATAAAGAATTGGAATATACATTCAAATTCTGATTCACTGTTATAAAAAGCAAAATATAAAACATTAAACATATAGCTGCAGTATAATTTGAAAAAAAAGTTGTGCGTAAAAAATGCATATTTCAAAATATATATTTTTCAAAATCCACTTTTGTCGTTATGATTTAATTAGTTAATATTACTAAATATATGCGTATTTGAATATTTTATCAATCCATGAGAATGTGTGAAATTAAAGAAAAAAAATTGTTGCATTTTATTCATTGAATGAAACTACAAAGCTTTTTGCGCTGTTTTAAATACTGTCATTTTCTGGCTGGTCAACGTGATTTGCCCCCTTAATGGTTATATAAATAACGCCTACATCCATCTGTTAAAAGTATATACAAATTTTATTCAGGCATGCATACAATATATACTACAATAAATCGAACAGGGATGAAAAATTATAGCAAGAACCAAGAAATGAGCCTTGATTCACAGCGTACTAGGCTGTTGGTCTAAACACTGAAAACCAGAGTAACAGTGGTTAGAGCAACAGACTAGTACGTTGTGGACCCGGGTTCGTCTCCTGTCTCTGGTCAATTTTTCACTCCATTTGGATTTATTGCATGCATGTCTGTACAATATTTATACATACCTTTAACATTTATTGCGTTCACGATTAAATTCAAAGAGTAACTTATGATAGAAAATGCTAACATTTGGAGAATTCTTTTTAGTTTGTGATTAAAGCTTTGTACTTGATCTGTACTTAGTATGGATCTTGACCATATGTTAATCAAGACCTAATTAACGAATCAAACTAAATGTTCCTCCCAAATTGATAGCTTTTGCCCCTGCTGGAAAATACGGCCAACATATTAGCAAGAAATATGTTATTTTTTGCCAATTTGAGACGTTTGCACGACCTAAGATCATATAGTTCTTGAAATTGACGTAAATGACTCGTGAAACATCCAATCAAATTCGCGGACATAATTGTAAGATGCAGCGACGAAATAAATAAATTCAGCTCCCAAAGAGATTCCCGAGTCAAATTCATTTTCCCCATTATTCTCCCAGTTATTTATTTCATAAATAGATGTAGTTTTCTATAATGCATACGCGCTAAATTGAAGTATATATCAAATATATTTAATTAAAAAAAGTTAATAGCCATTTTAACTAGTTATACTAGGAAGACAGAAAAGTCATAATTTCTTTTTTATATGATTTAAGAAGGGAAAATGTGGGGATAGGCCGCCCACATTTCATTATTTGGCTGTTGTCAATGCCGATTTGATGGAAAATGAAATTTGAAATTGAAGAAATAATATAACGTTACTTGTTTTTCTTTTATCTCAATCCATTTTGCATTGGTTCACAGAAGTCTATATTACACGAAAATATTCAATATGGAATGAAGGAAGCAAAAATCAGCGTGAAAACCAATCTATGTGTGTGTTTGTGTGATGGAGAAAAAATAGAAATATCTAACGCACGTACAAGTTTGAAAATTTGTGTGAGGATAGTTCATGCAGGTTCTGATGCACATGAAGCTCAGATTTCTATTATATATATATGTATATATTTATATATATATAATTAGTCGAGAATATTAATTAAAAACTCATCAAAAGTATTTTTTTTCACAAAATGGCAAAATTGCCTAAACATCTGAGCCTGATTCCACAGCCAAAATGAAAGAAATTAAGAATTTTCACTTATCAACAAAAATTAAGAAAATCAATTAAGAGAAAATATAGAAAAATATTTTACAGTTGTGTAAAAAATATTTAAAAATCAATCGGTATTTTTTTTTTTTTTTTTTTTTTTTTTTTTTTTACTGACAGCGTCAGTACAAAAGCTTGGAAAAAGCTGATTCATTAAAAACTGAATTAAAAAGAAATCTTTTTAAAACCACCCTTTCCATTTAATTTCCAAAAATTGATGGATTAGAGATTATATGACATGTGGACAATAGACTGAATAATTAAACGTTACATAATGCTAAAAACATAATTTAAATGCATTTTGCCAATTTTATTGAAGATTATTAATGTGTTCGTGTATCTGTGGCAAGCGTTTCGTGATATGAGTTAAGAGTTCGTCTACATGGTTTTCTTCTGATTATATACATTTAAAGAAATATGTCTTTCAAAATATAAACTTCTTTCAACACAAGTATCAAACATTAATGGCACATTCTTTTTTCGGAATCTGTGGACCAAATTTCAACGTACTTGATTCATTCGGTTTTGCTTACTCTTTGAAGTTGTTAGTTTTACTTTCCATTGCAAGCGGCGAATTCTTATCTCGGGTTCTATGTATTCAATTTCAACTAAGTTGTGCTCATTCCACTTTGTTTTCGATTGTCTTACAATTTTTAATTCTATCTTTCGCCATCATTTTTATCTATGGTTTCATTAAGTTGATTTCTGCGGAATTTTTTCTTTCAATTCGTCTTACGATTCTCTTCTGCACAGCTTACCTGCTATAGGGGATGTAGGCAGCAAAGGCCTTTGACAGGAGATTCCTTTTGAAGGAGAAAATTTTTAAAGGAGGTTTTTAGTGGTTAGCATTCACGGTGTAGGGTGCCGAAGACAGTGATAAGGAAGCCCCACCCCAAAGGTTCATTTTGAGAGATTTTCACACACACACACACCTATATATATATTATGAACAGAGGTCAAATTTCACTGTTCGTTTGGAAAAACCGACAAATTAGACAGTGTTCAAATGAAAAATGTATTTTTTAATACCATATATGTCATTCCAAGTCGCAAACAGGCCTTTTTATTTATATAATTGAGGCTAGACAATTTGAAAACTCAATAAGTGATCGATAATTATGGTTCTCTCCAACCCCCCTACCCTTCATCGAATTTCTCCGAAACATTCACACACACGAAAAAAATTCAATAATTCTTATTTACTATTTAAATTTGTGAAATAATTCCGGTTTAAAACTCCTCTTAATTATATGCTCCCTATTTCATCTTTTTGTTTATACTATTTTGCATTCATAATTCTTCATTATGAAGATGTAACAAAATATCTCACTAAGGAAAACTTTCACGCGCAGGCACACACACATACAAATAATTTTTTATTTTTATTTATTGTCAAAATATGTGAAATAATTAAGATTTAAAACTCTCAATTTGGCGCTCCTATTTAATCTTTTTTGCGCCTCAATTCAGGTACATAATTATCTTTCTAACCATGTGTGTTGAGCCTTCCATAGAAACATTTACAGAAACTTTTTCTTTTTTCATCATTTGGATGGAACAAAATACCTTACTAAAGAAAACACGGTTCTTGTGTACAAACATAAGAAAAAATATCGAATTCTTATTTATTGTTAAAATATGTGAAAAAATTTCGCTTTAAATCTTTCTGAATTTGGCGCCCCTTGGCCTTGGCACCCGGGGCTGCCGCCCCCCTTGCCCCCCCCCCCTTAGCTACGCCACTGCGCAGCACCTATAGTCGTCGTTCAATCTATTCATCCGTCTGTCTGTCCGCATGCAACAACGCAAAAACTACCGAACCGAATCATTTTAAATTTAAAATACATAATTATTACACGATTTTTCCAAGTCAATTTAAATTTTATGAAAATCGGATATATAGTTCAATTATAGGGACATTTAAAACTAAAAGTATTACATTACGTTACGGTCAATGGGAAAAATTGTTTTTCAAGTGTATTTTAATGATGTTACACTCTTTCGAACATAATACAATTCATATACATTTATGAAATATATACTAAAATATACATTCTGTATAATCTGTGGTGCAAGGAATATTTTTTATTAATATACAATATCACACAAGCCTATTCAATTACATAATTGTATACGGGGAAACATTGTTTTGGTTTTTTTTAAAAATTATATTACATTATTTGACGTCTTATGAAATTTATATACGTTGCTGAGGTTTATTACAAGTTAATTCCTATATAATAGGAATTATTTAGTGTTTACAGGGACATACAAAATATTTCGGATGCTGTATTGTATCCGAAGTACTGTACATTTTAAGAACTTTGTTACAGTACGAAGTATATAGTATTAGTAGTTTGTCATTTGTTACGTCTGACGTGCCATGAGGTCCAGCCATGAATGTAAAATTTATTGTGGTTCCATGAGGAGAAAGGTATGATGAAGCATTATTAACAGACTGTTCACTTTAAATACAGCGTGTTTAGAAAAAAGTGGAATATACTTTAAGGTATCTTTAAAACATTAATTTCAATTACAATTTCAATCTAAAAATGTACTGTTTTAGAAAAAAAAAATAAAGTGATTAAACTCTATTGTGTTGCTTTTTAATTACTATTTTGATAAGTTTTCACCGTAGAAATAACAAGTTGGAAATTGCACGTGAAGCGTAGCAAATGAGGTGCGTTCGTACGATAACGAAGTTTTAAAAATATTACTCTCATATATTAATCTCATAAAATTGTAAATAGTGAATTACTATTAAAACGCTCATCAAACAATGTTCTCCCTATACCATTATGTAATGGAATACTTTTGTGTGGCCTTGTAAATCAATAACAAATGTTCTTTGAACCACAAATTATGTAAAATGCATATTATAATATGTACTTTATAGTTGCATATAAATTTTATTAATTTCGAATGAATGTAACACCATTAAAATGCATTTGAAACTTTTTTCCCCATTGACCGTAATGTAACGGAATACTTTTGATTGCCCCTGTAATTGATCTATGTATCCGATTTTTATAAAATTTGAAATGAATCGACAAAATTATGTAATAATTATGTATTTTAAATTTCAAACGATTCGGCTGGGTAGTTTTTGCGTTGTTATATGGGGACAGACAGACGGTCGGACTGTACGACTACTATAGGTGCTACGTATTTACATAATTACGAACGCACCTAAAAAGGGCAAGTTACTATTCACTAAAAAGGGCACTACTGCAGCAGAAAAGGGCACTATTGCAAGCGAAAATTTATTATTGCTTTTAGTTATTAAGGGGAAAAAAGAGAGAAATTATGTAATTTTTAGGTATGATAAATAAAGTAAAATTAATTTTAAATGATTTTATGATATACATATATACCAATAAATTAAAACATGACTGAATAATGTCCCCCCCCCCTTTTTTTTTCTCCCTAAAGAAATGAGAATATTCTATCATTTTTGCAAGTTCTCGGGCACACAGATTTAGAAATACTCTGAACTCGATAAATTTTTTATGTAGAGATTATAAATTTCATGGAGAGATAGGTGTGATGGACCATTATTAACACTGTAAGATCTGGGCTATTTCAATCGCATATCTTCTTCTGGATTGATGGTATTTGGTTCTTTTCGTGATTTAAAAAAAAAAATACTTGCAATATGTGTATTTTAATATGTTTTTTAAATTTTAAACTTTAAACTCTTCCTATTTCTAATTAAAGAACTGTTTAAATGTACTAAAAATTAACATTTAATGAGAATTTGTTGAAAAAACATATTATACAGGGTGTTTCAGTTAAACGTTTCAGAAGTCCTAAGAGAGGTACACTGTAAAAAAAAAGGGTCGATCTACTAAAAAAACTTTAGTGATCCTTGTAATTACTAAAAAATTTTTAGTAATCTTAGACGGTTACAAGAAAATCTGTAAGAATTACTAGAAAAAAGTTAGCAACGAATAGATTTAATAGTTTTATATTTCTAATAGCTATTACTAAAACTCGCTTCGTGTGACCTTGATAGCATAGTGGTTATAGTAACGGACTCCAGGCTAAAAGGTCCCAAATTCGATACTGGCCAATGCCAAATACGCCTCGAATGTATGTAGTGTAAGTACTCGTTAATAAAGGGATTATGAAAATCCTGTCGGAGTAGGTAGCAATGTTTCATGCTGCCATCTATTGCGATTTTGCCGAAAATCTTCCGCTTCAGAAGTCTGGAGGCCGCGTGAATGAAGCTCCTGCCCTTCGGGCGCATTTAATGGTTATTAAAAGTAATTTTGGAGCTATTGGTAAAATTTGCTTGGTGGCTCATACTAAGAATTTTTAAGTTAGTTATACAAAAAATTCTTTTGTTCAGTTTACAAAACAAATGCTTGTTTCACTTGCAAAAAAAAAGTTTGTAATGATTACTAAAAAATTCTGTGGAATACAAATTTACTAAAAATTTTTTAGTAACCTCTTGAATTTTTTTTTTACAGTGTAGGGTGCATCCTGACGACTCGAAATCATATAGCAATGTGGGGTCGGAAATGCTTTCCTAAAGCGGTGATGCACGCAGAAGCGTCATAAAGAAAAGACACCGTAAGTGAAAAATCGTTTTATTAATACATGTAAAAAAGCAAAAGGTACATGGGTCAAAGTAAGTGTTCGAAATTTCTGCTACCGACTACAATGCATACCTCAAATCTCCCTCCGGCGCGCCTCCCTTCGGAAATCCGAACATTCTCTAATGCTCCAGGCATATCTCGAATTTTTCCGGCAGCTACTACGATTTTTGCAACCAGCTCCTCAGCATTGTCAACAGGGGTGTCATAAACCAGTGTTTTCATATGACCCCAGAAATAAAATCAAGACATGATAGGTCGGGTGACCGAGTAGACCAAAACACGGGACCACCACGTCCCATCCACTGTTGACCAAACGTTACATCTAGGTAGTTACGAACATTTCGGCTGAAATGGGCAGGAGATCCATCGTGTTGAAACCACATTGTCTGTTGCGTCGATGTAGAAATCTGTTCATCTCCCAAGTTGCGGCAATACTTGCTGCAGAAAGAGCAAGTAATTATGCTCGGTTAGACGAAACGGTAACAGGTTAGCTGCTATTAGATTATAACAATATTATAACAATTATATATTGTAACAATTATTATATACAATAATATACATTATTATAACAACAAGCTGCTATTAGATTCACGGACTTTTAGGCGAGACAAACTTTTCAGCGCATTTTAACTCCAACATTTTCCCGTTCAAAGGGGGATAAGGGTTATAATAGTCTTTCAATAAGTCGGAGGAAAAGCCGGAAAACCAGTTTCTACTCGTACCAGGCGTTAATATTTATCGCCTACTCGTATCAATCGCTTTTCTCTGATTCGTTGAAACGTTCGATGTTGGATGAAAAATCTGGGCTGGCCTAGACTTTTTTGCTACTGCCGAAAAAAGTTGGGGAGACATTTCAGTTTGCTATTACACGGGATGTTGAGAGGACATTTCGCAAAATGTTGGAGGAAATCGAGTGTTGGCTCAAAAGTCTTACAGAATGTTGGTGAATCTAATAGCGGCTTTAGGTCCGATGAGGTGATCTCCTATAATACCGGCCCACCAAACATTGACCGAAAATTGAGTCTGTGCTGCACGACGTCGTATTGCATGCGGGTTCCCCTCCGCCCAGATATGGTCGTTGTGCTTGTTGAAAATTCCTTCCCTTGTGAAGGATGCCTCATCGGAGGTGTGCATTGTAGTCGGTGACAGAAATTTCGAATACTTACTTTGACCCATGTACCTTTTGCTTTTTTACACGTATTAATAAAATGATTTTTCACTTACGGTGTATTTTCTTTATGGTGCTTCTGTGTACATCACCGCTTCAAGAAAGCATTTCTGACTCCACATTGCTGTATGATTTCGAGTCGTCAGGATGCATCCTACCTCTCTTAGAAGTTCTGAAACGCTTAACTGAAACACCCTGTATATATATTTTAAAAAGTACTAGGTAAGAATATGTAATTTTTTATCATAAAATTTTATACAAACTTAAATAAAAATTTATCCAAATGTTGTAAAAATATCTGAAAATAGTTTTTATTTGGATATAAAAATTACTTAGTAAAATTTGCTTTTGTGTAGTGCGGTACATTTCAAAGCACAAAGAGCAACACCACAAGGTTCAGAATGAATTCATGTTGCACTATGATTCCAGGCACTATTTCCATCTCACTTCTCTTTAGTGTTGCTATAAATATGCATATATATATATATATATATATATATATATATACAAAGAAGGTCTCCATAGTGGGCATATTCAAAATTCTTTGAAAAAAAAAAATATATATATACTGATTTAATTACTTATGCATGTAATAAAGGATCAGTCGAAACTGGCGGCGGAATTACAGTAGAAAATAAGGGAAGAAAATTGCTTTTTTAATATTTGGCGTGAAAACGCGAAAGCGTCACGCAATTTTGCGAGCAGCACTTTTCTTCGCCAAAAGCAAATGATTTTAATGCAACTGAAAACTGTTAGATTTTTAGAATTCGTGCGTAAGTATTTAATGAACTTAAATATAAACAATGAGAGAGTTTATGTACATACATGTAGATATTTATGTACTGTATTACATATACATTGCTTGTTGCTGTAGTTATTTGGTTTAGCACTGGAAAAAATATTTTCATGTATATAAAATTTTATATTGAGAAAAATTATTTTCATATATTTAAGTGCATTCAAAAATAAAAACCAGATGTTTCCATAGCAAGAAAATCGAATCGACAATGCCCATTTGGACTTTGAGCTAATAATAATAATAATAATAACAGCAATAATAATAATTAATTTAAATTCTGAATTTCGCATTAAATCGCAAATTTTGATGCTTTTGCCAAAATTGCTTTACTAACCATTTTTGTGATATCTGCCATTACCGATATTCTTTTATCGTACCTCCAGCCGGCTCGCCACATATCGCACAGGTATGCATGCGTATTAACCGCTGGGTTGAAATGTATCGGGTTTTCTGTGGGATTCTGCTTTCCTTTAAGGGTGTATTTCGATTCAAACTGCTTATTTTCCGATTTATTTTTGACTTCATTTTTACTCTCATGTGCATCAAACTGGCAAATTGTCTTATTTAGAAAGTACACAAGGTGCCGTAATTGTCAATTCTTTGATAAATGCTGAAAATATTGCAAAAAAAAGCAATCAAAAACGGCATTTTGAACAGATTTCCCCCTAGTGGGAGATCTGTGAACGAAAAAAAGGTCATACTGAGAAGATAATTGTTTATAAATCAAATTCTAATGAATTGAGCGTAAAAATACATCACACGGCGCCTTATATGTCTCTTCAAAAATTCCCTCAGCAAGTTTCATGTTTCTACTTTTAAAAATGTGTCTGAAATTGTATCGGAAAATTTCGAGCTGTTGAAGGTGGAAAAGCGTTTTTTCGAATACACCCTTAAGAGGCCACTCGATTCGCTCAAAAAGACCCGGATGACAGTGTTAAGCCTATAGGGGCGTTCTTTTCAAATATCTCGCTCAAATTTTGATATTTTTACATGATTTTTTCGCATAGGATAGCTGAGGACGATCTACAACCGAGCTAGTATTTACTTTTTCAATTTTGGTTTCGGATTTTTTTTTTTTTTTTTTTTTTTTTTCAAAATTACTTTGATTTTTGGAGCTTGTTGAAACCGGTTCTGAAATTAACTATATTAATATTAAAAAAATATAACCAAAATCGAAAAGATAAAAACTAGCCCGGTTGTAGATCGTCCTTAGCTATATCCTATGCGAAATCATATAAAAATCATGTAAAAATATTAAAATTTGAGCGAGATATTTGAAAAGAACGCCCCCATAGGCTTAACACTGTCATCCGGATCTTTTTGACCAAGTCGAATGGCCTCTTAAGGGTGTTCTTAAATCAAAAAGGTCAACTTTGTGACACATGCTTTAATTTATTTTTGTTCGGAAATGCATGAAAATAGCATGTGTTATTATTCAGAAACTGTCTAATTGCACTCATTTTTCTGTTTTTTCTAAAACACAATAGATTTTTTATAACAAGCTTTCAAAGTTGACACTTTTGAGCACATTTGCCCGAAAGCAGAAAATCGGTCGAAAAGCAAGAGAAAAAAGGGTGATTACGTCATCGAAATAGTTATTTAATTATCATAAAATGGAAAAATAGGTTCTATTCGAAATCGCTTCCATAGTTAGGCATTCCAATTTTATATATTTTTGTTAAAAAATGAATTTGTAAATGTGTCAAAACGTTTTGCGCTTGTTGAGCGCAGCAGTTAAGAACACCCTTAAGGGTGTATTCGAAAAAATGATTTTCCACCTTCAACAGCTCGAAACTTTCCGATACAATTTAAGACACATTTTTAAAAGTAGAAACATGAAACTTGCTGAGAGGATTTTTGAAGTGACGTACAAGGTGCCGTGTGATGTAATTCTTCGCTGAATTAATTAGAATTTGATTTATAAACAATTATTTTCTCAGCGTGACCCTTTTGTTCGTTCGCAGATCTCCCACTTCGGAAAATTTGGACCAACACGCCGTTTTTAACCCTCTCATGCATACGGGCCTCATATGAGGACAGATAATTATTGCATTATTAAGCAAAAAAAATTCGAGTATTCATTTATGGAGATCTGATTAGTGAAAAGGTAATAGCTAGCATGTAGCACAACAATAAAATTATTTTAGAATGGGTCTTTCATTTATCATAAAAAAGATTTTTTGTGAATAATGAAAAATAATTTATGCATGAGAGGGTTAACAGCATATTTTGCAACATTTTCTACATTTATCAAAAAATCGACAATTACGGCACCTTGTGTAGTTTCTAAATAAGAGATTTTGAAAGTTTGATGCATATGAGAGAAAAAAGGTTTTTAAAAATAAATCTGAAAATAAGCAGTTTGAATCGAAATACACCCTTAAACAGAAATTTCAGTTTCGGGTCGAGTACAAACCGCGTAGAATTCTACTCGCTGGGTATAACGCTTTACTATATAGCGTACTTTTTTTTTCCGACTAGTATCGATGAAGACTCCTCCAGACATAGACACTAGATGCTAAACTAATTTTAGATATGATTATTATTTTTTCATAATATCCATACTTATTTGAGCTTTCGTAATCAGAACTTGTTTATAATAGTTTCGTCAAACAAAGGTCTTGTGTCCCCCTTAGTACTGCACTGCATTCAGTAATGGAGTAGAGCCCAGGGGCAAGTCGAAAGAAAATGTGCTTTATCACTTTTATCTCTGTTTTCAAATCTCTCTGCTTAGAAGGAGAGTAAAAAAAATAAAGCGTCTTCGAACAAAAGATGGATAATATTGAACGATAGTTATACAAAAAATTAGTTTGCCTTTTAATCTAAATAACTCATTATGTAATAATGCTCCGTTATATTACCTCTAACCAGTGTTCTCGCTGACATTTGACCAACATTAGTAGTTTGGCTAATTAAAAATAAAAAACATTCACCAAATGAAAAAAGGATTAGCAAAATAGATTCACCATGTAGTAAAAAAGTATCTTTAATGTGCTTTAATGTATTTCTTTTTTTTCATTATGTTCTAAATTAACTCAAGTTTTTATAATTGCGACAACGATTATTATTAATCTCTACAGATATATTAAAAATATGCATATATTAAAAATATGTATAAAAAGCGAAAAAGAAAAAAAAGGAAAAGCAAAAATTGAGCATTAGCAATTTGGCGAATCTATTCGCTTGTTTACTCGCCAAATGAAGTATTTAGTCGCAATTTGGTGCATTGGCTAGCGACAGCGAGAACACTGCCTCTAACCTCTAATGGCCAGTCTACATGCCAATTTTTATTTAGGAAATTAAAAAAAAAAAAAAAAAAAAAAAAAAGTTTATTGTCACAAAGAAAATAAAAAAACGCTCGAGGGGGGGGGGGGGGAATGCAATTTAATTAAACATAATGCAAGAGTCCGTGGGTGGTGTTGTAAAAGGGGGGGGGATGTAAATTTACCTCAAATAGAAAGAAATATAACCAGCACTATTTTTATTTTTATTTTCGACTATTTCGAGATGAGGGGGCTGTAATTCCATCAGCCCCTTCCCCACCTTTGGGTATGCTGTGATATCAATGTGGACTAACATAGGGTTAACGAGAATGGTTTATTCGCTGTTTGATAGAAGAAAAAAATATATAGATTTATCTAAGAAAGAAAAGAAAAGAAAACACCTTTTTTTTCCAGTTCATTTTCGAATTATTTCGGAAGAAGAGGGACTGTAAACCCATCAGCCTCCATTCTCTTCATTTGTGTCAATGTGGACCAATAGGGAACTACCCTAATAGCATGCATGGTCACAGTGACGTCACAGTGATGTCACTGTGAGTCACTTTGGTCACATCACATTTGTGACCAAAATGCCACCACTCAGGTGACTTTCTTAAAAATCTTTAGAAATTTATAAATATCCTTCAAAACATGTTATTTACTTTAAAAAACATGTTTCTGACAATTTAAATATCGTCGCTTTTGTCACAGTTTCGTCACAATGTTAATGTCAAATTAGTCACAAATGACACATTTTTCACAAATTTGTCACATTGTGACCACTTTGTGAAACGTCACAAAAAAGCTCTAAAACGGCCATAACGACTTCACATTTAGTCACAGTGACTTCACATCGATAATCGATGGTCACAAAGTCACAATGTGACTTCACAACGACGTTGCAGTGACGTCACCATGCTTTACGGGTAATAAGAATAGATAATCCGCTGTACAATTAAAAAAAAAACCTTTTTTATATATAACTAAAAGAGAGAGAGAAAAAAAGCAGCATTTTTTTCATACCACTTTCGAAAATTTCGAGGCAGAGTGAGGGTGTAGCACCATCGGTCTCTTCCCTTTGAGTACACCCATGCTCATAAGGCCTGACTTAAATCCGTAAATACTGTTTAACACTAACCCGAACCCGATAAAAAATTTTGGGAAAATATTAATCATGACCCGAGAATAAATAATAAATTGTTTTAAATTCAGAACAATAAATGTTTAAAAACATATATAGCACCGAATTAACACATGTCTACCTTATTTATGCATAAAATTAAAAAAAAAAAAAAGAATTTGTGAAACGACTTTATGTATCGATTTTATGAAACGACTGAATATAGTTCACAGCTATTTCTTTTAAAATACGCAATGTTTGGCGGCGAAATTAACACAAACTATCCCTATCGATTGGCGGATGTCAAAATTGCTATTAGAGTTGTAAAATTCGAATTAGTTTTCGAGATATTATTTTTTTAATGACATTTATGTAACAATGGTAACTATCTTATTCCTTTTTTTCTGGAGAAAGGGAGAAAAGGGAAAATTTAGAAAATATTATATTTCTTTTCTTTTTTTTTAGTCATTTTCAAACTGAAATTGCAATTATCTTTTATTTCAATCGCAAGTGAAGCCAATATTGTGATTAAATTATGTTTTTCAAGGAAGTTTAAAAAAGAAAATTCATTATATAATCATCATAATAAATAATTTATTTTAATCAAACTTAAATCGAGAGATATTCTTTTTAAATTTTAGAAAATGTTTATTGCTTTAATTTGTTTCTAATTGTAAAAGCAATTAGGATTGAAAATTTATTTACAGGTGATTATTAAAAACATTTAAAAAAAAACAACAACTTTAGAACTAGAATTAAATGATTATGCGTTAAAAGCAGAAAATCGTCGAAAATTACATCAGAAAAATTGTATCTATGCATGCATATTAAAAGAGAATGAAAACTTCAAAATAATAAATACATTAACATGCGCTAAAAATAGTAAATTGGGGAAATTTCGCCATATTTAAAATGACCAAATAATAACACTGCTGAACAATTTGAATTTAAAAATATATCTATGGAAGACATTTATTTCATATTTCGAGATGATCTTTTTCATTAATGTTGTCAATTCTAAGGCATCGCAAATTGTAATATATATCCTTTTCTAAAAACAAAAGTGTTTTCAATTCACGTTAATGTTAAAAAGGGAAAGAAAACTTTGGTCAAAATAAGTCAGATTTAAAACGATGAATATAAAATATCTGTATTATATTATGATAATATTTTCATAACGTTTTAAACAATAATGAGAGGCAAAGTCTCTGTTTAATTTATTCATTTTAATTTTAACTTATTTTCAAATGTTTAACCAATCTTATATAATCAAACACGAAAACAGCCATTGCATGTCTGCAGCAGCTGATTTGACTCGAGACTTACCCAATCAAAGGGAAACGAATGGAAACCCGTTCACAAGGAAATAGTCACTGTTTTTTTTTTTTTTAATTATAGTTCAAGCTTCTCTAATCTTTTTGAAAGCCGATAAAATTAGCGTGTTTTTTTAATCTGCGGGGGTTGGCGAGTGTAGCTTCTACCGGGCAGAATTCCTAGTATGCATTATAAACGCCAAACCATTTCACTCCTGGACAAAATTATAAACTCAGAATTTTTTTCATTTGTTTACATCATAATATAAATAAGCTTAGCTTTACTTTAATAAAATAATGATGAATATTTATAATAAGACAACTAATTTTAATATAACTCATAAATAAAATGGAGTAAGTAATTTAAATAAGAAAATAAATAACTTAAAAAAATAACATTATGTGAGACCTGGAGAAAATTATAAACTTAAAGTTATGAATTTCTATATTTTGGCATATTTGATATAAATAAACGATTTCTGTGATAAGAAACTAATAAATGGAGTCATTATGGATCAATACATTTCAATACATCAATGCATGTTTTAATTTTTCTCATAAAATAACATTATGTGAGGCCTGGACAAAATTATAAACTCAAAGTTATGAATTTCTACACTCTGGTATTTTTATATAAATAAATGCATAATGCATTTTATGATCTTAAACTGATAAATGGAGTTATTAGGGATGAATATATTTCAATACATCAATGCATTTTTATAATTTTTTTCAAAAAAGATGAGTGATATAATTATAGTACATGTGTAAACTGAAAACATAAAATTATGGAGTTTAAGAAGTGAACGTACTTTTGAATCCTGGTGCAAAATATTAATGCATACATTCAAAAATGTGTTGAACAGCCAGTTTTCTGAATGATTTCGAATATGCGACTCGGCATTGATTGAACAAGTTTTTCCAACTGCCCTATTGACAACTGGTAGGCTAAAAGTATAGCCATCTTTAAATTATTTGTGTTTTGATGTTGACGTCCATCGCGATAGACTATTCGAACCATTGCACCCCAATGATTTTCAGTGCAGTTTAGATCAGGGCTGGAGGGTGGCCAATTCAAGACATTTACATACCAGCGCTGCAGCCACTCTTTTGTACTTTTTGCAGAGTATATTGCTGCATTATCTTGCTGAAATACTCGGTTTACTCCAGCAATCAACGATCCATATATATGGCAAAAGATTATCTTCCAGCATTAACTGGTAGTCTTCTGCTTTTGTTTTCCATTAAAAAAAGCCAGAGCAGTTTTACCATTCTGATAAAAGCCAACCCACCCATCACGGGTATTCCACCAAAGCTTCAACTAAAAATATGCCGCTCTTCATGTTTGATATTGTGCTAGTAGTATCTTATGCCATCTGGACCATCTAAATTAAATTTCTTTTCATCTGATCAGATGACTGTGCTACCCCCCCCCCCCCCCCCCCACTGTCCATGACATGTGCTGTTGTGCAAAGTGAAGTCTGGATTTCATGTGATTGGGCTCAAGTTTTGGCTTAGCTTTCATTTTCTTCCATTTCATATTTGATCCTCGTTGGAGAATTAGTCTGCTAGTTCGAGAGTTTACATTTAGCTTTAACGGTGTATTCGAAAAAACGCTTTTTCACCTTCAACAGCTCGAAATTTTCCGATACAATTTCAGACACATTTTTAAAAGTAGAAATATGAAACTTGCTGAGGGGACTCTTGAAGAGATGTATAAGGTGCCGTGTGATATCTTTTTACGCTCAATTCATTAGAATTTGATTTATAAACATTTACCTTCTCAGCATGACCCCTTTTGTTGTTCACAGATCTCTCGCTTCCGAAAAAATCTGTTCAAAAAGCCGTTTTTAATGGCTTTTTTTGCAATATTTTCTACATTTATCAAAGAATTGACAATCACGGCACTTGTGAACGGCACTTTTAAATAAGAGAATCTGCAAGTTTGATACGTTTGAGATCAAAAGTGAATTCAAAAATAAATCGGAAAATAAGCAGTTTGAATCGAAATACACCCTTAAAGTATTTACAATTCGGCTAGAAGAAGCTCCAGTACTAGATGTTGTTCGTAAGATAGATCTTCGATTTCTGTCTGTTATCTTTGGACGTCGACCACTCCGTTTTTCTTTCTATACATTGACGGATTCTTTAAAACGTTTTTTTACTTCTTTTTGTGAACATTTAATTAGCAAAACAATTTGGATTTGGGTTTATCCAGAAGCTCTAAATGCCAAATTTTTAGCAACTTGTACCTCTGTGAGAACCTTTCCTCGAGGCATTAGAAAAATTGTGGATTTTAACTGTTCTAAGAATAACATGTTAGACACACGATAAACAAGATGTATTGTAAGAAAATAAAATTATTCTAAAAATAATTCAAAAGCAGATTATAAATAATTTTTAATAAAATAATGAAAATACTGTCGACTCTCGTTAATTCGAAATCGGATAATTCGAATCTTCGCTTAATTAGAACTAATTTTGAAGTCCCGAAATTTTCAATGGCAGAATAACGTTAAAATTTTTCATTAATTCGAACTCATTTTCTCTTGACTTCGTTTGATTCGAAGTAACGAAAATTCCGATTTTTCATTTTTCTCTTCTTTCTCGCGAATTTCAGATCATCTGAATAATTTTCTTTGATTTTTGCGAAAATCGTTCCGAACAAGTATACGTATAATCCAATGCATCTGATATCCACTTTCTTAGTGCCTCGTCTGTCCATCAGTGACGCTTTAAATTTTTCTTCCATTGTGTTTGTTTCTAATCTTTTAATTAGTTATGTATTTATACATTCTAATTTAATAGTAAGTCATATTCTTATGATAACAGACGAAATAAATTAAAAAAACACTTTAACATTAATTCATTTCTAATAGTACCATATTAAACATGTTTTTATTTAATATTTTCCATAATTCGAACTTCGGATAATTCGAATATTTCTTGTGATCCCGACAAGTTCGAATTAACGAGAGCCGACTGTAATTAGAAATCTCTATAAATAAAAGGAATTCCGAGGATAATTGAGGCACAGGGGAAAGCAAATCTTGGCAATGCGCCAACTCGGTCCAGAGGAAGCAAATCTTGGCAATGCGCCAACTCGGTCCAGAGGTATAAAAGCAAGATAGAAAAAAACGCGCAGGTCTGTGCATTCAAGTACAACCACCCATATGTATATGCTGAAAGTTTGTTCTGACGCTCACCCGACGCACGTGGAGTGCCGATGGTCCGGGAAGCGTACCATACACATAAATTATTAAATAAACCTTCAAATTAAGCCCGGCGAAGCGGGCTGGGTATGCTAGTATGAATAAATATCGTTTGCATTAATACCAATGTGAAAAATAATTTCATTGGATTAGCTTCTTATCACAAAACACATTTATTATTTAGATAAAAAATACCAGAGCATAGAGATTCATAACTTTGAGTTTATAATTTTGACCAGGTCTCACATAATGTTATTTTATGAGGAAAATTAAAACATGTTGGATGTGAAGACTGTGTGTGTATAATTAAAATTGAAGACACGGTGGCTTGCCTTTAGAATATTTATATCACAGAGAGGTACACACACAAACAGTCACAACAAGAAGAACACAAAATGAGAACACAGAAGTAGATGTAGTAGAATACAGATGCAATAAAGTTGCTTTTTGGGGTAATAAACCCGCTATTTAAATGACATTCGTCAACAATATGGGGAGTAGTCCCGCTATTTAAAATATAGGAACATTTGGGGATAAATCCCGCTGTTCGCTTTTAGAATGTTGGGGTAGACCCGCTGAACTAAACACAACGTGCCACAATGACAGCTAGTGCAAAAACTCGGTCACATGACCGCAGAACTGCGGAGCTCGTTCGGCATGCGCACAAGGACCGAACATGCCGCCCCGCGTTGCAATGTGAGTAGCACATTCAAAATTTTAAAATACATTATGAATACAAACTACTAAAATAGCAATAACATAACAATAATTACAAAACAAATACAAGTGATCAGTTGGAATAAAAAGTATAATATACAATGCAATAATGAAAATTTAAAGTAAGATTTAGTTTTTAAAACAAACACTAGTTGAATCTAAATTATTTACAAACATTTTTAAATACACTTTTAAATCAATAAAATAAGAATATAAGTAAATATAAAATGCATTAGGATTCATCCATAGGTAAGACACATAATTTAGATATCGACCTAAGGAAAATGTTAGAGGCTGTCTTTACCTTGGCAACTCTCACATTGCCGTCCTTCCCTGGTATGACCTCCAGGATTCGTCCGAGCAACCATTTACAAGGAGGTAAGTTGTCCTCCTTTATCACCACCATTGCTCCCGGTTTTATATTATCACCCTTTACCTGCCATTTGGTACGATTTTGGAGGTGGCTTAAGTAGTTTAATCGCCAATTTTTCCAAATTAACTGAACAAATTTAGTAATTCTCTGCCATCGAGATAATCTCGATTCGCTAATATCAATCAACTGAGGTTCTGGAATAGCATCGATTGGCCGACCAATTAGGAAATGGCCTGGTGTTAATACGCTAAAATCATTTATGTCGGTCGATAAGGGGGTTAAAGGGCGTGAATTTAATACCGCTTCAATTTGAGTGGTAATGGTTTGGAATTCTTCCATTGTCAATCTAGAACCCTTCAATGTCCGTTTAAGATAATATTTGAAGGATTTAACCCCGGCCTCCCATAAACCGCCGAAGTTGGGGGATCTAGGAGGAATGAATTTCCATTCTATAGCTTCTGAGGTAAGATAATGAGCTAATTTTTCATCGGGGCAACGAACTAATTCATAAAGTTTCTGCAATTCTGATTTAGCACCCTTAAAATTCGTAGCATTGTCTGTAATAATAGAAGTGCATTTTCCTCGTCTTGAAACAAAACGTTTAAGTGCGGCGATAAACGCATCGGATGTTAGATCCGTTACTATTTCTAAATGAATAGCCTTTGTTACTAAGCAAATGAAGATCGCGACATAGATTTTATGAAAAATCCCTTTTCTTTGATTTTTATATTTAATCTCAAAAGGGCCGCAAAAATCAACTCCTGTATGGCAAAAGGTAAAATTCGGTGTTATTCTTTCTGATGGGAGAACGCCCATGATTTGTTTGGCAGTAATTGGGTTGCTCCTGAAACAGACAACGCAGTCATGCACTACCTTACGCGCTAAATTTTTCCCACTTACTGGCCAAAATCTCATACGTACGTAATGTATCAAATTTTGGGGACCAATATGAAAATATTTTCTGTGAAAATACTCAAATATAAGTTTTGTAATCTTATGGCCTTTTGGCAAAATGATTTGATGCTTGTTATCAAAGTTTAAATCTGAATTCTCTAATCTCCCTCCAACTCGTAAGATATTATTTTGATCCAAAAAGGGGGCTAAACATTTAATTTTACTAAAAGGAGGAACCCTTGACTCCCGTTTTAAACTACTAATCTCTTCCTGAAACTCAGAATTTTGTATTAGCCTAATTAGAGAAGTTTCTGAAGCCTTTATTTCTGAGGTGGTGAGGCTGCTTCTGCGTCTGTCTACAGCTGGAGATTTGCAATTGTGCAGGAATCTATACACATAAGCTAGAATGCGAAGAATATTGTAATAATTATTACTTATGCTCAAAATAGAATCTACTGCTTCAGGATTTCTGAAAAGAGAAAGAGAAATATTAGTATTACAATCATAAATGTTGTTTTTAAATTTAGATTTAGTCTCTAAAACATAGTCCTTTTCTGGTACATCAATGGGTTCTTGCTTAGTCTCTAAGACATCAGCTGCGAGGAATTTTGGTCCCTTGAACCACATTGGGTCCTGTATATTGGAATTAACACTAGTACCTCGAGTTAAGAGGTCCGCAGGATTGTCCTTGCTGGAGCAGTGATACCAAGAGTTAGAATCAGTGAGAACATTGATCTCCTTGACACGATTGGCGATAAACTGCTTCCATCGTTTTGTTGAGCCCTTGATCCAGTAAAGAGTAATGCTGGAGTCAGTCCAGTAGTACACTGTAGATGCTACTTTCTGATCTAGAATGGGCTTGATTTTATTAGTCAGTCTTGCACTCAGTAAGGCTCCAAGAAGTTCCAGCCTAGGTAGACTTATCTCCTTTATAGGGGCAACACGACTCTTTGAGGTTACGAGATTGACTTCCACTCCACTCTCCCTTTTTATTCTTAGATAAACAGCAGTGCCATATGCTATTTTGCTAGCATCAGAGAAGGCATGTAATTCTACTTCTATTACTTGATTCAGGCAACCAAAAATTTTTCTCGGAATTTTTAATTTTACTAAATTTGGAAGTTCTTCGACCCACTTTAACCACTGTTCTTGCACATTAGTTGGCAACTGTTCATCCCATGATGTCTTCTTTAGCCATAGTTCTTGAAACAGACATTTAATTCTAATGGTGTATGGCGTGAGCATGCCTAAAGGATCGAAGATTTTACCAACCGCTTGCAATAGTAGGCGTTTTGAACCCCTTTGTGTTGACAAGAACTGCATTAGGCTTTTGACTTCAAATATCAGACAATCTTCCTCCGTTTCCCAGGACATTCCTAAAACTTTGCTTAGATTGCTTCCTAGACTTATAGTGGCATGTTCTGCTTGAATATCTAAACCTTCCTTCTTCCAACATCCCAATAATGCTTCATCATTGGTTATCCATTTTCGAAGAGTCATTCCGGCTTCAGACATTATTTTATTAGCACTCAAAGAAATCTCAAGAGCTTGTTCCAGAGTATCTTGACCAGAGATAAAATCGTCCACGTAAATATATTTATCGAGTAGGTGAACAGTTCTTGGGTGCATGTTCGTAAATCGCTTGATGTGTTCCTTAATGGTAGCTGATAGAAGAAACGGGGAGGCATTGACACCAAAAAGCACCCGTTTAAATCTGAAGACTTTGAAAGATGTTAAATCGTGATCGAACCAAAGAAATCGGACAGAGTCCCGGTCCCTTTCTGCGAGCGAAATTTGAAGGAACGCCTTCTCGATATCAGAAGAAAAGGCGATTTCGTACAATCTGAAGTGGATTAAAATATCGAAGAGAAGTGGATTTAAGTTCGTCCCTGGCCGTAAGCAATCATTCAGTGACAACTCATTATTATCATGAGAGCTGGCATCAAAAACTATCCGGACTTTAGTGGTAAGTTTATCTTCCTTACAGACTGCATGATGTGGTAAATAATAAACCGCCCTATCTAAAACAGGTTCATTTTCTTGCACCTGCTCTATAATTCCATGCTTCAAATAATCTGTTATTATTTCAGAATATTGGCGAAAAAGTTCAGGGTTTCCATACAATTTTCTTTTTAGACCTTCTAAACGCTGTTTTGCAACATTAAAGTTGTTACTTAATTCCTTCCAATCTCTTTTCCAGGGTAATTGAACTTCGTAACGATCGCCCACAAATTTGACTGTTTTGTCGAATATTTGTTGCGCCTGATCCCTTTCTGACATTTTTCGATCTTCATGCTTAATGCCTATAGATTCGAGTTCCCAAAACTGTTTCAAAGTATCATTGACTTCATCGGAATCTCTAACAACATTACACATAGCAATATTTTCAGACCAATTTTTCTCGTCTAATGTACCAGTTGGAATCCATCCAAAAACAGTGTCTTGCAGGGAAAGTTTATCAGTAATCTTAACGGAATTATGTTTTAAAATTCTGTAAAATTTTTCAGCACCAATTAATATATGCACCTTTGCTGGCTTAAAAAATGTAGGATCTGCTAGTTTTACAGAATTCGGTAATTTAATGTTAGAAACATTTAATTGCGTTGACGGAATTACATCCGTAATTTTAGGCACAATTAGGAAATCTATTTTTTCCGCAAAAGTTCCGTTTTCGTTGCTAATCACAGTAGAAATTTTATTTTTTACATTTTGAGTGTATCCGTTTAATCCAGTAATTGGAGCATTAATTAACCTTTTTCTTAAATTTAACATGTCTGCAGAATCCCTTGATATAAAACTACTGTTGCTGGCGGAATCTAAAACAGCTCTAAATTTTATTTTATTTCCGAAATTATCTTCGATAAAAACAAAACAAGTACTCAATAAAACCGATTTATTTTCATTGTTTACGTTATTCAAGGTTTTCAAAGAGTCATTATTTTCCAAATTGTTTGTTTCTTTTTTAGTGACACCTGCGTTAAATGCAGGGGGGTGTGAAGGGGGAATGGCGTCAGAGCAAAGTTCATTTTTTGATTTATTTTCTCTTTCTCGGTGAATGAGACTGGCATGTCGTAGTCCACAGTGAATGCAATTATACTTGAAACACAACAATTTACGAGATGTTTTGGACTCAAACAATTCGAACACAGTTTATTTCTCTTTACGAAATCATATCGTTCTGATACATTCATTTTTAGAAACTGAGAACATTTGTTCAAATTGTGAAAAGCGGATTTGCAAAGAACACAAGTTTTCACATTCGATTTATTATTCGAATTTAGCATGAAATTTTTTGTTTTGTTTGAAGGGGGAATGTTTTTGTTAAAAGGTTTTGAAGCAGAATGTCTATTTACGCTTTCTAGAGTAGAACTTCTGTTTTCCAAAAATGACATTAGTTCAGCAAATTGTGGATATTCTGATTTTTTGACTGAATATTCAAATAATTTCCTGGTTTCTTTATCTACCTTTTGTAATATAATATTTATAAGGATAGCATCAGACAGATTATTTTGTTCATATTGTAATACCTTTAAGGCCCTCAAATTTTTATTTACACAATCAATAAAATTTCTCAATTCTTTAGAGGACTCGTAATGTATTTTTTCATAATTAATTATGGCTGATAAATGAGTATCAATGAGCAAACGTTGATTTTCGAACCTTTCAGTAAGTGCTGCAAACAATGAGTCAAAGGAATCGTCAGCACTTTCTAGTTGTTTTGCTTCATTTTTAAGCGATGCTCGCAAATAGAAGAGCTTTTGTGCATCATTTAGCTGTTCATTATTGATAATTAAATTGGTAAATTGTACTTTAAAGATTGACCACTCGTCATATTTACCATTAAATGTTGGTAATGGGATTTCAGGCAATTTAACTCTAATATTATTGACATTTCTAGATTCAATATTATCAACATGAACATTTATTTCAGATACTTTGAGATTGTTAAGAAATATATTGAGACTTACCTCAAGTTTCTCGAGACGATCTTCAAGTTCGTCTAATTCTTGTTCTACTTCAGATAGGTCTTTAATCTCGGGAATATCATAAAATTTATCCCGTATTTCAGATATCTTTGTTTGAAGCTCTGGTATTTTCCTGAGCTTTATTTCGAGCTCTGTACTTGAATAATTACTTTGTTCTTTATTGTCTCTAACGAAATTTTCCAGCTTTGTTATGGCGCCTTTTAAAGCACCTTTTGCTCTGTTAAGCTTTTCCATAGGTTTTCAGCTGACTCGTGCGATGACGGACCATCAAATGGATGTGAAGACTGTGTGTGTATAATTAAAATTGAAGACACGGTGGCTTGCCTTTAGAATATTTATATCACAGAGAGGTACACACACAAACAGTCACAACAAGAAGAACACAAAATGAGAACACAGAAGTAGATGTAGTAGAATACAGATGCAATAAAGTTGCTTTTTGGGGTAATAAACCCGCTATTTAAATGACATTCGTCAACAATATGGGGAGTAGTCCCGCTATTTAAAATATAGGAACATTTGGGGATAAATCCCGCTGTTCGCTTTTAGAATGTTGGGGTAGACCCGCTGAACTAAACACAACGTGCCACAATGACAGCTAGTGCAAAAACTCGGTCACATGACCGCAGAACTGCGGAGCTCGTTCGGCATGCGCACAAGGACCGAACACATGTATTGATGTATTGAAATGTATAGATCCATAATGACTCCATTTATTAGTATTTTATCATAAAATACATTTATTTATATCAAATATGCCAGAATATAGAAATTCATAACTTTGAATTTATATTTTTGTCCAGTTCTCGCATAATGTTATTTTTGTAAGTTATGTATTTTCTTATTTAAATTACTTACTCCATTTTATTTATGAGTTATATTAAATTTAGATGTCTTATTATAAATATTCATCATTATTTTATTAAAGTAAAGCTAAGCTTATTTATATTATGATGTAAACAAAATAAAAATTTTCTGAGTTCATAATTTTGTCCAGGAATGTAATGTTAAAATAGAATATTATTGAATATATTATAATATTAAAATATAATATTAATTAATAGAGTACAATGTTTAAGATAGAGCATTTATGAACAGAGTATAATACAAAAATATTATATTAGAAAATAAAGTATAATATTAAAATACAATAATATTGAAGGCAATATTAAATTATAATATTAGGGAATAGAATACAATATTTAAGATATAATATTCATAAATAGATTATTTTATTAAAATACAATATTATTGAATATATTATAATATTAAAATACAATAATAGTTAATATAGTACAATATTTAAGATATAATATTTATGAATAATATATAATACTAAAGCATCATATTAGAAAGTAGAATACAATATTAAAATACAATAATATTGAATATAATGCAATATTAAATTATAATATTAGGGAATAGATTATTTTATTAAAATACAATATTAGTGAATAAAACTTAATACTAAAATATCATATTAGAAAATAGAATATAAAATTAAAATACAATATTATTGCATATATCATAATATAAAAAAATATAATATTATTTAATAGGGTACAATATTTAAGATATAATATTTATGAAAGAGTGTAATATTAAAATACAATATTAATGAATAGAATTTAATATTAAAATATAATATTAGAAAATAGAGCATAATATTGAAGTATAATATTTATGAACAGGGTATAATATTAAAATATATTAAATGAATAGAATTGTACAAGTTATAGATATAGTCAGTTTTTATTTATACTTACACGGAGTAGCATTTGCTAACATTTCGTAATGCCATTAAATATTTCATAATAACTTAATATTGGTGTCCATTTAATTTTTTGAATCAAATTATTACGAAATCGAGATTTAACTCTAATTTCTTTTCTTTTTCAATAATTATAAAATGATAAATTACATCAAACTAAGTACTTTATATCACACAAGGCATATAATTCCAGAAAATCTTACGTAATTATAAATAAATGCCGAATTCTTTTAATATGAAACAATAAAAATTAAGAAGCATATATATTTACAAATGTGAATATATAAATTATAAAGGGATTTAAGCAAACCTAAAATGATGTATAAACCATTATAAAAATCTTTGAAATCTTTGAAATAAATTCCGATAACAAGTGCAACTAGGAATTGAAAATCACAGTAGGCATTGGAAAAATGGAAATATTTGAATTACCAGCACAGAATCATTAGACCCAAATTACCTTGATTTCCACAATTGACATGTACGATTTCATCTTTGCATTAGCAATAATAAGCTAAAAAAATGCAAAATAAGGACTACCGCATACAATTAATTTCACAGTTTATAATATTAAAGTATAATATCATTGAATAGTCTATAATATTAAAGTATAATATTAGTGAATAGAGCATAACATTTGAATATAATATTAGCATTAAGTAAGCAATCATTGTAACCAGGGGTGTAGTCGTAAAAGTAATAGAGGACATAGGATAATAACAAGGGTATATGCTCATGGCAGAGGGTATACCTTGACCCAATAGTGTGTATACTATAGCTTTCTTTAGAAACAGGGGGTATACTGTGTTCCTTTAAAAAATCCAGAAAGTATACGGCGTATACCCCCGTATACTCTCCACTACATCTCTGACTGTAACTGTACAAACGAATATTCTACAATAGATACGGCAACACGGAAAAACTTTTTCTAACATTCCGTAATGGCATTCAGTAATTTTTAAAAACTTAATATTAATTCCCATTTCATTTTTTCTCTTTTTTTTCTGCAGTCATATTGTTTCGAAATCAGGATTTATCTCTAATTTACTTTTACTTTCAACAATTACGAAGATAAAATAAAAAAGTACATCAAACGACTTTTTTTCACTAAAGAAAATAATCCCTGAAGAACTTACGAAATCATAAATAAATAATGAATTATTTTATATTCAGAAACAATCAGTATTAAGAATTATATTTATTACCAAAATAAACAATCATTTTTCACATATAATTAATTCATTTACGTAACAGAGCAACAGGTGATCAATCACAGTTGTTCAAGGTAAAACCTTTACATTTTACAAATCCCGCCATAGAAAAGAAAAAGAAAATATCATTCAATTGGTGGAAAATGAACCAGGAAATTTTAAAGATTTGTTTTTATTCTTAGACGTAACACCGTACTGAATGCCTTATTTCTCGCACTTTTCTTTTTATTATTGACTTCCAACAAAGAAGGTTTTATAATTCATTTACTGTATTTCCCCGCATTAGCCGTCATGCCGGAAAATATGATGTTTTGATATAGGAGGATTGGCCGCTGATTTATTTTGGTTTTTCGAACAATGTTTTTTATTTTTAAAAAAATCAATACTTATTATTCTCTTTGTCTCTCTCTCTCATTATATATACATATTGATTTATATTTAAGTGATTGTTAAATTTTATTTGTCTAATTACTGTGCAAAATTTTCATGTATGACGTTTCTACTCCATGACGAAGACTTTGAGTTAGTTAAATTATCATATAAAATTACTTTTTTGATATAAAGTAAGCACATATTTCTCTGTTTATGTATTTAAATAATAATTATATTTGTCTTATTTTACATATAATTAGACTATTTCTGTCCATGTCATAATTTATGAAATAATCTATTTCTACATTGTAAATATCGGATGGAGCTAGGGAGAGAGCTTTGTGTGAAATGGTATGAGATACATGAAGCACATTTTTATTATTTGAATGTGTAAACAAATAAGAAAATTCCTGCGTTAAGCATGCATTATGAAGCAATTCCCAACACTTCATGAAATCTTTAACAAAACTTCGTCATTTAGAAAAATAAGGTTATTGCATTACTGCCAAGTATGTATTCCAATACTTTTGAAGAGCCCTGTATTTGATGTGTCGGTTCATATACTATATACTATATAGTGAGAAAATTTAGTTTAGTAAAAAAATGTCTAGCAGGTTGAAATTTCTCTTTCAGCAATTTATACTAATCGATGGGAACATGCTTGAATACTTTTGTTCATGCCTGTAGCTTAATGTTAGCTTAGGTCGAAGGTTAGGTAGAAGCAGTGGTGTAGACGTAAAAAGAACAGAGAGTATACGCTCTAAGCAGAGGGCATACGGCGTATACCCTCCACTACATCCCTGGGTAGAAGGTTAACTTAATACTAACGTGTACGTTAGTATTAAGCTAAAATTTATTTTAAACTAAAACGTTCTTAAAACTACTAAAATCACATTCTCAGAAATTATCATTCATAGGCGTCCATGGATTCAATTCTTTACGTGGCCAAGTATATCATTTTATCTATATTCTGCAAACATTTTTTGTAAATTGAACTTATGTAAAAATGCATAACGTATTTAAAAACCACCTTTAAGTAATTTAAGCTCATATTCAGTAATGTTTGCGACATCTTTTGGGTAGCCATGTATATCAGCTATAGTATGTATACACACCATATAATATGCATAGATTTGGTGAAACTCAAATGCTCATATCATAATTAAAATGCATTCCATTCATCCATCAGCCATCATCGGATGCATGCACAATACTTCGGAAAGAATATACTATTTGAAATCTTTTGTGTGACCCTGTAAATGCAATGTACTTCATACTATGCATGACTGTATCGTATAATTTATACTAAGCATCAGTTATATATATCAGATTTATTATATATGAAATGATTTAATGTAATTAAAATATCTCGTACACAATTCCCCCTTCGAACCATTATGTAATGGAATTCTTTTGTGTGGCCCTCTAAATGTTTAGTTATTTTTTCAACACATTATGTGTAGAATGCATATTTTAGTACATCTCGTAAATGCAAATAAATATGAATATGTTTGACAGGGTGTAACATCTTTTAAATTCATTTGAAACGATTTTTTCTATATTCCGTAATGTAAAACTTTTGACTACTCCTGTTAATAAAATAATCATGGTAGAAATTTCATTTTCAATAGGGTTCGTTAGAGGTCTGCACGGGCCGGAATTTCCGGGCCCGGCCCGTAGTAAAATTATTTCGGCCCGGCCCGGCCCGTTGTTAAACTCAAAAGTTCGGCCCGGGCCCGGCCCGTTTAAATTTTTATATTTTAGGCCCGGCCCGGCCCGGCCCGGCCCGTACAGAAAACAGTGAAACCAGGCCCGGCACGGCCAGTTACAATTTCTACGATTTCTAAAAAATTGAGATTTTTATCATATAATTAAGATTCCTTAAAAGAATATTGCGTACATATCTATGGAATGATTTTACAGTATATTTTAGCAAATACACATTAACAGCATTAATGATTACTTAGATATTTAGGCTTTCAACATTCGAATAAAGATTCATTAAAAAATTAATATGGCTTAGAATAAAAGAAAAAAGAAAGAAATTTAAAAACATTGTAACTTTTGAAGCTGTTTAATATAAGAAGATTTATAAAAATATTTCTATATAATTTTATTAATGATTTTAAATCCAAATTCATGCTTAATTCAAAGAAGCTCCTTTCTGATATATTTTTAAATTCATTTTTTTTTTCCTCAGAAACGCATAAGTTTAGCAGGTATCTTTATTCAGAAACTATATAATCGAATGGGATTATCCATTTTTTGATACAAGCAAGTATTTGATACACACAAGTATTTTATTTACCAAAAATGAAAAACTCTATTCGATTCCAAATCCCTTCCAGAGTCAGGCTTATCACTTTTATACTTTTACAATTTAAAATTAACCAGAAAATATGTCAAACTTTCGCATTATTGAGAAAATAATTTAAAAACCATCAAGAAGTATATATCCAAAGATTAAGCTAACGTAAGTTCTTTATCGCTGTTAATAATTTGACAAATCATGTTGTCCGCCCTACAGATCTTGAGAACAATTAAGTCTAGTTCCGGTCCGGCTAATCTACAAGTAGAAAAATAATGCAAGCTTGATCTCGGCCCGACACGAGTCAGCTAAAAAAATATTAAAACGGGTTACACAGAATGTAACTGTCCGATGCCGATCTCTACACTGTACATTTTTATACTAATACTGTCAAACTAGTATGGCTCGTGACGCACATTTATACTTATTCTCGTTAAAACCATTTCGTTGAAAATAGCTCATATTTTATTGTATCTGCTGAAATCTTGCGAAAAATTTTATCGGCCTGGCCCGGCCCGTAGGGCCCGTTCAATTTTTTTGCCGGCCCAGCCCGCGGGTCAGGCCGGGTACGGGCCACGGGCCAAGCCCGGGCCCATGCAGACCTCTAGCGTTCGTGCTAGGGCAAATGCCAATAACTTCTAAAAATTTCATGGCGATCCGAGTATATTTACGAGAGTTAGAGCGCGGACAGACGGCCAGACAAACCGAACGCATAAGCACTTTTCAACTTTGTTGGAAGTGCTAATAAAAAGGTAAAGTAAATAATTAGAAAAGTAGAGAGAAACTCTATTTTGCACTCCTTTTACCCAATAGAAATCGCTGCTGCGGAATTCAGCTAATAAACCACAGTCCTTTCCGTTTTCGAAGTTCCTCGCTTTTCCCGGCAGACCAAGAACTAATGTTGAACTATCGATTCAAGAGCCCTCCAAAATATTGATAATGATGTAAAACTATAATGTATCTTGAATGTATACTTTAATTATAACCAATTTTTTAAATTTATGTATTTTTAATTTAAATTTTAAAATTAGAAAAAATCATTTTTTAGCTTAAAAACTATCAATTTTAAATAAATAAATTAATAAATTGCTTAGAAATTATGTATACGCTCAAGATACATTAGTTTTACATCATTATCAATATACAAATTTTTATTGAGGGGGGGGGGGGGGGTGTTGAACTAATAGTTTTGCTAGTCTTGCACGCAGTGGATACAAATCAGAATCAATTTTTTTAAATCAAAATTAAACATAAAAAAATAAAATAACAATTCAATATAGAATATTAAATAAGTAAGAAAAATCATGCGTTAAGCGTAGATTATGAAGCACTTTCCAACACTTCATGAAATCTTTAACAAAACTTAAATAAGGGTACATAGTTTAATATATTTAAAATATGTCGCACACAATTTCCCCTTTTACCATTATCTAATGGAATCCTTTTGTGTGGCCCTGATATGAATAATAGCTATATTTCCATCGCATATTTTATAGAATGTATATTTTAGTGCACCTCGTAAATGCATATAAATTTTAATGTGTTTGACAGGGTGTAACACCTTTAAAATTCCGTTAAAACGATTTCCCCCCATAGGCCGCAATGTAATAGAAAACTTTTGACTCTCCCAGTAAATAGACTAATCGTGGTAGAAACTTCATTTTCAATATAGTGTTTGTGCTAGGGCAAACATCAATAACGTCCAAAAATTCTAGGGCAATCCGAGTGTATTTACAGGAGTTAGAGAGCGGACACACGGTCAGACCGACAGACAAACCGAATGCATAAGCACTTATCAACTTTGTTGGAAAGTGCTAAAAAAGTATTTTAAATAGAAGAGATATTAATTTGTCTATATTAAAAATACTATGCATGCATTTATGTGTTGTAGGGACTAAAGAAAAAATTAAATGTGGCATATTGCTAAATTGCACCGTCAGGATAAAAGTGAGCAGGGCCGGCGCCAGGGGTGAGGCAAGTGAGGCAGCCGCCTCAGGGCGCACCATAAAAGGGCGGCATTTTTCTCGCATATTTGTACAGGTAAAATTGACCAAAATACGAGTAAATACATCAATCGATAGCCATTCACGATTTTTTTTTTTTTTTTTTTTTTTTTCCAGTAAAAGTGAAGATCCGTTTATCCCCCCCCCCTTCCCTGTGAAGAATGCTGTTTTAGCATGTTTTAAAGAGAAAGGGGGAGGGCGCATTTTTACGCTGGTGGAAATTTTTTTTTTCTTTAGCTAAAATGTAACATCGTTTGCTATGTATTTTTTTTTTTTTTTTTTCTTTCGGAATCAAACTTTCACAAGTCGATACGGTTACACATTACAAAGTTAGGCAGGTTTAACGAATACAAAGTCATGAATGATTTTATCAATAAAAAATTATGAATACACGGGCATTTTGATAGCTTTACTAACGTTATTCTGATGATCCTGATTTTGAATATTGATGTTCTGAGGACGTTTAAAAAGCTTGATATTATTTAATAAGAGCAAGTTCTGAACGTAAAACAAATATGACAAAGCTGTGCTCAATAACAAAACATACTCGTGAAAAGTATTTTAAACTTTTAGTCACTTTGTATATGTAAAGATTTTAGAATTTTTTGTAGTTTTTAGCCTTTTTACTTACCCATCATACGTAGTATAGGGTAAGTCTTGCAATCGTTTTGAAAATCGAAAAAAAATTTTTGACGGATTTACACGTTTTAGATAGTGGAGATTCCGAAAAACATATTTTTAGAAAAAAAATTTTGCCGTCCGTCTGTCTGTCTGTCTGTCTGTAAACGCTCTATCTCCCGAAAAAATTGAGAGAGAGACTTGAAATTTTGTATGTAGTTAGTATGTAAGAATGGGACGAATCCTATTTAATATCAGCAACCTCGATTATCCGGAACTATTTTTTTCAGACTCTCGAAAAATTCGTTCTGATGAAAGGTATATAAAAAATTTCGAATTTTTTTGTTCTAAGGAATAGACGTAAAAGGCAATAAAATAACACACATTTTGCATATAGAACGAAGTCGATCGGATTATTAGTTGCCGAGATATTTGTAATCCTGTTTTCCACATTCTTCGATTTTTCATGACCCTGTATTTCATTCAAATTTCAATTCAGAGGTATATTTTAATTGGAAATGAGACGCTTAATCCGACGCAGTTAATTGTTAGTTGATAGGATTATTATTTTTGGAGTTATAAGGATGTTTCTTTTACGCAGTTCGGTACTACTTGAGTAGTTTGGCGTTTCATATAATTTGTCGAAATTGGTACATCAGCAGCTCTTTAATATAGCATTACTATGTATATTAACAATATTTAAATTTTGCTTATGAATTGCAACGCATTGTATAAATAGTTTTCACATGTTTTATTTTCATATACATATCCATGATGGGTAAGTATTACGGTGGCCCCCAACGACTAGTTTGCGTTTTGCAGTGATATTTTGACATCCACAAAGGGATTCTGTTTCAGAGTAATATATTGAATTTTGTCTCCGGCAATTTTCAATGCGGTTTTTTGTGCCATTTTTTTTCTTCTAATTCGGAAGTGGATTCCTATCAGAATTCTTTTAACTCTCATTGTATTAAATTTTGTCCACTGCGATTTTTAAAAGATTTTTCATTTCATTTCTTTTTTTTACATTAGTAAAAGGAAATGTATTTTAATATTTAAGATTAATATTAAAAAAAATCTTTTCAATAAAGTTTACTTACATCGAGCGATTTTTGGAATTTTTCTGTCATTTCGCAGCATTTTTTTAAGCGTTTGTAAGAGTCGTTTAGTTTTAAACTTTCAGCCTGATATAGTGAATTTTATCAGCTGCTATTTAAAATATTTTAGCGATTTATTAACGTTTTTTCTCGCCTTTTTAACATTTGGGAAAGAGTTTCGTTACTGTCTTCTAGGAAAATATATTAAATTTTATTCTGTAATTTTTTTAAAACTATTTTTAAATGATTTTTATCGTTTTTCCGAGTTTTACGGTGATTTATTTTACTTTTTGGAAGATCTATGCAAAAAAATTAGCTAAATATATTAAAATTTCTCCTTCGCGATTTTTGAATGTTTAGTCATTTTAAATGCCATTTTCAATGCGATTGTTAGTCATCATTATTATTACCATTATTTATTTGCGTTCTGCTGCAAGTTTTCGACATTCGGTTCTTTCGACATAAACATTTTTTTTTTCAAAATTTTACCTTAAATGTAGTAATTTTGTGCTCCTCAATTTTTGTAATGTTTACAATTTTCAATGCAATGTCTAGTTTTTTGAGGTGTACGCGATATGCACAGCATATCTATGTGATAAACAAATTATTATAAACTAGCTGACCCGCCCGGCGTTGCCCGGATCCGTATTAACAATATTAAACGAACTTGAAATTTGTATGATTTTATCATTAACTCGTTACATGCAGAAATGCATTGTCTGAAATACTTAGCCACTGACTGTGTGAAAAATCGGTTTTAAAAACAACAACTAACATTAAGCTCCAAAAATACTCAAAATGAGCAATGAGAAACGCGGGAGGGAATATGTATCCAACGAATGCGTGATTTTCGTGTTAAAAAGTTGCTATTTACCCGTAAAAATCACTGTTAAGTCACGTAACTAATTATTATTTTCACATACAAATCCCAAGTGAAATATTTTGAATTTCAAACTAATTATATCACTCTTAAATCCGACTATACCATGAATGAAATCGATACTCGATGGTAGCTAAAAGATTGGTATATAGTATTATAATTTCAGAGCTATTTAACAAAAGTAAGTGTTATTTTTAATCAAATCTTGCGTAATGTTCACTCTGTGTTAAATTCCTAAACTTAAACTTTTGTACCGTAATCAGAACCTGTCTGTAACCTTACAGCGACTTAACAGTACCCTACCGTAAATTAAATTTAACATAAATGTAACCTAGCCTTCACTTTATTGTAACATATCCTTATTCTAACCATAACATAAATGCAATTTAACTTTAACCTAAATGATATAATAGAAAAAAAACCCATTTTAAAAAATTACTATTTCTTCGTAAAATATGCTTCAGCTGTAATTCATTTCTTTCAATTCGTTTTATTAATACAAAATTCCTGCCTCGTGCTTTTGTTTGAGACATTAAAATTTCAGCGATAAATGGTTTAATATTGCAAACCTTTTTTTTCGATTTACTTCGTCTCCACCTATCTTTTTCTCCATGGCGTACAGCAACTGTGATAAAAAATAAAATAAAATAAAATAAAATAAAACCTCATTTAAACTGACAGTTTTCCAGTCTATGAATTTTAAAGGTCTGTCCCGTCTGTCCCAGCTTTTTTAATTATTTCTGCGAAAATTGTATGCAACCAATCAACCATAAGAAAATGAAAGAGAAAAAAGCGAAAAAGGCGATTTTTTATGAGAGTCAGCTGTCAGCTTTGGAATTTGATTAATTACTCAGTTAATAAATAGAATTTTGAAATTCTGAGCTTCAGGTGCATCAGGAGAGATATTGGGCTACTCTCATAAAATTTTTGAGCCTCGTACGTCAAATAGATTTTGCTAGCCATCGCAGACACACAGACAGACAGAGCGTTTTGTTCTTTTATTAGTATAGATGTACAGTCTTCATATCAAAGAACTTACCTCACGAATTTTAGATCGGGCGTGACTCTTACGTGCTCTTTTCAGCAATAACGTTTACAAAATGAACTAATTAACTTTTAGCGGTTGTTTGTAATTCAGATGACTTAGACCCCCTCCTGTAGGTGTCATCTCTCGGATTTATTTATAATTACGCATAATATTAGAACTTGACCTTATTACTCCAGGACACTTTACATTTTATCTTTCGTCATTTGTATTTTTTTTTCCCCTTTTTGTTTTTCACATCAATTTTTTGACATTTAGGAAATAATTCCTGTTAGAATATTTTATTCCACTGTAGTAATGTTGGTCCTTTGAGATATTTGACGATTTTTGTGTTATCGGCGATTTTTCCATATATTAATAAAATAAATCAGCTTTTAATATTTTAGGTCAATGTAGTAAATTTTATCATTTTTTCAATAAAGTTTATTCGGAATCCACAAGCAATTTCTTTTTTAATTATTCGAGTGATTTTTGGATTTTCTCTTGTTTCGCGGCGATTTTTTCTTTCTTAGATTCGTAAATAATTCCGTTTCAAAATTTTTAGCATAATACAACAAATTTTGTCCTCATTTTTTGAATTTTAGGTAATTCGGATTACAAATGTTTTAGACTAGAGTAACTAGAGCATAACCAACTAGAGTAAATTTTGCTTTCTGTTTTTTTTTTCTTTTTTCATTTCGCAGCGATTTTTTGACATTCGTATTCGTAAAGGGGATTCGGTTTGAAATTTTCCACTAATATTGTAACTTTTGCTCAGTGAGTTTCTTTTTTAATTTTTATGTATTACTGTGATATAAAAATGATTTTCACAAAACAATTTATTATTGAATTAAATATTTCATTGTTGACAGTTGCGTTTTTGAAAATATTGTTACAGTGAAATTAAATCTTCATGTTAAATGTGTGAAATTAAATTTGAAATGACAATGTAATTTTCTCTGCATGTGAATAATATATTGCGAAAAGTTTATTTATTTTTTTATTTTTTTGTTTTATAATGTTGATTTCGACATTACAATGTATGACTTCGCAAAGCTAAATTAAAAGAAATTACTCACTTTTAGAACTTTTCTTATTTTTTTTAATCTGTTTTCTTATTAATATTACCAATATACGATTTTGTTTTGTATACACCATTTTAAAATGATAAATAGCTTGTTTATTATATCGTTATTTTTGAAAATCAAGCACAAATTTTATACGCAATCAATGCAATTGATTTTAAATGTTTGACATATTTTGTCACAGTAATATTGATTTTAAAAGCACGCTTTACCTGTTGTAACAGTATTTTTAAATATTCATAAACGAGCTTAATTTTTCGAAAGGAAAAACAAGGCAAAAGAGATTTTGAAGTGTTACTGTTATTCTTTATATGAGACTTTCTGCCTTTTTTTTCTTTTTTTTAATACTAGGAGAATATGTATTATTAATTTAATTCCAAGTTAGCTGTTGTTATTTTTAAAAAAAAGCAAAATATAAAATAAAATAAATAAATAAATGAACACTTTGACGCAGTTTGATTATTTTAAATTCCTTAAATGTAAATGTATTTTATAATACATTTTATATTATATCTATGCAAATAAATCACAGTTATTGTATTAATTTACTTATTTTTTTAAAAAAATCAAGTAGTGGTTAAAAAAGAAAAAAAGATGACGTCATAAGGGCGGCAAAAAATGGCTCGCCTCAGGCGCCGGCCCTGAAAGTGAGACTGCTGAGACCTTAAGGGTGTATTCGAAAAAACGCTTTTTCACCTTCAACAGCTCGAAATTTTCCTATACAATTTCAGACACATTTTTAAAAGTAGAAACATGAAACTTGCTGAGGGGATTCTTGAAAAGGCGTATAAGGTGCCGTGTGATTTTTTTTTTACGCTCAATTCATTAGAATTTGATTTATAAACATTTACCTTCTCGCATGACCCTTTTTTTCGTTCTCAGATCTCTCGCTTCGGGAAAATCGGTTCAAAATGCCGTTTTTGACCGCTTTTTTTACAATATTTTTTACATTTATCAAAGAATTGACAATCACGGCACCTTGTGTACTTTCTAAATAAGAGAATCTGCAAGTTTGATGCGTTTGTGAGCAAAAGTGCATTAAAAAAAATCGGAAAATAAGCAGTTTGAATCAAAATACAGCCTTTAAAAAAAAAAAAAAAAAAAAAAAAAAAAAAAAAAAAATCTTCCACGGGGATTTTAACATTTTTTATTCCCTTTTGTAAATATTATAGAAGCTTGTAGTCCACTTTTGATTGATAAAGCAGAGAACCGACAAACACGTTCATTCACAAAGTTTGACTGAAACATCATCTATAAGGTTTATTGTATGTGTCGAAATCATATCTAGATATTCTATCAATCTGGAGTTAGTTGTAAACATATTACGGCATTGAGTAATCTCCATGAAATTTGATGTGGCTGAACTGATAATTAAGATCAAAGGAAAATTCGGGATTATCTGGAAGGCCGTAATACATATGCAACGGGTGACCGTATTAAATAAAATAATTTAGAATATAATAAAGAAATTCTAATAAAAAAATTAATCTTTTTCGAAGCAATTGTTGTTTTTATTCTTATAGGTTATTTTAATTTTCTTACTTGCAATTAGCAGTGTGAGATATGCCAGATGAGTTAACAAAGACGTGTCTAAATTTTTTTGTAAAGTTAAAATAACAATAATAAATAAAAATATAAAAAATACGATGCTATTAATATAATATGGTGAAGAAACTGGTTATAACGAAATATATAAATAACGAATTCACTCTTTTTTAAGCTTTGTTATAAACGGGTTTTCTATATATCATTGAATTAAATAGCATTTAAATGTCAATATTATCTCTAAGCGTAAATCCATAATAATTAATGAGGCTAATGATGTAAATATTACATTATTAATATAAACTACACACAATATTATGCAAAACAGTTTTTTCATACATGTATGCACAGTTTGCAGGGGTCGAAATTTTCAGGCCGGGGCCTTACCGTGTATTTTTTAACTCTTTTATTTAACTGAACTGGTTTTTTGTATATGGAAATGAAATTTTGCAGTCGATTTTGAACCCACTTGGTAACAGCCTAGAATTATAAAATAAAAAAAGTAAAAAATATGTACAAAGTTGTATTTCCGATGACAATACTACATTTAACAATTTTTACAAATTAATTATAAATTAATACTTTAATTTTAATGCATTTTTCAACTACCCCACTCCCCCCCAAAGGCGATCAATCGCCCAATACAGGGGCGTGCGAAGAGAAAACTGCGTCCGGGGCAAAGTTGCAATTTGGTGCCCCCCACACCCAAATTTTATTTGTGACTGGTCGAAAATGACGTTAGTAGTATAAATTTGGCGTCCCCTAAATTTCCGCGCCGGGGCAGCCCCCCCCCCCCTTTCGCACGGCACTGACCCAATATACTCTGTATATAACACATGAGAGTTGTAAAGAGCAATGTTTTTTAATTATATGCCAATAAACGTTCACAGAAATAGGTCAAATCATTGTGAAACTGCAACAATGAAACATGTTGACTAAAAAATAGAAAATAAATTATAAATAAAAAATAAAGCGTGTAGCTTTAAAAAATATATATTATAAAATAAAATCTTTCTTATTTTACCGTATTTTATTAAAGAAAGAAAATAGTTAATTATTCTTGCTGATAGTACGTTTAAACTAGGTGCCCTTTTTTGTGGACACCGCTAGTTAAAAGGTTAAAGGGGGAAAAAAAAATATATAAATTGAAAGCATAAATAATATTGACCCAAATGACTATTTTCGTTTTTTTTTTTTTTTTTTTTTTTCAAGACAATTTGACACTTGAATTTTATTTGGTATATCATTTTTAGGTGCGTTCGTAATTATGTAAATACGTAGCACCTATTGTTGTCGCTCAGTCCGTCTGTCTGTCCGCATATAACAACGCAAAAACTACCCAACCGAATCGTTTGAAATTAAAAATATATAATTAATACATAATTTTGTCGAGTCATTTCAAATTTTATGAAAATCGGATGGATAGATCAATTACAGGGACAATCAAAAGGATTCCATTACATTACGGTCAATGGGGAAAAAAGTTTCAAATGCATTTTAATCGTTTGAAATTTAAAACGTATATTTATTACATAATTTTGTCGAGTCATTTCAAATTTTATGAAAATTGGATGGATAGATCAATTACAGGGACAATCAAAAGTATTCCGTTACATTACGGTCAATGGGGAAAAAAGTTTCAAATGCATTTTAATCGTTTGAAATTTAAAACGTTTATTTATAACATAATTTTGTCGAGTCATTTCAAATGTTATGAAAATCGGATGCGTAGATCAATTACAGGGACAATTAAAAGTATTCCGTTACATTACGATCAATGGCAAAAAAAAGTTTCAAATGCATTTTAATAATGTTACACTCATTTGAACATAATAGAATTGACATGAATCTATGAAGTATGTACTAAAATATACATTCTGTACAATCTGGGATGCAAAGAAAATTTATTGTTAAATTACTGGGCCACACAAATGTATTCCACTAAATAATGTTATACGGGGAAACATTGTTTGGGGCGTGATTTAATTATATTAAACTACTTCGCATTTTATAAATAAGATATACGTTAATGAAGTATAATAAAAATTACACCCTGCATATTTACAGGAACACAAAGATTTCGACCACTATACTGTATCCAAAGTACGTTCTACTATATCAGCAAGATCTGGATATTTTTAAAACTTGGTTATCGTACGAACGCACCTCATTTGCTACGTTCACGTGCGATTTCCAGCTTGTTGATTTTATGCTGGCTCAGTAGCGTAGCTATGTTTTTTGGCGCCCGAGGCCAGCAAGAAATTTTGCGCCCCCACCCCAGTATAGATATATAACAATTTCTCTCAATTTGGCGCCCCTAGTCCTCGGCGCCCAGGGCCGACACCCCCCTTGCCCCCCCCCCCCCTTAGCTACGCCACTGTGCTGGCTGTACCTAAAGATGAAAATTCGTATCCATAATTTCTTTTACAATTGTGTTGGAACGTGTTTTATAATCTAAGTGTGACTCGTGGATTTTTTTTTTCTTCCTTGTTTAACTATGGGTTGGCAACATGCAGGGGGTGAAGATAGGAGTGGGGAGATCAAGTTGGACAAGTAGCGCCAACTTTTGAAAAATATTGTGTGGGCTCAAAAAATTGTAAATAAAATACAATACAATTTTTATCCCTTAGTATGTGTACGTACGCAGACAGAGGCGAGGAAAGAAAGAGCGAATAATTATAGATAATTCAATGCTAAATTATAATTTTTTAACCAAAACTTAAAATTACTATAATTTAATTATAAATTAATAAATATTTTTATTAAATTATATTTTTATGAGTTTTTTATTATAAATATATTAACATTTATTATAAATAACATAAAAATTGCTAATTATTGAAAGTGCAAAATAATGAATGCCAAGAAAAACTTACAATTTAGCCAATTGCTTTATCAATTCAAAACATTAAAACAGATGGCAAAATATACGGGAAATTAATTTTTGATATAAATTTAATAATACATCAGCTGCAAGGTCTTTTAGAGATGCTGTAAGTCAAATGTATGTCTTTACTATTTTTCAGACATAATTACTTTAAAAAAATCAATGAAACAAAATTTTATTTAGCCATTAAATAATAAAAAATAACTAATAAATAGCAAATTAAATCAACTGAAATTGGGTGGGTGGGGAGATCAAATTATTGGGTTGGCTCGCGCCCCCACATATAAGTCTGCGCCACTGGGTCAGACTGTTCTATTGAGCCCTGAGTTAAAAAAAGGCTCCTGAGAGGGGCCCTTTCAAGGGAGTAAGATTCATTGCAAATAAGGGGCATCTACATGAGCGCCGCTATTTCAAACTTTCTCGAGAGCAAAATTTCTTTGATATTTCGCTCACATTATTTTTAATGCACATTTTCTATGCGACAAACTTTCAATTTATACGATAATTTACGTAATGAAAGAAAAAAAAAAAAAAAAAAAAAAAAAAAAAAAAGAAGGTAATAATTTAGATGGGAGAATTCTCACTAACAAACTAAAACCAAAACACCGTTACTACATGTTTCCAATTCTACCTCATTTAACTGATGTACACTAACGCTAACTGCAGCTGAAAATCGCTGACAGGTTAATTACAGTCTCATTTTCGTTATGTTTACTTATATATTTTTCTGCTCTCCGAATCTGAAGAAACAAAAACCGAGTAAAAAAAAAAAAAAAAAAAAAAAAAAAAAAGAATTTTTCCTTTCCGACTGCCACGACGCATGCGCGATCCAGAGGCGTCGGCTGAGATTTTTGATATGACCGGTGAGCGAAAAACTCGTATCCTAATCGGAGCAGACGGTGTTTGGCTGCTGTTGAACGTAGGGTTTGTACAGCTGTTAAGATATAGCACGTGGAATTTGCATGCCGGATTTGTGAAGCGTAAGTACTTTTGTTTGTGAAAACCCTTTTGCACGAAATATTGTGATGGACGGAATCCTTTTTTAAGCGAATATTGATTTATTTCCCCAATGTAATGGATGCGAAATGCCATCGGGAGCAAGATGCTTGATAAACACGAAAGTTTCGAAATCAGTTGCTGCTTCGTTTATGAAGTTTGTTCAAAAATTAACGGTTTTCGGCGCTTAGCTTTATTATTAATCACTAATTGTACATATTTTTTAATCACTTAAAAACTTAAATATACTGGAACACCGAGAGTGTATCGTTTAATAAATAACATATCTTAAGTTTCGAAATCATTTACTGATAGCTTATCAAGTCTTATAAATTAAATAACTATTTGTAATACAAATGCTTCTTTAAGTTTTCAAAGTTGTTTATAAGATTTTAATATTGCTTGGGATATAGCTTTCAACAGTGGCGTAACGTAAGGAATATGGGTAGATAGGCAATTGCCCCTGATGCAAAGTTTTTAAAAGCCGAAATGCCATCGGGAGCACAATGCTCGATACACAAGAAAGTTTCGAAATCAGTTGCTGTTAGTTTATGAAGTTATCAAATTATCAGTTACTAATAGTAATTTTTTAAAATAATTTATAAACATAAATGAGACATCGGGAGTATATTTTTTAAGACATAACAAAATATGTTTAGTTTCGAAATCATTTACTGATAGCTTATCAAGTTTTATGGATTTTAATAATCTTATTTGTAATATAGATTTTATTGTTTTTCGTTAAGTTTTATTAAACTTAACGAAAAGCGAAGAATGCGAGTAAGAAGGGGCGCAATATTTTGAGTTTTAATTGTCCCTTGAGCTCAAACATACCCGGCTTTCAATAAAAGATTAAAGTTTTGCAATCATTTTCTGTTTGTTTATAAAATTTCACAAATTTAAAGGGCCAACTTTGTCGCACTATTTCCCCCCCCCCCTTTAAAAACATCAAGAATTTTGTATATATTGGCTGTAGAAATTTTAATAATATATTAAAGTACTGATATGTTTTAATTTTAGAAGATGCTTTTAATTACTAAAAGTCTTATTGTAATATAGATATAAGATGTTGTGAGTTTTTAAATAAAACCCTTTATTTGGAATTTTATCAATCTTTGCAAATTCTTCATTTTATACTGACGATGCATTTTCATTAAAACGAAAGATTAAATTTCCGAAAAACATTTAACTGCTAATCTATAAAGTTTTCTATATTAAAAGGCCGTGGTTGTAGCACACACATTGTGTGATTTGCATGCACAATGAATTATTATTTATCAGAATTTTGTTAATCTTTACAATTTATTATATATATTTGGATATTCATGGCATATAGCTTTTAATAAAATATCAAAGTTTCGCGATCATTTCCTGTTTGTTTATAAAGTTTATCGAATTTAAAGGGCCAGCTTTGTTATTGAGACTAATTTTCGACCTTTAAAAACATGAAAAAGTTGAGATATACTAACGGTATAATTTTTAATGAACTATTAAATTATCGAAATGATATGCTTTAATTTTAGAAGTTTATAGATGTTTTCCATTGATAAAGATCTTATTATAATATAGAGTTGTGTGATTTAAAAAAATATATCAGTTTTTGCAAATTCTTCATTGTTTTACTATAATATAAATTTTAGGTAAGCTTTATTAAATGTATATCTAACATCTTCAACAAAAAAGATGTTCTATTATGTTGGTGATATGGCTTGGATTGATGATATACTTTCATTAAAATGAAAGATAAAATTTTAGAAAACAATTTGTTAGTCTATAAAGTTTTTTAATTTAAAGACTTGTTTGTAATATAAATGTTGTATCGCTAAAATTACCTGTATTGAATTTTAACTTTTAAAAAGTTATTCATTATATTTTATTATTGATATACTTCATTAATTGCAAATGGCTTCAAAAGTTGGGATAAAACTGTGGAGGGATATAGCTTTTAATAGACGAAATCCTTTACTTTTTACAGCTAGTTTATTAAGTTGTCAAAATTTTAAAACGGTGTTCAAAATGTAGATGTTGTGTATAGGGTTTCGGTGGTATAAACAGAACTCCATTCGTTACTCTTGGTGACCATTACATATTTACAAATAATTGCAATTATTTTACTACAAAATATAATTAAGATAAATTGATATAATCAGTTAAATACCATAAATTGTGTATTCTGCTCACAAACATATACCAATTTGTAGCAAGAAGCATTTTACTTATATAATTAAATCAAAGTTTTGTTACTCTTGCGACTATTTGATCACAAGAGTGACAAAATTTTGATTTGATTATATAGACAAGTGAAATGCTTTCTGTTACAAATTGTTTTTTATGTGAGTGGTACACAATAGTATTTAACTGGTTACATTGATTTTTGTCTTAATTATACATATTGTAGTAAAATAGTTGCTGTTTTTCGTGAAAGTTTGCTTTTATGGTGATTAGTGTTGAATTCAGGGGGTGAGGGATCCTGGAGCTATGAAATGTTCCCCTTCAGAAAATTTGATATTTTTCGTTTTCAATGGTTAAAAAAGTAAAATTTTCTCTCGGAGCCACTGAAATCCCTCCTGGAGAAAAATGTCTGAATTCAAGACTGATGGTGACATGTAACATTGGACGTTCCCTTATATCAGTGGTTATATATCTTGATATTTATCTTCAAAATATTGTGTATTTTTTTTATATTTTCTGTCAAAACATGGTTAACTGAATTACTAAACTGGTCAGCTGTCATTAGCGGTGACGTTCTGTAGATAACTGTTGTTCCGGTAAAATCCCCCCCCCCCCCCAAGGAAAAAAATCTTTAAAGTTTAATTTTTAAATGTAAAATCAATAAATATGTGGGGTTAATATTTACCTGGAACAGATAGTCATATGATAAATTGTTTAATTTAGATAATCGATTTTTTTTATGCTTTATTAAAAATATTTTCTGGTGTTGGTTTTGTTCAGTTTAAGTTGCACCATAAGTAAGAAACGAAAAAGGATACAAACTTGTATTGTTAAATTTTTTCAATAAAAATTTTTTTTTTGTAATTGAAATTTTCTTGAAACTTAATACTAAATCCCATAGGTCTTTTGTTGGTCAAGAAGCAAAATGTCCATTTTAAAAATTTTAATTTTGCTGTGTAAATGAAAAGATATTTAGAATTTTGTTTTATTAAATTTTCAGGCTAAGTGCAATGTGTTAGTTTCTAATTGTGCCTTTTATATTTTTTAAAATATTTAGGAACCCTAGCCGTGTTAATAAAGCAAGTTATTTGGAATTTCACCAAACTTTGCAAGCTATTAGTTGCATTTTATTATACAGTCTATTAAATGTGTACCTCTACCACAAAAATTGTTGTACTAAACAGCTTTTTAAAAATTATTTATAAAAGATTAAAACTTGATTTAAACACTTGCAATTAGAGATGGGAATGCTCGGAAAACCCCCGGAAAAATTGGGGAAAAAAACCGGGATTTTTTTTTTTTTTTTTCGGTTTTTTCCCGAAAGCTTATTTTTCAATTTTTCCGAACTGGAAAAATTGAAGTTTCATGTATGAAATAATATATTGAAAATTTTGTATTAGCTACATTCTCATACTTTTAATTTTATTTATTTTCATGTTGAGTGACCCACATGAAAGCCAATGCGGGTAATCTGATCTCTGAGCAGAAATCTGCTTGAGAAGACTTGAAAGGATCCTTCACATTTTTTTTCTTGTTTGAAACACAAGATCCTTCGCAAAATTTCTCTTAAAAATAGACATTTCACAAAAAAAAAAAAAAAAAAAAAAAAAAAAAAAAAAATTAATCTACAAATTGAATCTTTGGCAAATGCAGTGATTGCAGAAAAAAATCTCAATGCATATAGCGGCTGAATCTTATCAAGCGCGGAAATTTAGGGGGCGCCAAGGGGTGGGGGTGGGGGGTGCAAAATTCTAATTTTGCCCCGGGTGTAATTTTCTCTTCGCATGCCCCTGTTTGAGTTGACTCAGAAACAACAAATTTTGTTTATCCGGAACCTGATTCACTTCAACTCTTAAACCTATCCGAACGCAAAATCACTAATGATAATGTCTTGATAATATATATATATATATATATATATATATATATAGGGTAGATGTGCCAGTAATGGGCCACCTTAAGGAATTTCTCTAAAAAATATTTTTTTATTAATAGTTATAATTATTGTATTCCAATTTTTTTCATATTAGATTAATCTTTCAACAATATTTAACTAATCCCACAGTTAGATTTCCCAATAAAAATAAAAATTTCATTTTAAATAATAGAAATATGTCTAAACACCCAAATGCCCAGTAATGGGCCACCTATGTTCCAGTAATGGACCGCCTATGTTCCAGTAATGAGCCACCCTACAAAAAATAACAGATAATTATTTTTAGGTGCGTTCGTAATTATGTAAATAGGTAGCACCTATAATTGTCGTTCAGTCCGTCTGTCTGTCCATCTATCTGTCCGTTTGTCTGACAGTATGTCTATCTGTCCGTTTGTCTGTCCGCATATAACAACGGAAAACTATCCAACCGAATCGTTTGAAATTTAAAATACATAATTATTACATAATTTTGTCGAGTCATTTCAAATTTTATGAAAATCGGATGGATAAATCAATTACAGGGACATTCAAAAGGATTCCGTTACATTACGGTCAATAGGGAAAAAAGTTTTAAATGCATTTTTATCGTTTGAAATTTAAAACATATAATTATTGCGTAATTTTGTCGAGTCATTTCAAATGTTATGAAAATCGGATGCATAGATCAATTACAGGGACAATCAAAAGGATTCCGTTACATTACGGTCAATGGGGAAGAAGTTTCAAATGCATTTTAATGATGTTACACTCATTCGAACATAATAGAATTGGCATGAATCTATGAAATATATACTAAAATATGCATTCTGTACAATCTGTGACGCAAATAATTTTTATTATTAAATTACAGGGCTACACAAAAGTATTCCACTATATAATGCATGGTTTGGTACGTGTTTTAATTATATTCAACTATTTCACATTTTATGAATAAGATATACGTTGCTGAGGTGTAATAAGAAGTACTATTCCTGTATAATTACAGAATTTCAACCAATATACTGTATCCGAAGTACTATTTACTATAAAAGCAAGATCTGAATATTTTTAAAAGTTCGTTATCGTACGAACGCACCTCATTTGCTACGTTCACGTGCAATTTCCAACTTGTTCTTTTTATGTCTGCGTAGGTCGCATTTTCTTCTTCCTCAGAATCCACATTATCCTCTTGTATACAAAATTCTGCCTTTTTGAAGCAATTGTAAATTGTTTTTTTTTTTTCAATTACCCCCATTGATCCCGTTCTTATATGTATAACTATTCAATTAACACTGTTTTGAGAAGGATGTTGAAAGGTGTGTGAAAGGAGGGGGTTGATGAATTTGTTGGACTTAAGGAACAAGAAAATTCAAGCAGAGGAGTAATATTAAAAAAACTCAGCACTGAACGATAAATTAGGAATAAGAGATGGAAATTTGATTTCATGTGATTTCGAAGTATTTTTTTACAACTGAATAAAGAACATTTTATGAAAATATTCGTTATATGGAGATAGATATTTCGCTATATAGAGACTGTTTTTAATGTAATCATGGGAAAAGGGGAACATTCCTACTAAAAATTCGTTATATCGAGAAATTCGATGTATGGAGTTTCGTTATAGAGAGACTTGACTGTATTTATAAAGAAATTGTCTTTATTAAATTCTAGTAAGTAAAATTTAAGTATTAAATTTGTTTATTTAGTTTTCAGTTAAATCAAAATATTTTATCACTACTGAAATTACACTTTTAGTATTGGTCACTTGGGTGGCCCATTACTGGCAAATCACGAAATAAGCAATCCAGTAATGGACCACCCCCCCTAAAATCTTAAAAATAAATAAAATTTTGTAAATGGCCATTGGTATATTGAATTCAATGTTTTATATTGCTAACCAAACAAAAACATTCAATTTTTACGGAAAAATAAAAAAGATATAAAACTAAGTAAGCAAAGTCTGCTCTTAGCATGTTCATTAAGATTTTCAGTGAAAAACAGAAAAACTGTGAAACTTTATTTTCTGCTTCCTATTTGTTTTGACGAAAAGTGTAAAAAATTAATCCAGCTTATAAAGTATGCAAGGTAGAGTTCAGAAAAAAATAATAAAACCTTAACTATTATTTATTATTTTTTTATAAACCAAAAAGTGCGAGGTGGCCCATTACTGGAAGGTGGCCCATTACTGGCACATCTACCCTATATACATTTAATGCAATTATAGAAAAGTAGTCTACAATTATATGTAATACAGGGAAACCTCCAAATAAGAGACACCTCTATTTAAGGGACAAAACTTTCGGTCCCAGTCCTTTGGTATAGGACATGTAATGTATTTACCTCTGAATAAGGGACACTCGATTTAAGGGACAGTTGAAAATGCGATCAAAGGGACTGGTTTTTGCCTTTCAGATAATGAAGAATTATGTGATGAAAATGAAAATACAGATTTTTCTGAATTTATCGAACAGACACAATTATATGGAATATGGATACAAAGGCATACGGCAAAATCGACGAGCAGTTATTTACCCACAATTCTGATTTGACATCAGTGCATTTATCTCCATTAAAAGTAATGATGAAATTTTTTAGGATGATTGTGAAAGTGGAGAATAAAAAAAAAATTGTGAAATAAAGAACGTTACAGATGCTTTAAGGGTGTATTCGAAAAAACGCTTTTCCACCTTCAACAGCTCGAAATTTTCATTCACATTTTCACTCATTTTTAAAAGTAGAAACATGAAACTTGCTGAGATGATTTTTGAAGAGATGTATGAGGTGCCGTGTGATGTCATTTTTTGCTCAATTCATTAGAATTTGATTTATAAACAATCACCTTCTCAGTATGACCCTTTTTTTCGTTCGCAGATCTCCTGCTTCTGAAAGATTGGTCCAAAATGTCGTTTTTGATTTTTGCAATATTTTCTGCATTTATCAAAGAATCGACAATCACGGCACTTTGTGTACTTTCTAAATAAGACAATTTGCCGATTTGATGCGTTTCAGAGCAAAAATGAATTAAATAAATCTGAAAATAAGCAGCTATAATCGAAATACACCCTTAAGGCTGTTCTCAAATCCAAAAAGTAAATTCTTGTGACATAAGTTTTAATTTATTTTTATTCAGAAATGCCTGAAATTAGCAGGTGTTGTTGTTCGGAAACTATGTAATCAAATTGTTTTTTCTGCTTTTTTTTTTTTTTTTTGGAGGGGGGGGACGCAATAGATCTTACTGAAAGTATGTCAAAGTGGGCGTTTTGAACCGAATTTCCATGCGAAAGGAGAAAAACTACTCAGAAAGGCTTAAAAACGTATTTGTCACTTAATCAAAATCGCTTATAACTCAATGGGTAATTTATGAAAAAAATGAAAACAGAGTTCGATTCCAAATCGCTTCCACAGTCAGGCATTCCAGTTTTATATCTTTCCGGTAAAAAATGAATTCGTAATTGTGTGAAAACGTTTTCCCCTTGTTAAGCATAGCGATTGAGAGACTCGTTTTTTGTAAATGCTGCTGATAATGAAGAGCTAAAATTTATAAGTACGGTAAATGAACATTTAAAACGTTTGTAGTAAAAAACTGAAATTTATAAAACAATCACTTTTGATTGATTACTTCAAGTAAAATTCTTTTAAATGCTTTAATAAATTTTGCATGTACAGAATTTGCATATAAAAGAAAAATCAATAATTCTACAAATAATTTAATGATTCAGTAGTCAATTGATAATTTTAATTTATTAATTCTCTATTCCTTGTATGACTAATTAAATTTATGCATTTCAGGTACATTTAAACTTCACCTTTAATAAGTTACTTTTATGTCCTTCTGAATGGTTAATTTAAGGGTGTATTTCGATTCAAACTGCTTATTTTCCGATTTATTTTTAGATTTATTTTTGCCCTCAAATGCATGAAACTGAAAATTTGTCTTATTTAGAAAATACAAAAGGTGCTGTGATTGTCAATTCTTTGATAAGTGCAGAAAATATTACAAAAAAAGCAATCAAAAACGGCATTTTGAACAGATTTTTCCGAAACGGGAGATTTGTGAACGAAAAAAGGGTTATACTGAGACGATAATTGTTTATAAATCAAATTCTAATTAATTGAGCATAAAATGACATCCCACGGCACCTTATAGGTTTCTTCAAAAATCTCCTCAGCAAGTTTCATGTGTCTACTTTTAAAAATGTGTCTGAAATTGTATCGGGAAATTTCGAGCTGTTGAAGATGAAAAAGCATTTTTTCGAATACACCCTTAAAATAACAATCAAAAACTCTGAATAAGGGACACCTCTATTTAAGGGACAAAAGTTCCGGTCCCAAGGGTGTCATTTATTTGGAGGTTTAACTGTATCAGTTTTATCTCTAAATAAAATTAAAAAAGAAATCAATGATGTAATTATATCAAGACATTTCTGACAAAAATTGAGGCATTTTAAGACTCCTTCCGCAAAACCACTTTCAATAAAACATGGCCCTTTCACAAAATTATTTTTTATAAAATAAGCCAATTCACAACATTTCATTTTTTTTACAAAAGCATATTCTTCGTTATTTTTGTTTTCATGTGTAATCATGGGGGGTAGGGAGTTCACCAAGGCCGTAGCTAAAGGGACGCTATGGGTGGCTCAGCCTCCCCCCCCTAAAATATTTTGAGCCCCCCTGGAAAAGATTCCAAGGTCACTTAATGAATTTCTGTTCCGAAAATTCAAATGAAATTTTGTTCAAAAATCTAGTTTTGAGACCCTTTTACAGATTTGCAGAATTACTAAATTGTATCTAAAATAAGTGTTTTAACACTCCCTCATCCTATTTGTACGTATGAACCTAACATGATGTTTAATTTTGCACCAGTTATACACTCAAAACTTTCATCATCATATACGTTTTCTTAGCATAAGATAAAGTTATGACAACAGTTTAATAAGAAACATAGTACCTACAATGTGAATATGCACTAATTTATCTTTCTGCGTCAGAGAGAGAAAAAAAATTGGAACAAGAGATACAGAGAAAAAGAGAGCCCCCCCCCCCCCCCTATCGATCACTTCTAGCTACGGCCCTGGAGTTCACAAGTCAGGAAAATCTGTAGAATGACTTCACTAAAGTTTTTATTTGGTTCGGATTTGGGTTAATTGAATTTGGTCCTTCGATTTTAAATTTTTTCTCAAATTACTTTCTTTTCATAAGGAAAAATCTGCATCGAACTTTGTACATAATTAATATTCAAATATTGTTTTTCACTTAGGGAAATAGATGTGAACATTCTTTATGAGAAATCGGGTCAATTAGACCTCTACCCGCAAGAGTAAAAACTCAACTAGAAACAATAGGTCAGTCAGACTCGCAAAGCATAAAGTAAATAAGTATAAATACTGTCGATCAGATTCGCGGTTCGGTTCCGGCAGATTAACCCTATTAAACAAAAACAAACTAACAAAAAAGTTACAGTAAAATTTTTTTATATTATTACGTTATTTTTTCTTTGTATGAATGTCATTTCTTAAATCAATTAAATATGGATTTGACACAAAGTTGCATTTTAATTTTCTCTAAAGCTGTGGTATTTTTTTTTTTTTTTTTTTAATAACATTAGTTCTTAAATATTTTTTAAAAAATCCAAAGCATTAGCTTAAAATAAATAAATATTGCTTCGATCCTGGCTCATTAATGGATTAGACTCATTAATATTCAAATATTGTTTTTCATCTGAAAGAATATTTTGAACATTCTTTTTGAAAATAAAATAATTAAATAAGTCATATGTCAATCAGATTGGAACTTCGGTTCCGGCAGATTAACTCTATTAAACGGGAAGGGGAGTGGGAGTAAAATTTCGGTATTTTTACGTTTTTTCTCTCTACGGAAGTGATTTGAGTTAAAGTATGGATTTGAGAATGCGAATTAAGGGGCCGCTTCACTCAAATGAAAAGACCCTTTCGCTAATGCTAATCCCATGGAAGAAATTTATAAAGATATCTCGGTTGCATTTTAATATTTCTAAATGATTCTTTTTGCATTGGATAGCTGAGATTGATCTGAATGCAGGCCGTTTTTTACTTTTTTGATTTCGTTTACAAATATTTTTTACGAGAATGCTTTCATTTTCAGAACCGGTTTGGAAAGCGAAATCACCCTCATAAAAAATATCTGTAAACAAAATCGAAAAAGTAAAAAACGGCCTGCATTCAGATCAATCTCAGCTATCCAATGCAAAAAGAATCATTTAGAAATATTAAAATGCAACCGAGATAGCTTTAAACATTTCTTCCATAGGATTAGCATTAGCGAACGGGTCTTTTCATTTGAGTGAAGCGGCCCCTTATTAAAATGTCTTTAGGCGTGTGGCAGATATGTAAAGGGTAAAATCTGCCGGCGAACATGTGCAGATTTTTATTTTTCTCTCTGTTACGCGTAACTTTGTATTTTATTCTCATGAAGACTTTTTTTTTTTTTTTTTTTTTTTTTTTTTTTTACGGAAGCTTCTTCCCATCTCTTCTGAATTAGTGTGTGGGTGTCAGTGTAACATCGTGTGTCAAGGTCTTTTGAACAGAGATTAGAACATAACTTGGAATTACAGTGGAACTTCCCTTTAACGGAAATTTTAGGCTGAACCTTGAGTTTAGACACCATTAACATTTAAATTAATTTCCATATTATGAAAAATTCTACTTTCATACGTGTACAGTGTTATGAATTTATTTCAGCGGATTGTATGAAAATGAAATTTATTTACATAGCTATTTTTATTCTTCGTAGGACTAAACAAAATTTTTTTTTTTCACATTAATCCTCTCGGCTCTAGTGTACTATTAATAGTACATGTCTTTTCATTGAGTATTATGTTCTAACAAACTTTCGTTACTGTTTACGTGCAGTAATGTTAGTATGTGTCTATGCATTTGCTGTGTGGCTTTATTGACGCATTTAGTAATAATAATAATAAATACTTGCTAAATTCTCTTTGCACCGTTTGTGAGTCTTTTATTTTAAACATATATTTCACGTTTAAAATTTAAAGGCTACTTTCTTGAAAGAATCATGTCTTAATGGCATTTAAGCCATTACTGCGCAATTTTTAAACATATTGACAAAGAAATATATTTTTTATGCCTCCCGTAATGAAATTACCGAAGAGTTCAAAACTTTTACATTTATTTTGTACACTACCTTATTCAGTAAATTTTCAATTGCTAGCATTTTACGAAAAGAGGAAATGGATTAGTTCTATATCAGTCAAATCGTCCGTTTCCAGCATGTAAAAGTAAAATCTAATTTTTGCTCCCATTTATAGGAATTTTTTTTTAATTCCAAATCGTCTGCAAACATTTGTTTATTGGAAATCTGAAAAGTTTCAGCATAAAATTCCTATGCAATATTTCAACAATTTAATCAATCTTGAAATTAAGATCTTCGTTAAATAGAAGTTTCACTGAATTTTTATGAAGATAACATACTTGAATTATTTTTCTAAAGAACTTTTTTTTTTTTTTTTCTTCATTAACTGTATTTATAAGATGGTTGCATTTCCTAATGTTAATCATGTGAAATATAATTTGTCAAGGTCTCTTTTATATATATACTAGCTGACCCGCCCGGCGTTGCCCGGGTCCGTATTAACAATATTAAACGAACTTGAAATTTGTATGATTTTATCAATAACTGGAAGCATGCAGAAATGCATTGTCTGAAATACGTTGCAGCTGACTTTGTGAAAAATCGGTTTTAAAAACAACAACTAATATTAAGCTCTAAAAATACTTAAAATGAGCAATGAGAAACACGGGAGGGAACATGTATCCAACGATTGCGTTAGTTTCGTGTTAAAGTGTTGATATTTACCCGTAAAAATCACTGTTAAATCACGTAACTAATTATTTTTTTCACATAGAAATCCCAAGTGAAATATTTTGAATTTCAAACTAATTATATCATTCTTAAATCCGACTATACCTTGAATGAATCGATACGCGATGATAAAAGATTGGTATATAGTATTATAATTTCAGAGCCATTTAACAAAAGTGTATATTTTTAATCAAAGCATGCGTAATGTTGACTCTGTGGACAAATTCCTAACCGTAAACTTTTGTACCATAACCATAATCTGTCTGTAACCTAACTGCGACTTAACATTACCCTACCGTAACTTAAATATAACATAAATGTAACCTAGCCGTCACTTTGAAATATCAATATAGAAGCATCATTTAAGATTTTGCTTGAAAAGTTAGCATTCTTTCGTTAATGTCTTAAAATCGTCTGCACTCTGAAATCTAGATTTTAGACTAATATTTGTTATTTAAGTTTTCGCGCATGATTTTAAAAGAATGTTTTCATAAATATATTTTATATATTGATATAGAGTTATTAATATGTTGTTATATTAAAACCATATTTTCATCTACGTTATAAAGTATTAAAAAGTTCTGAAAAAAAAAGAAACCTTTTAGTAATACAATTTTTAGTTCAAATCAAATGTTTTCAATATTTTATTTTATTTTATTTTGACATTTAATTATTTCGAATTTATCAATTTCAATTATTTTAAAAGCAAACATTTTTTTAAAAATAAATAATATAATAGAAAAAAGACCATTTTAAAAAATTACTATTTCTTCATAAAATACGCTTCGGCTGTAATTCATTTCTTTCAATTCGTCTTATTAATACAAAATCACTTCCACATGCTTTTGTTTGGGACATTAAAATTTGAGCGATAAATGATTTAATATTGCAACCCTTTTTTCGGTTCACTTCACCACCACCTATCTTTTTCCTCCATGGTTTACAACCGCTGTGATAAAAAATCATCATTTAAACTGACAGTTTGCCAGTCTATGAATTTTAAAGGTCTATTCCCAGCTTTTTTAATTATTTATGCGAAAATTTTATGCAACCAACCAACCATAACTGAATGAAGAGAAAAAAAGAAGAAAAAAGGCGATTTTTTATGAGAGTGATCTTTGGAATTTAATTAATTACTCAGTTAATAAATAGAATTTCGAAATTCTGAAGCTCAGGTGCATGGGCGTAGGAAGGGGGGGTCCAGGGGGGTCCTGGACCCCCCTAGAATTCTGGCTGAACCCCCTAGAAATATTTTATAGTGAAAATACGACTATTTTTTGAAAAAATATTTAAAAGAGCAGTAGTACTAAAAATGACAAATAATAACAACAAAACCGAATAAAACGCAACTATTAGTTTTCTATGCCATTATTTAAGAGTGGGGGGGGGGCACACTTAGTGTCTCATAAATGATAAACAACAACAAACAGATATGCCAGATATGAGATTTATTCTTTTTGCTCTGGAACACAGAACGTCTCGATACTTTCATGCCTGAAGCTATAGCAGAGGAAGCGGGACGTAGCTCTGGCTTTTCTTTTGTGCGGATTGTCCTTGATCTTATTGGTACCAAAGAAAGTCTAGCTTTCCCCTATTCTGCCTAAATTCTAGGAAGTTACGAATAGAAATCAGATCCTCCCTACAAATCTCAAAGTCCTGTAGTCTCAAACATAGAGGAAGGAAGGTTATATTCCCTCCTCTGTAGTCTCAAAGATAGTAATCTAACTACACCGTTTTGCGTTGGCTAAAACATTCTCTGTGAATTATTTGTACTTAGAACGGGAGGGCTACTTGCTATCATCACCCATATAAAGAGCATATAATTTTCAAGGGTATGATGCTTTTTCATTAATTCTGTTCAAAGATTTTATTTTATATGAAGGAAACTTTTATTGTTATTGTATACTTTTACCTAATCTTCATAAATATTTATCTAATTTTTCACTCCTAAATATGTTTTTGAAAGAGAGGGGTGATTGATAGATATCACTATCATAATTCCAATATATCTGCTTATCATTATATCTATCACTTCAGTTTTAGTCCCATACACGCATATTATGGTGCCGTTTGTGAGCTGTTAAGAGATATCTCGTGACAGATTGTTCTGTATATAACTTTTAAAAATATTTTATAATTTTATTGATATTAGATCATTTCTAAATTGAATTAAATTATTCCTTTACTCTCTTGTTATTTCCGAATTCTGCATATTCCGGCCTAGTTGGCTCGGATTTCTGGTTTCCGAGCCATGTAAGAAAGATTTTTGTGGCAATTTTTTCCTAAGTGGAGGAAGAAAACGAAAAATATTCCTTTGTTTTATTATCTTTTTTATTTAAAAAAAAATAAAGTAAAACTTTTCTAATGCTCCTAAAAAACAGAAATTTCTATTTAGAGAACTTTTTCAATCCCCCAATATTTCTGTAATATTTGTATGTTTTAATTTTTTCCTCTGAATTGCGTATCCTCCGAATAGTATCCGAATTCCAGAGTCTCAATGTGTTTGCTATTCAGAGGTTGTATTGTATATATGCAAAATAGCACAGCCAAAAGCTTCGTCTGGGGTAGCTTATAAGCCGTTGTTATTCATAAAATGAACAGTGTTGTTATGTTACATGTTCATACAGCATTATTTAGTAAATGTATGATGCATAAAAGCCGACGTAATGTAAAATACAAATAATCATAATAAATTTAGCATTTATGGTATTTATCGTTTTCATAAAAACACCTCTCCTTCAGCCCCCCCCCCCTCCCTCCTTTCCTCACCCTCCAAGAAGAAGAAAAAACAGAGAAATGGCAGTAGCAGTAATACAGGTATTGCATTTCTCCTATTTTTTTCTTTCGTTAATTTTGCGTTCAAATAGAGGCTCTTGTTATGCAGAATTGAAACAGTTGAATGGGAAACATTTTATGCTGTTTATACTTTACCTTGCTTTTTACATACATTACTATTTTACATCATATCTTAATATTTTTATGCATCTTCTAAACTTTTAAATGGCTGTTGGCGTGTTTGTGTGTACGAGGGGAAGAGGGAGGGGTTAAACCTGAAATCCCATCTATGTTTTTTCATGTCATATAAGACGCTGCCCTTATCCTCATCCTCGAGAATCATAGGGGCCGGCACCCCTAAATTTCTTCCCTTCTTAGTGCAAAATTTTAAAGTTGAGTCTATGACTCTTCCTCTTAAACCAACAACCTCATATTTTTCTTGGCATCCTAGGGACCTTTTTTAAGCATTTACCCAACCTTTTGTGCAGTTCTTTAGCATATTATTCTGACGAATAATTCATACTCTATGCTTAATTTTAACTAATTGTAGATCTAAAGCGCTATGGATTGAGACATTTAATGTTTTCATGTTGAGGTCATGTTTTTAACTATCAAATCTGTATTATTTTTGGGCTCCCATTATTAATAATTTAGCCCATTTATTTTTCTTAAACCTCCCTTAAAAATGGTCCGATTCAACATCTTTTTTTTTTTACTATCAATTTCTTAAGCCCTGCAGCTACTGCATAAACGACAAAAAAAAAAAAAAAAAAAAAAAAAAATTAGCTACCATCAATTTTGAATATTAATCACCTTCTTTAAAAATGATCTGCATTGCTTTCAATTTTCTTTAACAAAGTTTTAGTGTATTACTTTAATAACTACTGAAAACATTTTTATATCCAAAACTATACGCAAAATAAGTCCCTGGCCCCTTGAGGCCCGTTACAGGGCCTCTTGAAGTTTTTGCACCATAAGTTGTTATTAAATTGTCCCCTTTTAATCCAATCTTCATTTTTGGAACTTTTTTTCTTTCTCCCACGTTCTACATTCCAGTTAAAATCCTGGACTACCTGTAGTCCTATAGGGTCCAGTTCAGGGACTTTGAATTTTTTATTCTCCATGCACTCCTTCATTTTCTCACCTTCTCAGAGCATTATTTTAAGTTGCACTTTTGATTTTTCTTCCAGGACAAACACCCTCATATTTATATTGGGGCCCTAGGGGCTTTTTCAAAGCATTTACTCATTTTTTATATATTTCTTTAAAATAATATTTTAACGAATAATTCAAATTCCATACTTAATTTTGATTAATTGTAGATATAAAGAGTAAAATACGGAGATATTTTAATAAGTTTCCATGTTAGAGCCCTGCTTTTAATTATCAGGTGGCTCCTTTTGGGCCCCTTGTTTTAGCTCCCTTAAAAATGGTCCGATTGACATTCGATATCATTTTTTTTTCAATAATTTTTTGTCATCCAGCTACTACATGAAAGTCAAGAAAAATTTGAAAGTAATTTTAACTAAGAGATTTCAGTCGTTTATTAAATATATTGTTAATGTTAAAAGAAATTTGTGAAAAATAGCACGAAGGAATACCTTCAACCGTTTTGAGGAGCATTCATTAGTTTAGTTCTAAAGGTCTAATTTCAATGGGATTTGGCTCCAACTTGGATAACAATTCGGCAGATGACAATTATGAAATTTTATGTTAGCTTCAGTTAATAGCTTTTTCGAACATTAATGAGGCATTATTTTTTTCGTATTTTACGGGTTTGATTTTTACGAAACACAAGCCGAGCACTTCCAGTGCAGTCCGCTTTCGGTTGTGGGGTTCCAAATCCTATTGTTTCGTTCCTTTTGGGAACACACTAGTCGCTGTAGAAATTAATAAGATGCCTGAATTTAAGTTCATTTTAAAGATTTTCAAAAGATAAAAAAACATTCAAAATTGATTTTTGTTTAAGATCATTATAACGGGCCCCGCTCAACGCTGGGCGGGTCAGCTAGTTTATATTATAAAGCAGAAATGTGCCTATACGTAAGTGTCAACAGCAGGCAATTAAATTCCAATTTTACTGTAATTTTTTTAACTTTTAAACCCTGCATATTTTCAATTTTTATGCCGTTTAATGAGAAAAAAAATGTACAGTAAACTCCTGTCTAAGGCTGAATCCATCGAAATCGAGAAACTTTTCCGCAGTAGACAGTATTCCGTCTAAGACAAATTTAAGTCTATGTATATAGATTCGCAGGGCTTAAAAATCTTTCCGAGTTAGACAGATTTCTTTCTTACGCAGAGTCGGAATTACAGAGTGTTTACTGTACTTACAAATGTAATTTATTTCAAAACTGTATTGTAATTTATTCAAAAATTGCATTGCAATTAACTTTTTTCTTATCCATTTGGAAAAGGGTTGTTGTTATCAGCCGAGTACACTCAATATATATATCTATATATCTACATATATATATGAATCCTTATGATGTCCGCATTTATGGAATACTTACAATGGCAAAAAAAAAGTATTAAAAACTACAAAAAAATAATAACTCAAAAACAAATTAAGATACAACTTTCGAACAAATAGCATTTAAAAGTAATTTTTTTTTCCCCCTACGACGGTGTAAAAATTGAAAAATGTACGATATTTCCAAGTTTACAAATTTGCAGTACAGAAAATTGTAAAACTGAAATTTCATTTAAAATTTGTAAGTGTTACCAATTGCAGAAGGAGATAAAACACAATTTTTCAACAAAATTTACAATTCAGATGTATGTAACATTTATTTTATTTAAAAATTTTATGCAATAAGTATTGGTGAAAATTTTGGAGAAAAATCAGTTTGCAAGTGGCGTTGTGATAATGAATTTTATACAATTTCCAGGCGGGGGGAGGGGGGGGGGGCATGAGAGCAGTTGAAGAGAAAAAGCATATTGAATCATCTAATTATTCTATTTCGGTTTAATTTTCAGATTTGTAATAAGTCAAATATTTTTACTATTTTGGGCATATTAAAAAACGATTGACTTCAGTATGATTTTTTTTCTTTCTCCGCCATTTGAAAGATTTATTAAAAAAAAAAAAAAAAAACTTTATGTGTAGTAATAAAAAAAAGTATAAAATAGAAGAAAGTTCTGTCTGACTAGTTTCATTGATCGACAATACGTGTGAAAAAATCAGTACCCACAGGAATGCATCAATAGGGGAGTTTTCTGTTGAGTGTTATTATTTTTAATTAGGGATGTACCGAATAGTGATTTTTACCGAATACCGAATGCCGAACCGAATATTCTGCTAGCCGAATAGTAATTGTTGGACCGAATACCGAACATTCGGCTTCAAAATATTTTTATATTTCAAAGTTTAAAAGCATTAAAATGTTGTTTTTTAAAACAATTTTACATAATAAAAGAAACTTTCATTTTGATAAATAAGAGCTTTTTATAAGAGCATTTAGTATTAAAAAAAACCTGCTTGAGTTATTTAAGAAGCACAATTATGAAACTTTTTTAATTAATAAAATTTTTAATTTCATGGCTTCTTCTATGAATTAAAACAAACATTTTAAAATCAGAAGAAATGATGAAAAAATGGTTGAAGAAAATCTTTACAGCCTCATAATTGTCCTTTTTAAATAACTCAAGGCAGATTTTTTTTCAATACAAAGTACAAATACTTTCAACTTAATTCTGAATAAAGTAATGTTTAGCTCATAGTTCTTTTGTTGTGAATGGTGGCATTTTCCACCCTTCACATCAAATCATATTTTGCAGAAATCAAAGCATGCGAGTTGAAAATATAGTTATAGTATCATATTTATTGTTAAAACAACAAACGAAAACACAAGTTTGACCTAGAGTGAGATGGAATACAATGTACTTATGACTCGATAAGTTGATTATGATTATGGCTTCATGAACAAAAATTGTTTGCCTTGATAGCTATTGCTAATCTCAAAAGTTTTTCTTTCTTGTTTAAGGACTTTTATTAGGGAAAAGCAAGAAACAGATTATTTACTAAACAAAATTTAGGAAGTTGCATCTGCACAACATTTATTCCTAAGCAGAATCCTCATAAATCACTATTTTAATCCTTCTCATGGTTAATTTTCTTAGTTATACTTTCCAACTAGCAAATAAATAATGTAAAAACATTCTATTTTATTCAAATATGATTTTCTTTCTAATTATTTTAAATATATATATATAAATTGACAGTTAAAAGTAGAAATTTCGGTAAGTTTTTAAAAATGTGTATTAAAAGATTTTATCAAGTTTTGGATTCAGCCGAATACTTTGATATTCGGCCAAACCGAATATTCGGCAGGCCGAATAGTTTCATATTCTGCTTAACCAAATAGTTTGATATTCGGCCTTACCGAATATTCGGTAACATGACCGAATACCGAATACATGCCGAATATTCGGTGCATCCCTAGTTTTAGTAAAAATGTTTACTTTTATCGTTTGGAAATTATCAAAGACTTGACACCATGGCCCCCCCTAGAAAAATTATGTAGTTACGCCCATGCTCAGGTGCATCAGGAGAGATATTGGGCTACTCTCATAAAAATTTTGAGCTTCGTACGTCCCATAGATTTTGCTAGCCATCGCAGACACACACACACACACACACACACACGCAGACAGAGCGATTTGTTATTTTATTAGTATATAGATATTTAATTCAACATTCATTGAATAACTTTTAAATATGAGAATACTTTTAGTGAATTTTTTTTTTTCCCGAAATTTCGAACTGGTCAAAGCAGTTACCCTTGAGAAATGGAAAGCGAACGTTTTGTAAATTTCCAAAGCTGAAAAAATGCCAATTTATTTAAAAACTGAAGTGAAAATAACTGTTCAACAACTTTCACTTTCATTACAAGAAATCGTAAAATAATTGCTTGTGCTGCCAGTTTTACAACAACTTTAATTGCACTTAAAGGACTAAAGATGTTAGGGGTTGTGCATATATAACGTTAACAACTATTTGTTAATTTTGGACCTCTTCCGATAACATTACGTTATCATATATTGAACTCCCTTCCCCCAATCCGATAACGATATCGTTATTAATAGGTTTTTTCTTCTTTTTTATGGTGTGATATTCAAAGCTGGTTACATTTATTTTTCGCATACTTTATTCAAACGAAGAGAAGTCAATAAAATATCACTTTATATCATCTAAAACTTAAAAAAAAAAATTATTTAAAAATATTTTATAATAGCTTTTGTTTACACAATGCATTTAACAGTAATAATGTTTTGTTGCACATGCCCCGCACGAAGGAGGGGGTGGTGCTGAGATAGAAATTATAATTAATAAAACAAGTGGACAACATTCTATTTTTATTTATTAGTAAACACAAGCTTCATTTCAAATATACTTCACATGTGGTTTCTCGAACAATGATTGTATATGAATACATGTATGGAGAAGACTAGGGATATCAAATATTTTGGTATTCCATATTTTAGAGTTAAATATTTTTATAATAATTTAGTGATTTTAATAAAAACTTTGTATCTTCATTAAAATAGATAAGACTAAAAATCTATAACATACTATTTTAAACCAAAAACCATATTGCAAAAAAAAAAAAAAAAAAAAAAAAAAAAAATTAAATAATAAATTAAATAAAATTTTGGTTGGATAAAAATATAGATTACAAAAGACAAACCCCCTATCCCTCTAGAGATATCTTAAGATATTATTAGCTAGACTCCCCCCCCCCTAAAATTATGACTTTATATTTGCATAGCCCCTAATAGCACAATTTTAAAGAGGATAACAAAAATTTTTTTTATGCCTCCCGTAGTCAAAAATTACTTGTTCAAAACTTTTACATTTATTTTCTACACTAATTTATTTGGTAAATTTTCAATTGTTAGCATTTTACGAAAAGAGGAAATGGATTAGTTCTACGTCACTCAAAATCGTCTGTTTCCAGGATGTAAAAGTAAAATCTAATTTTTGCTCTCATATTAGGAAAAAAAAAAAAAAAATTCCAAATCGTCTGCAATTATTCGTTTACTGGAATTCTGAATAGCATCGGTGGAAAATACCTTGTAATATTTCAACAATTTAAATCAATCCTGAAATTATGGTTAAACTCGTCTCGGAATTTGATAAATTTTTATCTGTTACCAACAAACTGTTGTCTGCGGAATTTTGCAAGTTAACTCTGCATTCATTGAAAGAAGAGGAACAAATTGCGTTTTGCTTCAGAATTAATTTTTGATTCTTTTGTTTCAAAATCATTGTTCTCTGTACAATTCTGCATAATATCAATTTATCGAATGTCTTTGTTAAGAATTGCATGCAGACATTGATCTTTTCTTTTAATGCTGCATTGTTTTTCTTTAAATATAATAGTTTGCGTATGTTAGAGACATTTTAAATTCTGATGTAAAAGCTATTTTAAGTCAGTAGAGGTACATATTTTCTTAAGTTTTCTCTTTATTTCTAGCACTTACAAAACGATAGTTTGCATATTTTTAGCGATCGATTCAGTCAAAATTTGAGGCCTATTTGGGGGTTCTTTCACAAAAACTATTTTAGTAAAACAGGCCTCTTCACCAAAATAAATTTAGCAAAATATAAGCCGCTTCATCAAAGTAAATTTAATAAGATGGGCACCTTCACAAAATTCCTTTTAATAAAACATCCCCTTTCATAAAATTCTTTGTACAGTCGAATCTCATTAACATGAACCTCTAGGGGAAAAATTTTTTTTGTTCATGTTAAGTAATTCATGTTATCACTGTGATGTTATAAATCTTTGTATTCCTATATCCACAGGGGACGGTGAAAACAATTCATGTTAAAAATACTTCACTTTAAACGTGTTCATGTTAACGATATTTGACTGTAATAATATAGGCCCCTCCATAAAACTCCTTTTTCGTAAAAATTGTTATAAAATGTGTAATTTGTAAAGAAAACTAGTTTACCAAAAACACAAACTTTAGGATTTGAACAAGTTTTCGTTAAAAAATGCTTGGTTTGAATTTGAGTAACTGGATTTCAACTTTCGTTAAAAAATTTTGTTTTCCTAAAAATATAATAAAGTTAAAAAATAACTTTTACTTTTCACAAAATAAGCCTGCATTGACCCCAGATTTTTTTTTTTTTTTTTTTTTTTTTTTCTTATTTTGTAAAAACATTCGAAAGATTATTATGGCGCAAAATTATTCAACTTTTTTAATGTCTAAAACTCAAAGTGTTATGAATAGCTTTTTAACCATATGAATACTTTTTGAATTATGGTAGTTATATTAAATATGGCGGTTTCATAACTACTAATATAATTTTTTTTTAAGTGCCCGTTTCATAGATGTTAACTTCAGATTTTTTTTTTACTTGTAAGACAAACATATTTTGAAACATTGCATAAACCAGATACATTTTATTAAATGGATTTTTTTGTATTTCTACTTGAATTAATAAATATTATTTTAAATTTAAATTATATTATTAATTCTTTAATTAATATTACTTTAATTAATATTATTAATCCTTTCGGGTCCGAATTTTTTAATTTTTAGAAAAATTTCTTTAACATTAACACTAGCTATCCAAATAAATTAATTAGTATTTAACGAATATTCCATTGACTGAAAGATAACGAATGCTGTTGTTTTGTGTACTATTCAATTCATATTCATATGAAAATAGGCTAAGGAAGAATTATTGGAGATGTTTAGAAAATATATTGCAATAAGATTTAAGTTAAATTAAAACTTTTTAATGTTTTGCGCTTTATAACACATGCTTCTTTAAGGAAAGTAACCTTTATTTGAAATTTAAAGAATGAAATACGTATATGTTTAAAATAAAAGAATAGCAAAAGGCACAAAGAGGATTAAGCAAATAATTATTAATATTACTAAATGCCTAAATATAAATGATGTCAGACAGTAAAAGTATAAATATATACAGTAGAACCCCGCTAATTCGGATCCCGATAATCCGGATCTCCGGATAATTCGGATCGGTTTGGTCATTTTTTTTTTCAAGTTTGAAAAGCGATTGGCTAATTTCCATAACATTAACTTGTCTCATCGTCGTATTCTAAATAAAAAAAAACTTTTTCTGACATGTTTTCGGAATAATTAAGCAAAGTAAACTTTATTACTGTCTGCAAATATTCAATAAGTTTAACATAAAGGTGATTTTCTGTTAGTATGTTATATTTTATTACATTTTTTTTCTAATTCTCCGGTTAATCCGGATTTTCGATAATCCGGATTGGGTCCGGTCCCAATTAATCCGAATTATCGGGGTTTTAGTGTACTAACATTACTACATGTAAACAGTAACAAAAGTATTTGTTAAAACAAAATATTGCTCCTTTTAAAAGACATTTGATGTATTATTATTAGTGGTACTTCTAGGTTATCCCGTCGACCAAAAAATTATCGCCAAACTATAAGATTAAATGCCAACAATGAATGATCGTGAATGTCACATTCAGTGACATTAAATGCGATTCACGTGTTTAAAATGTCATTAAGTGATTTTTATTTCGACTTTTTATTAATATTTTTATTAATATTCTTCTAATTATTTCGTTATTTAAAATAAAAATTATGTCAACATGTATAATTTGGCTATTAGTTTGGCGATTTGTATAATTTGGCGAAATTGGTCGACGGGATAACCTAGAAGTACCTTATTAGTACACCAGACCCGAAAAAGTGAAAGGAGAAATTTAGAATTTTAAGCAGTAAAGTAATAAGTGTTAAAATATGAAAGTGCGAATAAGTTTGGATTGAATTATTGTATTCAGACTAATTGCTCTAAAGCTAACGGAATTATCTTATTCAGCCGTATTTATGCTTCCGTTGACCCGCTTGCAATAATCTTGGCGCTGTTATTTCCTCATGATGACTTCCGGATCTCCTAGGAGATGACAAAACATTTGTGTACAAGCAAGTGTTCAAAAAGAATTTTTTTTTTTTTTTTCAAATTCGCAACACACTTAGCGCTATCTAGGTGTATGACAGATACGTTTAAAAAAAATTATCAGCTACGATAGTTTTACTTTTAAAAGCTAAGTGTTTTTTGCAGATAAAATACGATTTGCTTATTGTCGAAACAATAAGGGATTTGGTGAGATAAAAACAGCAACAAAACAAGCTTACCCTTGTTTTTAGGGTTCCGTACTTAAAAAGTGAAAACGGAACTATTACAAGATCACTCGCATGTCTGTCTGTCCGTCTGTCACAGCCATTTTACTCTTTAAGGGGCTACTTCAGTCAAATGAAAAGACCCATTCACTAATGCTAATCCTATGGAAGAAATTTATACAGATATCTCGGTTGCATTTCAATATTTTTAAAGGATTTTTTGGCTTTGGATATCTGAGATCGATCTGTATGCGTGCCATTAGTTTCTTTTTTCATTTTATTTACAGTTATTTTTTACGAGGACGCTTTCATTTTCGGAACCGGTTTGGAAAGCGAAAGCAACCCCATAAAAAAAAATATCTGCAACCAAAATCGAAAAACTGAAAAACGACCTCCATTCAGACCAATCGGAGTTATCCAATGCAAAAAGAATCATCTAAAAATATTAAGATGCAACCGAGATATCTTTATAAATTTCTCCCATAGGATTAGCATTAGCGAACGGGTCTTTTCATTTGAGTGAAGTAGCCTCTTAACTATGAAACATGGAAAGCTCAAATCGGGTGAAGTAAAAGACAATTGACCCACATATTTACAGATTATTAAAAATTTACAAATATATTTAGGAGAGGGGGGTAGGAGGGTCTAACTAAGTTTCTTGAAAAAAAAAAAAGAAATCTTATTTTTATGTACAGCACTTGTCAATTCGAAATTAGAATAATTGAATCTTCGCTTAGTTTGAACTAAACATGAAGTCCCGAAATTTTCAATAGCACAGTAGCGTTAAAAATTTTCATTTATTCGAACTCATTTTCTCTTGACTTCATTTAAATCGAACTAATGAGACTCCGATTTTTCACTTTTCGTTACTTTTTTTCCGGATTTTAGGTGCTTGAAATAACTTCTTAATTTTTTGTCAAAATTGTTCTGAACAAGTATATACATATAGTCCCATGCATTTGATATCCGCTATATTAGTGCCTCGTCTGTCCATCAATGACACCTCTGACCCATTTTCGTTTGTGCTTATTCCCAATACCTTTATTAGGTGCGTTCGTAATTATGTAAATACGTAGCACCTATTGTTGTCGTTTAGTCCGTGCGTCTGTCTGTCCGCATATAACAACGCAAAAACTACCCAACTGAATCGTTTGAAATTTAAAATACATAATTATTACATAATTTTGTCGAGTCATTTCAAATTTTATGAAAATCGGATGAATAGATCAATTACAGCGACAATCAAGAGGATTCCGTTACATTACGGTCAATGGGAAAAAATTTCAAATGCATTTTAATCGTTTGAAATTTTAAATACATAATTATTAGATAATTTTGTCGAGTTATTTCAAATTTTATCAAAATCGGATGCATAGTTCAACTACAAGGACAATCAAGTGTTCCGTTACATTACGGTTAATGGGGAAAAATGTTTCAAATGCATTGTAATGGTGTTACACTCATTCGAACGTAATAAAATTGATATGCATCTATAAAGTACATATTATAATATACATTTTGCATAATCTGTGGTGCAAAGAATATTTATTATTGATTTACAAGGCCACACAAAAGTATTTCATTGCATAATGGTATAGGGAGAACATTGCTTGGTGCGCATTTTAATTGTAATTATTTACAATTTTATGAGAGTGATATATGAGAGTGATATTTTTAAAATTTCGTTATCGTACGGACGCACCTCATTTGCTACGCTTCACGTGCAATTTACAACTTGTTAGTTTATGTATTTATATCTTTTAATTTAATATTAAGTCATATTCTAACAATGATTGGCAAAATAAATTAAAAAATACTACAAAAATAATTCCTTCTTCACGGTACCCCTTTAAACATGTTTTCCTCTCATATTTTCCATAATTCGAACTCTAGATAATTCGAACATTTCTTGTGGTTTCAACGAGTTCGAATTAACGAGAGCCGACCGTATATCGTGTGGGATATCTTGTAATAGCTCTTGTTTTGCTGAACTCAAAAATACCTTTTTTACTTTTAGTATTGTATTTTCAGAGATATCGTCGAAAATATACTGCAAAAATGTCCCCACCCCCATCTAATTCCGAATCTAGTGAAACTAAAATTAAGAAAAAATTAGAGGTACTAGATGTTATTTTAAAGCTTGCAGGAAAACTATAGATTACTCTAGATCGCACAGTTTTAGAGAAGTACATTTTTCGGTTAGACACAAATTTCGATTTGCGGGCATTGCGCAAAGATGTTGAGGAGCGTTGAAACTACCTATCGTAGCAGAAGTATAAAAGCATTGTTGATAATGATTTTTGAAAAAAATTCGACTAATTTGCATTGAGTGGGTCTCTCACTATGGCATTTGTCTTAAAAAGTTAATTAAAAACATATCTGGAAAAACGCGTCACGAACCAAAGCGGCTTTGCAAATTTGCGAGCTCCTTTTTACATAAGCTCCTTTAGCACGATGCGAAGTTTAAACATTGAACAAGGATTTTGTGTTAGCTACACTGTAAAAGAAAAAGATTATTACTACGCTGAATTTAGTTTTATGAAATGCCAAATGCTATTTAAATAATGCGCTACTTTATATTCATGAGAGTTATACAGAATAGAATAGCAATATTTAACATTATTTAGGCTTCATATCTCTTTGAACTTTTATGGTATACCCATTGATACTTTTCTGCTGTATACAGCTATACTTACGTTGTATAGTTTCTTACTAAGTATTTTTCTTTCAGAAATGTTTTTCTCTTAATAATACAGCTAACTCCTTCGCGACGACAGCACTTTGCTTAATTTTTAATCTTTAACTACTTGTTTTTCAAAATAGAAAATTTTCTGTGCTTGAATTGCGAATATGCTCCAATTATGTTAGGTTAACTTTACCTTAAAAAATAACTGGTGGAAATAATGAAAGATTCTGAGAATTTCAAATGGACGTATAAAAGTCGCTCGTTTCCAAGGGATTAATTATTCCTATATTTATTGCAGTGAACCCTCTGAGCTCAAGTACTACTCGCAATTGTCCGTTTATTGCAATAAAGAATAAAAGTGAAAAGATCTTTGGTTGAGAAGGGGGAGAGAGACAATCAGCTGGATTATTTATAGGTAGTTAAGTTTTGGGTCTTGGAAATTTTTATTAATTTAATTTCTCTCTAAAAAAACGCAAATTTCAGTCGCTGCTTTCTAAAGTATATATATCCCCAAAAAATTAAACAAAAGCTGATTGTCGAATTCAGATTATGTGTGGTACTCGATGAAAGAAAAAATCCTCCCCCCCCCCCCCCACACATACACACTTACATAGGAGAGAAGGATGTGGAGTGGAGCACTTTTTACAAAAAAAAAAAAAAAAAAGGTACGAAAATAAACTTTGTTCGATACAAAAATTCAATTCATATAGAGTGCAAAGGGGAAACACTTCTTAATATCCTAAACAATGTAGAAACGTAACAAGATGGATCTTTGGTATAAAATTAATAGAAGTTTTCCCAATTCATATTTGGTTCAGTATTAGTAGTTCGAATAAACCAATATGATATCGCATAACCAATATAAACCAATATATATCGCATTTTTTCAATTTTTCATAAATCATCAAAACCTCCCAAATATTTTTCAATTTCAATTAATCTCATGCCTCTAATTTCTTTCACTATCGATTTCAGTTACGCACATTTAATCTACAACCAGATTTTCCAAATGTCACCTTCTTTCTAGTAAATAGACGTTTATTATTTTTCTTTTAAAAACTCATTGCAATGCGATAAAGTGCAAGGGGAAATGGGAATAAATTAAGAATTTTTCATGGAATACAAAGAATTCTTGTCCAAAGAATTAGTTACGATGGGAATTTCTTAGGAAAATAGCTAACCAATAGCGATTAAAGGCAATACTTAAGGTATACCCTCTCCCCCCCCCTTTTTTTATGGCATCGTATTTACAAAGAAAATATCGCTTCCTAGAAATTAGAATGAAGTAGATTTATAACATTGCGCGGCATATGAAAAAATTATCTTGAAAAATCAAGATTGCCATATTATACATTATGCCATATATTTGACTCAAAATTTATTCTTAAAATTAATAAAGCAATATATACTAATCGCCTTTTTATATTGGTCAACAGTTCTTCCTCCTTAATACTTTTTAATTAATCGTCTGTCTATAATTTTTATTTTCTGTGTCGATTTCAACTGAAACATCTAGTGCAAATATTTTCTTAATGTAGTGTTGTGTTCGTCTCCCCCCCCCCCCCCCCAAAAAAAAAAAAAAAAAAAAAAAACTATTTGTTTGAATTTATTGTAATGGGATAAAAGGCAGGATTCAACTGAAAAAATTTCATGGTACACAAAGTATTCTTGAGTAAAATATTAGAGTTAGAGTGAAATATTTCCGAAAAAGTTTGATTAAAAGATAGCTAACCAATAAAGATAGACAATCTATGTCTTCCATTTCCAGAATCTTTTATAGAAGATAATTTTTCCATATCGCCTTTGCGAGACGAGAATGAAGTAGGTTTATAATGTATGGAATCTGTAAAGACTGTATAAATTGAATCTGATTTTGTACGGCAGATAAAATGCACTTTTTAAGTTATTAAATTTCCTTGAAAATGTTACATTTACATTTTTTTCATAGATAAATTTTTCATAAGTTAAAAATTCTTTTGTTACGGATTATTTTAAGAATTGGAAATTGCATATTATTAGTTCATGTTTATTTTCAAATTATTTTTTGCAAAATTTATCTCTTCCCTCTTTTTAGGTGCATTCATAATTATGTAAATAAATAGCACCTATTGTTGTCGCACAGTCCGTCTGTCTGTCTGTCCGCATATAACAACGCAAAAACTACCCGACCGAATCGTTTGAAATTTAAAATACATGATTATTACATAATTTTGCCGAGTCATTTCAAATTTTATGAAAATCGGATGCATAGATCAATTACAGGGACAATCAAAAAGATTCAGTTGCATTACGGTCAATGGGGGAAAAAGGTTTCAAATGCATTTTAATCGTTTGAAATTTAAAACGTATAATAATTACATAATTTTGTGGAGTCATTTCAAATGTTATGAAAATCGTCTGCATAGATCAATTATAGGGACAGTCAAAAGTATTCCTTTACATTACGATCAATGGGAAAAAAAGTTTCAAATGCATTTTAATGGTGTTACACTCATTTGAACATAATAAAATTGACATGAATCTATGAAGTATGTACTAAAATGTACATTTTGTACAACCTGTGATGCAAAGAATATTTATTATTAAATTACAGGGCTACACAAATGTATTCCACTAAATAATGTTAGACGTGGAAACATTGTTTGGGGCGTGCTTTAATTATATTAAACTACTTCATATTTTATGAATAAGATATACATTAATGAAGTATAATAAAAATTACTCCCTGCATATTTACAGGAACACAAAGATTTCGAGCACTATACTGTGCGCAAAGTACGCTTTACTATATCAGCAAGATCTGAATATTTTAAAACTTCGTTATCGTACGAACGCACCTCATTTGCTACGATTCACGTGCAATATCCAACTTGTTTTAAATTTAAATCATTCACTCTATGTTTCTCCCCTGCTGTACATTTAGTTCAAAGTTAGTAGTTAGCTACTAACTAAGCAATATAAACTTTTCTATAAAAAAAAAGACGTGTGGCACTCGGGGACTGCCGCGGTAAAGCTATTGCATAACATTTTTTATCAACTTATGCAATCATAATTATTTATTTACTTTTTATTTATGCAGTTTTTTTGTCTTTGATATTAATTCAAGTTATACTTTTTGAGCGTGATCACCGATAACAAAACATTTTTTTTTCTCTTTTATTGAATAAATGAGAAATTAATATCGTTTAAAATATTTTTATTATCTTAAAACACATGTAGGTTAATCAGGAATTTTTATAATTGAAAATATACGTTTATGGTAGCTGAAATAAAAAACATAAGTTTGAGACTTGATATTCTCAAGATATCTGAAAAATACCGCTTTAATGTCTGCCGAAGTCTACCGAAGGATACCGTGCCGAAGTCTGTCAAACTCAAGCGACGTTAGCCGGAGTGTTAGGTTTTTCTCGTTACGGAATTTCTAGATTCTTTCGCCGCGCTCAAAACCCGCGATAAAAGATATGCCAAACAAAATTTACCAAACAAAATTTGGCTGCGCTACGAAAATTAGATCGCGAGTTACAAGCATTATAAATTTTCCGATCCTCACCGTGGGGGTCTCCTGTCACCAAAAATTAACATTGTCTTATTGAAATTACCAAACGAAATTTGGCCGCTCTACGAAAATTAGATCACGAATTATAAGCATTTTAAATTTTGCGACCTTCACCGTGGGGAGGGGGGGTCTCCTGTCACCAAAAGTAACACTGTCTCCTAATAAATTATCAAACAAAATTTGGCCGCGCTACGAAAATTAGATCAGCGTTTTAAATTTTTCGACCCTCACCATGGGAGATCTCCTGTCACTAAAATTAACATTGTCTCACTATAAATTACCAAAAAAAATTTGGCCGCGTTACGAAAATTAGATCGCGAGTTATAAGCATTTTAAATTTTTCGACCCTCACGGTGGGGGGTCTCCTGTCACCAAAAGTAACACTGTCTCATAATAAATTGCCAAGCAAAATTTGGCCGGGCTACGAAAATTAGATCACGAGTTATAAGCATTTTAACTTTTTCGACCCTCAACGTGGGGGGGGGGGGTCTCCTGTCACCAAAATTTAACACTGTTTCATAAAAAATCATTAAAAAAATTTTGGCCGCGCTACGAAAATTGATCGCGAGTTATAAGCATTTTAAATTTTTCGACCCTCACCGTGGGGGGTCTCCTGTCACCAAAAGTAACACTGTCTCATAATAAATTGCCAAACAAAATTTAGCCGCGCTACGAAAATTAGATCATGAGTCATAAGCATTTTAACTTTTTCGACCCTCACCGTGGGAGGTCTCCTGTCGCCAAAATTTAACACTGTTTCATAAAAAAATAATTAAACACAATTTGGCCGCGCTACGAAAATTGATCGCGAGTTATAAGCATTTTAAATTTTTCGACCCTCACCGTGGGAGGTCTCCTGTCACCAAAAATTAACTCTCATATAATAAATTACCAAACAAAATTTGGCCGCGATACGAAAATTAGATTGCGAGTTATAAGCATTTTAAATTTTTCGACCCTCACCCGGGGGGGGGGGGGTCTCCTGTCACCAAAAGTAACACTGTCTCATAATAAATTGCCAAGCAAAATTTGGCCGCGCTACGAATATTAGATCACGAGTTATAAGCATTTTAAAATTTTCAACCCTCACCATGGGGGATCTACTGTCACCATAAATTAACACTGTCTCATAATAAATTACCAAAGAAAATTTGGCAGTGCTACGAAAATTAGATCACGAGTTATAAGCATTTTAACTTTTTCGACCCTCAACGTGGGGGGGGGGGGGTCTCCTGTCACCAAAATTTAACACTGTTTCATAAAAAATCATTAAAAAAATTTTGGCCGCGCTACGAAAATTGATCGCGAGTTATAAGCATTTTAAATTTTTCGACCCTCACCGTGGGGGGTCTCCTGTCACCAAAAGTAACACTGTCTCATAATAAATTGCCAAACAAAATTTAGCCGCGCTACGAAAATTAGATCATGAGTCATAAGCATTTTAACTTTTTCGACCCTCACCGTGGGAGGTCTCCTGTCGCCAAAATTTAACACTGTTTCATAAAAAAATAATTAAACACAATTTGGCCGCGCTACGAAAATTGATCGCGAGTTATAAGCATTTTAAATTTTTCGACCCTCACCGTGGGAGGTCTCCTGTCACCAAAAATTAACTCTCATATAATAAATTACCAAACAAAATTTGGCCGCGATACGAAAATTAGATTGCGAGTTATAAGCATTTTAAATTTTTCGACCCTCACCCGGGGGGGGGGGGTCTCCTGTCACCAAAAGTAACACTGTCTCATAATAAATTGCCAAGCAAAATTTGGCCGCGCTACGAATATTAGATCACGAGTTATAAGCATTTTAAAATTTTCAACCCTCACCATGGGGATCTACTGTCACCATAAATTAACACTGTCTCATAATAAATTACCAAAGAAAATTTGGCAGTGCTACGAAAGTTAGATCACGAGTTATAAGCATTTTAAATTTTTCGATCCTCACCGTTGGGAGTCTCCTGTCACCAAAAATTAACAATCTCTCATAATAAATTACCGAACAAAATTTGGCCGCGATACGAAAATTAGATTGCGAGCATTTTAAATATTTCGACCCTCACCGTGTGGGGGTTCCTGTCACCAAAAATTAAAACTGTCTCATAATAAATTACCAAACAAAATATGGCCGCGCTACGAAAATTAGATCGCGAGTTATAAGCATTTTAAATTTTTCGATCCCCAAGGTGGGAGGTCACCTGTCACCAAAATTAACACACTCTCATAATAAATTGCCAAACAAAATTTAACCGCGCTACGAAAATTAGATCATGAGTCATAAGCATTTTAACTTTTTCGACCCTCACAGTGGGAGGTCTCCTGTCGCCAAAATTTAACACTGTTTCATAAAAAAATCATTAAACAAAATTCGGCTGCGCTACGAAAATTGATCGCGAGTTATAAGCATTTTAAATTTTTCGACCCTCACCGTGGGGGGGGGGGTCTCCTGTCACTAAAAATTAACACTCTCTCATAATAAATTACCAAACAAAATTTGGCCGCGATACGAAAATTAGATCGCGAGTTATAAGCATTTTAAATTTTTCGACCCTCACCGAGGGGAGTGTCCTGTCACCGACAGTAACACTGTCTCATAATAAATTACCAAACAAAATTTGGCCACGCTACGAAAATTGATCGCGAGTTATAAGCATTTTAAATTTTTCGACCCTCACCGTGGGGGGGTCTCCTGTCACCAAAAATTAACAATCTCTCATAATAAATTAGCGAACAAAATTTGGCCGCGATACGAAAATTAGATTGCATTTTAAATATTTCGACCCTCACCGTGTGGGGGTTCCTGTCACCAAAAATTAAAACTGTCTCATAATAAATTACCAAACAAAATATGGCCGCGCTACGAAAATTAGATCGCGAGTTATAAGCATTTTAAATTTTTCGATCCCCAAGGTGGAAGGTCACCTGTCACCAAAAGTAACAGTGTCTCTTAATAAATTACCAAACAAAATTTGGCCGCGCTTTGATCTCGAGTTATAAGCATTTAATTTTTTCGACCCTCACCGTGGGAGGTCTCCTGTCACCAAAAATTAACACTCTCATATAATAAATTACCAAACAAAATTTGGCCGCTATACGAAAATTAGATTGCGAGTTATAAGCATTTTAAATTTTTCGACCCTCACCCGGGGGGGGGGGGGGTCTCCTGTCACCAAAAGTAACACTGTCTCATAATAAATTGCCAAGCAAAATTTGGCCGCACTACGAAAATTAGATCACGAGTTATAAGCATTTTAACTTTTTCGACCCTCACCGTGGGGGGGTCTCCTGTCGCCAAAATTTAACACTGTTTCATAAAAAATCATTAAACAAAATTTGGCCGCGATACGAAAATTGATCGCGAGTCATAAGCATTTTAACTTTTTCGACCCTCACCGTGGGAGGTCTCCTGTCGCCAAAATTTAACACTGTTTCATAAAAAAATCATTAAACAAAATTTGGCCGCGATACAAAAATTAGATTTCGAATTATAAGCATTTCAAATTTTTCGACCCTCACCGAGGGGGGGGGGGGTCTCCTGTCACCAAAAATTAAAACTGTCTCATAATAAATTACCAAACAAAATATGGCCGCGCTACGAAAATTAGATCGCGAGTTTTAAGCATTTTAAATTTTTCGACCCTCACCGTGGGGGGTCTCTTGTCGCCAAAAATTAACACTCTCTTATAATAAATTACCAAACAAAATTTGGCCGCGCTACGAAATTTAGATCGCGAGTTATAAGCATTTGAAATTTTTCGATCCTCACCGTTGGGCGGGTCTCCAATCACCAAAAGCTACATTATCCTACCTTATTTTATCTTAAGACGATTTTTTTCTATACACATTCTATCAGGAATTTTCATCATTGAAACTATAGATTTATGGTAACTGAAATAAGAAACATAAGTTTGAGATTTGATATTCTCTAAATATCTGAAAAATACCGCGTCAATGTCTACCGAAGTCTACCGAACGATACCATGCCGAAGTCTGCCGAGCTGAAACGACGTTACCCGAGTAGGTTTTTTCGTTACCGATGTGTTAGGATTTTTCGCGTTACGGAATTTTTGGATTCGGTCGCCGCGCTCAAAGCCCGTGATAAAAGCTATGGAATAGCTTAAAAAGAAAAAAAAATGGCGGAACGCAATTTTCACTTTGTTTTAACATAAAATATATAATATGAACTTTAAAATGTTCAATTTTACTTAAAAGGCGATTAAAGTAATCAAATATAGATGCTAATATTTAATTTTATTTTAAAAACATCTTGGTACTTTCAAACCTTTAATCAGGCTCTTCTTCAGATAATATTTTTATTTATTTACATGCACATTACATTTATTTACATTATTATTTGTCATGTATTTGTATAAACAAAAATATTCTCCGAGGAAGAGCCTGATTAAAGGCTTGAAAGTACTAAGATGTTTTTAAATAAAATTAAATATTAACATCTCTATTTGATTATTTCAATCGCCTTTTAAGTACATTGTTAAGTCTTGTCCTCGTTTGAACCAAATTTTGGTGCTCAGTAGCTGCCACCGTAAGATGGTGAAATCTCGTACCAACATTTGGAGCTTCCTGTTTCAACCTAGTTCCGTCTATTGGAACTATGCTTTAATGGGAGCTCCAAATTTTGGTACAAGATTTCACCATCTTACAGTGGCAGCTATTGAGCACCAAAATTTCGTTCAAACGAGGACAAGACTTTTAACAATGTAAACCTGGACATTTTAAAGTTCATATCAGGGTTGGCAAGTTTTTGACAGTGTGCGGTTTTATCCGGTTTAAACCGTGGTTTAAACCGTCATGGCAAAAACCTCATCAGAAACCGCAGATACTACACTGATCTGTAAAATTTCACATTAAACATCTGTCACAAATATGCAATATTAGATGTAATATTAAAAATTCACTTTTACTGTATTGTATATTATCATTTCCAGAAAAAAAAGAAAAAAGTCATAAATCTGAAAATTTGGCTTGCCTCCAAACTTGCTCAACTAGTAATGCTTCTGCTATCAAGCCCTGCTAGCTCAGCACCAATTGAGAGAGTATTTTGTAACTTTGGCTTCATACGCTCTAAACTCGTAAACCATTTGGGTGTAAATAGATGTGCCAAATTGGTTAAGTACTATAGGATGCTGTGGGGTAAAATTGATCTAGATTATTAACTGTATAAAATCATTTTCTTCTGTTTGAACATTCTAAAAAACAATGTTTTATTGCAATTAATTTAATTTTTTTATAATTATTAAATTACAGTATAATTAATTTTAAATAAAAAAATTATTCAATGTTTCTTGTTCTTAAAATGTTTAAAGCGCATTACAGGTATTTGACGGTTTAAGCCAGTTTTTGAGGGTTTAAACCAGTTTTTGACGGTTTAAACCAGTTTTTGACACTTGTCATGTCAAAAACCAGTTTCTGACGTCAGAAACCTAACCCTGGTTCAAACGAGGACAAGACTTTTAACAATGTAAACCTGGACATTTTAAAGTTCATATTATACATTTTGTATGAACTTTTCTGTCTGTTATTTATCCACTAAAGTCCTTCCCTAATTTTAATTAATAGCTTGCCTCTGTTTTCTAAGCTACAAACATTTAATCTATGAATTTTTCATGAAGCCTATTAATCCGTTTGCGAAAATTTTTATTTTTAAGTATGCAAAATTCTATCTCCTAATTATGGATCATTTATTTTTTCAAATAACTTATCTTTTGTAAAATTATCCGCAAAAATACTCTTGCCAATTAATATAAATCGTCATTTGTTTTCTAATGGCTCAATTTGATTATTAGTTAAATTTAAGCAAGCAATATATATATATATTTTCATTTTACAGTAGTTAACACTGCCTCCAATTTCTTTCTTTATAGATAGATTTAAGCTACAAACATTTAATCTAGAGGCCAAACTTTCCAAATGTCGCATTAGTTCTAATAATTTTTTTTCTTAAAAAAATGTTCACATCGATAGGATGAAAAGCTAGAAAAGATGGGGATAAACTGAGAATTTTCGTGGAGTACAAAGCATTCTTGTGCGAAGAATTCGAGCTAAAATAGAATGTTTTCAGAAAAGTTGGGATAAGGCATAGCTAACCAATAAAGATGAAAAACAATCTATAATGCCTCCTCTTTTCAGATCATGTTTACAGAAGATATTTCTTCGATATCGCCTTTGCGAGATAAGAATGAAGTAGGTTTATAATGTGTGGAGTTGGTAAAAGATATATATAAATTGATCGGATTATGTCGACAGATAAAATGCAATTTTTAAGTCATTAAATTTCCGTGAAAATGTTACATTTACATTTTTTCATGTAAAATGATTTTTTCTTAAATTTTTTTGTTACGAATTATTTTTTAGAATTCTAAAATTATGCATAATTAATTGCTGATTTTTATTTTCAAATTAGCGATTATTTATTTTGAAAAGTCTACTCTATTTTTTAAACCCATTATACGCTAAATTATGAAGTAATGAATATTTCATCTTCTAAAGTATTTCTTTCTGAATTTTCGAAAATTCATTAGATTTACACTATCAATTAATAAATTATAGAAGGATTTTACCATTTAAAATTAAATAATGAAATATTTATTTTTGGGAATTTCGTGGAACATTTGCAGCTACACTCATTTTTTTTTTTTTTAACTATTATCTAGATTATTTTTTTTATAAAAAAAAACTGTTTTAGAAAACTTTTTTTTTAACCCTTTCGGTTCTAGTGTACTATTAATACTACATGTCTTTTCATCGCGTATTATGCTGTCTTAACAATATACAGTCGACTCTCGTTAATTCGAAATCGGATAATTCGAATCTTCGCTTAATTCGAACCAAACATGAAGTCCCGAAATTTTCAATGGCAGAATAACGTTGAAATTTTTCATTAATTCGAACTCATTTTCTCTTGACATCGTTTAATTCGAACTAACGAGAATTTCTATTTTTCATTCTTCCTTTCTTTCTCACGGATTTCAGATCATTTGAATAACTTTCTTTGATTTTTATGAAAATTGTTCCGAACGAGTATACATGTAATCCCATGCCATTTGATATCCACTTTCTTAGTGCCTCGTCTGTTCATCAGTGACGCTTCAAATTTTTCATCCATTGTGCTGGTTTCTAATCTTTTAATTAGTTTATGTATTTATACATTCTAATTTAATATTAAGTCATATTCTGATGATAACAGATAAAAAAAAAAAAAAAAAAAAAAAAAAAAAACACAAATTCCTATGTGATACTACCATATGAAGCATGTTCTTATTTCATACTTTCCATAATTCGAACTTCGGATAATTCGAACATTTCTTGTGGTCCCGACGAGTTCGAATTAACGAGAGCAGACTGTATTTGTTACTTTCTACATATAGAAATGAATGCGTTTATGCTTTTCTTAATGATTTTTTGTTTTGACATTTAATAACAATAATAATAAAAGTTTAATCAATTCTCTTTGCACCGTTCGCGATTCCTTTATTTTATACACGTATTTCACTCTAAGTTTAAAATATAGTTTACTTTTCTGAGCGAATCATGTGTGATAAATCCCCAAAACCATTAGAAAGTTGTAATGTCTGTTAAACCTTGTTGTAATGCGATATTTTTCAAACGTCTCCAAAAACTCTTCCTTAGCCTTATATATAAATACGAATTGAATTGTACATAAAATAAGTACATTCGTCGCATTTCAGACAATGAGATAATCTTTAAACATCAGTAAGTCTATTTGGATAGCTATGCGATTGACATTATTAATGTAAAAATGTTGTTCTAAAAAAAAAAAAAAAAAAAAAAAAAAAAAAATCAGACACGAAAGGCTTAAAATATTTTATAGAATTAAAAAATGTACAAGTACAACGCTCTTAGAATAGAAATACGGTAATATCTCTATAAAGTGGACTCTGTGTTTAACGGAAATCTAACTCGGAGAGATTGTCTAGTTGCAGCTAAATCCCTACATATAATAAAAGGCTGAATATTTTCTTTCCCGATCAATTCCGCCTTAGACAGAGTTTCTGTATTGAAAAATTTTAGAACTGAAACATTCACCCACAATCGTCCAACATCAAGAAAATTAAACAAATGCCCCCCCCCCCCCCCCCCCCATAGCAGAAAGTTCGAGACGGGAGGCGAGCGTCGCAGATTTTTCTTTTCACTTTTGTAGATTCTTTTTCATCAAAACTTTATTTTTCTTCATATTGTGTATAGCTCTTTGTTACTTAATGCAAAAAATAATTATTAATAAAAGCTTATAAAATGCCTAAAAACGCTACATGTAAGTTAATGTTTTATTAATAGACGCTTTAATCATAAAAATATTTTACCTGCTATTATTTTTTCTTTGAAGTATCAGTCGCAGACACTTGGGAAATTTTCTGCTATTGGGACACCCCTCCCCCCCCACAAAAAAAAAAGATAAATATCTTTAAAAATACAGTGTCTCACAAAAGTGATGGGACACTTGTGCTTTATTAAAAGAAACTGCAATAAAATAAACAAACATGTGCAATAATTTTTTGGGTGTGTTTCATATTTAAAGTTAGTAACAATTATTACATAACATACATTTTGTCAAAATATTAAAATATTAATTTAGTAAAAATACAATTGTTCAGAACGGAGCATAAAATGGCTCACATAAGTGATGGGACGCTTACTTTTCCATCAAATATTTATCCAAAAATTTTACTTTTTAAAAGGTTTTAATATTTTGTTGGATTTCCTTTTACTTTTAAACATGAATTAATCTTTTTGGGATGGATTAGACTAATTTTTTTGTGATTTCTGGAGTGATTTTACCCCATTCTTCTTGAAGCACCGATTTTAGTTGTTGTTTTGAAGAAATGGTGTGTTTGCGAATTCTTGATTCCAATTCTTGCCAAATATTCTCTATGGGATTTAAGTCTGGAGATTGTGGTGGTGTTTTTATTATTTCAGGACAGTTATATAGCAGCCAGAGTCTAACGTTCAGAGCAGTGTGCTTGGGGTTTATGTCCTGGTAGAATTTAAAATCGTTATGAAGGTTCAATTTTCGTGCTGAAGATTTCAAATTTGCTTTAAAATATCAATATACTTGTACTGATCCATTATACTGTCAATAAAAACAAGATTACCAACTCCAGCGGACGACATACACCCCCATACCATAACTCCTCCTCCACCATGTTTTACTGTTGGTACCAAGTTCTGTTTGCGAAATTCTTCCCTGGGTTTTCTCCACACCAAGATTCTACCGTCAGAACCAAATATATTAAATTTACTCTCATCAGCAAATATAACTTTATTCCAGTAATCAGAATTCTTATTTATGTTGGATTATGCGAAAGTTAGTCTGAGTTTTCTATTCTTTTCACTTACGAAGAATTTTTTCCTGGCTACTCTACCGTGATATCCAGCAGATCGAATTACCCTTCTAATAGTCTCAGGATTAACAACTATTCCATATAATGCTTGTAAATCAGCAGCAACTTTTGAAGCACTATTTCTTGGATTTTTTTTTAATATTTCGAACGATAATTCGCTTTATTCCATTGAATAGCTCTGATGGTCGGCCAGGTCTTCTTTTATCCTGAATCATATGATTCTTTTTATATCGTTTAATGATATTGAAAACTGTTGAACGACTCAAGTTAACTGTTTCAGCAGTTTTTCTAATAGATTTTCCACGTTCAATATGCAAATTAATAACTAATTTTCGAATTTCAGGCGAAGTTTCTTTTCGTCTAGCATTCATAGCTACACAGAGCTAAAAAACACAAAAATTCCCAAACAAACTGGAGAGAAATACTGCAGACGATTTTATAAATTATTGCCAATTGCTTTTAGGTAAAAATAAAACCCCAAAAAATATTTTTATTGCTTATTTCAGACGATTTTTGTTGCATTTATAATGGTGTCCCATCACTTATGTGAGCTATTTTTTGCTACGTTCTAAACATTTGTATTTTTATTAAATTAATATTTTGACAAAATGTATGTTATGTAATAATCTTTACTAAATTTAAGTATGAAACACACCCACAAAAAAATGTGTACATGTTTTTTTTTATTTGATTAGTTTCCTTTTGTAAAGCACAAGTGTCCCATCACTTATGTAAGACACTGTATATATTTTGTGCAACAACTAAACTTATCAGTTATACTTATCCGAAGAAGATAAAGTGTCACTGTTAATCGACTACTTAGTTTTATAAGACTTTCTAATGGAATTTAATAGTACCGTAGTGGCATAAATGGTTAAATCAATATGAATCGTTATTTTCTCCTGCTGTACATTTAGTTCATAACTTATAGTAGTTAGAATTAAATAAGCTATACATTTTTTTTTTCTGTTTATCATTAGCCAGCAAAGACATTTGTTCCTTTCCTAATATTTAATTAATCATCTGTCTCTATTTTAAGCTGCAAATGTTTAATCTAGGATTTTTTTTTTTTTTTTTTTATGAAAAAAGTAGCCCTTTTAGATAAAAATAAAAGTAATCCTTTTACATTGTTGAATTTTTTTTCTTCATTTTTAAGAATGCTACATTCTATGTCCTTATTGATGGATAATTTTTCAAATAACTTTTGAAAAATAATCCGCAAAAATACTTTTGAACTGTTAATATAAATCGCCATTTGTTCTCTATGGCTCATTTTGGCACAAAATTATTAGTTAGAATTAAATAAGCAATATAAATTTTCCCCATTTTTCATTAGTCAACAAAGCCATCTTCCTTCCTAAATATTCTTTAATTAATCGTCTGCTTCCAATTTCTTTCTTTATTGATTTCAGTTACAAACATTTAATCTAGAGGCCAAACTTTCCAAATGTCACGTTAGCTCTAATAAATAGACAATATTTTTTTTCTTAAAAACACGTTAATAGGATAAAAGGCTAGAAAAGATGGAGATAAACTGGGAATTCTTCATAGAATACAAAGCATTCTTGTGCGAAGAATTCGAACTGGGGTGGAATTTTTTGGAAAAGTTGGTTTAAAAGATAGCTAACCAATAAAGATTAAAGGCCATCCATAATGTGCCCCCCCCCCCATTTTTTCATACCGTGTTTACAGATGATATTTCATCGATATCGCTTTCGCGAGATAAAAAATGAAATAGATTTATAACGTTGTGCAGTTCATGAAAAATAAAGTTCCTTTTTAATGAAGTGAACGAGATTGTCAAATGATCAAACGAAAATTTCAGTAGTCATTAAATTTCCATGTAAATGTTCTACTGTCTTTGTATCATCGGTGTTTTTTTCTCTTTTTAAAATAATCCAAACTTGAAATTGAAAAGTAGTTATCCTCGTTTATCTTAACCCCCCCCCCCCCCAACCCCAACACATTCACATACTCTTTTTATGTACAGTAGAACCCCGCAAATTCGGACCCCGTTAATCCGGATCGGTTTGGTCATTTTTTTTCCTTCAAGTTTGAGAAGCGATTGACTAACCATAACTTTAACTTGTTTCATCGTCGTATTGTAAATTTAAAAAAAAAAAAAAAAAAAAAACTTTTTCTGAAATCTTTTTGGAAGAATTAATCAAAGTAAACATTTTTACTGTCTGTAAATATTCAATAAGTTTAATATAAAGGTGATTTTCTGTAAATATGTTTTATTTAATTTTTTTTTTCTAATTCTCCGGATTTTCGATAACCCGGATTGGGTCTGGTCCCAGTTAATCCGAATTATCGGGGTTTTTACTGTATTTAACAAAATTTCTGAAGTATGTTTAATATTGTTTCCTTAATTACCCGTAATATTAAGAATAGACCAAAACGAATTTTCAAGATTGAATTCGAATGTCGGTAATTTTATTTCCTGTTCTAATCTTATTTTTTTTTTTAGCTAAATGTACGAAATAAAAAATCTGTGCTATTAAATTAATCTATGTACAGGGTGTCCAGCAAATAACACCCTGATTTCAAAATTAAATTTCTCAAAAACAAAGATCGATAGTAATATGCGGTAAACGGTTTTTTCAGTAGGTAAGCTGTAATAATCTTATACAGAAATTTCAAACAGTGAATATTTTGAAAAAATTGCGTTCTGATTGTTGAATGCTTTGATTTGACATTTTTCTTGTTTTAGATTGCATGCAGAGAAATAATTTTTCAGCTTACAGTACAATATTTTAAAGATTTTTCGAAGTAAATTTTTAGAATTTCGAAATTTCAAAAATTTAATAAAAAAAAACTGTGAAATATGGCACTTTAAGCCGAAAAACACATTCTCTGGCAGCAATCTAAAGCAACAAAAATGCCAATCAAAGCATTCTTTGCAATCAGAGCGCAATCTTTTCAAAATATTTACCTTTCGAAACTTTTGTATAAGATTTTTACAGCTTACCTGATAAACAAACCGTTTACTGCATAATTCTATTCATCTTTGTTTTTGAGAAATTTAATTTTGGAATCAGGGTGTTATTTGCTGGACACCCTGTATCTATTAAATTTTAAACTAAACATTTTGCCCATCAAAATCGCTTATGACTTAATAGGTACAGGACCGTAGCTAAGGGGGCGCTATGGGCGGCTCAGCCCCCGCCCCCACTAAAATATTTTGAGCTCCCCCTGGAAAAGATTCCAAGGTCGCTCAATGAATTTCTGTTCCGAAAATTCAAATGAAGTTCTGTTCAACAATCTAATATAGTGTTGAGATTCTTTCACAGTTTTGAAGAATTACTAAATTGTATCTAAAATAAATAATACAACACTCCCTCATCCTATTTGTACATATGAAGCTAACATGTTTAATTTTGCACCGGTTGTACACTCAAAATTTTCATCATCCTATACTTTTCTTAGCATAAAAAGAAGTTATTACAACAGTTTAATAAGAAATATAGAACCTACAATGTGAATATGCATTAATTTATCTTTCTACGTCAGAGAGAGAGAAAAAAACTATGAGTCCCCCCCCCCTACAATTTCTTGAGCCTCCCCTACAATCTCTTGAGCCCCCCCCCGCCCCCCTATTGAACACTTCTAGCTACGGCCCTGAATAGGTAATTTATTGATCATAAAATGGACAATACAGTTATATTCCTAATCACTTCCATACAATCAGTCCTTCCAGTTTTATCTTTCTGTTAAAATATTTTTTAAATTTGTCAAAACCTTTTGTATTTGTTGAACAGAACAATTGAGAACAAACAGCCTTAAGTTTGCTAATGTCATGCATATGTTTCTAAAGCAGTCCTAGAATGTGTTGAAGAGGGATTATTATTTGGAGATAGTGAGAACGTTTTTAAATTTTAAATGCTGTTTATTCCTCTTTTATTTACTATTTATTGAGATACCTTTTAGTAGATAATTTTCGGTATTCCGTTTAAAAAATGTCGTATAGTACTTAAAAGATAAAAACCAACCTAAAATGGATTTTTTCTCAGTCCCATGGGATTCCGTCTTAGAAGGTTTAATTGTATAAGAGATGCGTTACGTACTATTATTAAAAAACCTGTTTAAAGCGGGAAAATTTCCGTTTCTTGTTATCTCTTAGAAACTTTTACTATATCTCAGTTCCCTCCGAAATTATAAGTTTATATACGCCACTGTAAATGCCGATAGTTAATTTAGCGCTCAGTGTTGAATTCACTTTTCTCCGGGTGGGATTTCTGTGGCTCCGGGGAGGGGGGGACATTGAAGAGTTCCGTTGGGGAAATTGCACTTTTTTACCTTCGAAAATGCAAAATCTCGTATCATTTGGGGGAACATCACATTGCTCCAGGGGGGATGTCCCCCCCCCCCCCGGGTCACCTTATGAAATCAACACTGTTAGCTCTTATAAGTCGAAATTGATCGCATTCAAAATGAGAGAATTCTACTATAAACAATATGTTGAAGTGTGGATTTTTTTTCCTCCTTCCCATTTGTAGTAACTTGACGTCATGGTAGATCGTCTCTTGTCTCATTGACCTTTAGAACTTGTTTCGTTCGCATCACGTGAGTTAAGATATGAAAAAATGAAACTGCATCACACTACTCGGTGTTTTAAAAACGGGTACGACGGCAGGTAAGATTACTGAGCATATACATACAGGCATCAGTGAATAAGTAATTATTTTTCGCGAAAGTCGAGCGTGCCTCACTTTGGCGCGAAAAAAAAAAATGGGACAAGGATGATCATCAGCGGCGTACCAATTCAAAAATGGTCATTTCATTTCTAAACAAACTGAACGAAATTGTTAATAATTAATGATTGATGACAATTAATGATTAATAATTTATGTATGATTAACTTTTTAAAATAATTACCGCATATACTCCTGTGTAAGTCAAAGAATTTTCGACAAAATTTGGAAGTTGAAAATAAGGGGGGGGGGGGTGTCCCTCTTATTATACACTTTTCAGATTAAAAAAGTCCTAGAGTATTGACGCGTGTAATTGTATTTTCCATGTTTTTTTACTCGGACTGTATATGACAGCCGGCCGGTCTACTTTAAATTCGAATTTTCAATTTTGCACTTAAAAGATAAGATTTGCACAGTTCCGAAAATATCTAATTTATTTATTTTCAAGATATTAAAATGCTTATACAGTGGTTTTAACCCATTCGTGGACAAAATACTTCAGTTGTTAAAATGTTGACATGATTGAATGACACCAGGTTTTACGAACAAATTTGTTTCATTATACATTCTTTTTCTTCGCATACATTATAGATGCGAAATTCTGTGATGTCTTCCCACCAGACTTGTACAAAACAAACTTTCTGCGCACATAAATATTGGGTCGAAAATTTTCAAATTAATTTAATATTTAATAAAATTATGTGTTATGTAATTTTGACATGGTCGAAATTCGCGTTTTTTACGCGAGTCATAGACGAAATTCGCATTTTTGGCGCAGTTCCCTGGCAAATTTCGCGTGGTCCTTTGTCGAGTTTTGTGTTTACTGCGCGGTCCTTAGTCAAAATTTGCGTTTTTCACGCTGTCCTTTGTCAATATTCGCATTTCTCATGCGGTCCTCTGTGAAAATAAGGATTTTTACGCAGTCTTTTGTTGAAATGCACATTTTTAGGCAATTCTTTGCTAAAATGCACGTTTTTTACGCGATTTTTCGTTGAAATGAGCGATTTTTTTTCAAGGTCTTTTAATGAAATTCTCATTTTTCCCACGATCTTTTGACGACTTTTGCGGTTTTTTTTTAAATTTTTTTTTTGTGGGAAAAAAAAGTTGCAATAATAAAAATTGTTTCTTTCGTAAAATTTTCTGCAAAGTTCATAAAATTTCCTGCGCAGGGCGTGCCCGCATATTATACAAATCTGCTCCCCATCGCCAACGAAAGGATTAAAGAGCAGAAATACTTTTTTTTTTTTAAAATTTTCAGGAAAAAAAAATTCAGTTCTCACTTTTTCTGAATTTTATAAAAATTTTTAACAATATGCAAAAAAGCACAATTAAAAATCTGTATTTCTCGAATTCAAATAATCATTTATATCTGAATATAATTGAAAATAACTTTAAGGAGTGCATTGAGCAGCACTTTGGCCGAGTTACAGAGTTACGCAGGTCGAGTAGTTGTGTATAAGAAATAACTATCGATGTGCACATGAAGTGAGTTTAAAACATGTCTCTCTGTGTGTAAATATGTATAAACACACTTTTTGAGCATATAATTTAATTATTTTTAAAAACAATTTCATGTTAATTAATTAAATTTGAAATTTAATTATGCACCTTTTTAAAGACGATTTTTCAAAATTTAAAACATTAGCGTTATTTTAAAATAGAAAAAATTGGTACATAAAAAGTAAAATTAACCAATGTGAAATTACAGATTCTGCAATTTATCTAACTCATTATTATAACCGAAATTCTTCTATCAAAAATGGTTATTGTAGCTGTAATTTTGAATAATGCAAAGTCAGTGAATAATGGAAAAAGCTGATCTTAAAAGTATAGCTTGCAATGTGTAGTTTATAATAAACTTGGGTTTATACATTCAGCATGCTATTTTTGACATGTTATAGATAAAAATATTGTTGGACATCATAGGCGTAACTGGCGCTCTAAAACTGGGGGGAGGAAGAAATATTGAGGCCCTTTTTGTAAAAATTTATTCACCTATCCCCCTCCATATTATCTCATATATACTCACACACTTAAATACTTAAAAAAAAATGACAAGTTATGCAGTTTGTGTTTTTAACGAAACATTTAAAAATATTCGGAGCACAACCAAGGATGTAGCTAAGGTGTTAGGGGCGGCTGAGCTCCCCTCCTAAAAAATTAAGCCTCCTGTAAAAGACTTAAAGGTCACTAAATGAATTTACGTTCCAAAAATCCAAATGAAATTCTGTTCAAAAATCTAATTTAGTTTAGAGGCCCTTTCACAGTTTTACAGAAATGCCAAATTATATTTAAAATAGTTGTTTCAATACTCGCTCATCCTATTTGCACATAGGAAACTAACATTATGTTTAATATTGCACTAGTTATATATTTGAATTTTTCATCATCCCATTCTTTTCTTAGTATAAAATAAAGTTATTACAACAGTTTAATACAGGGCATGAAATTTCAGCTTAAAAGGTAAACGCCAGATTAAAATTTTTACTCGCCACTATTTTACATTCATTCAGACAACAATGTCAGCCCCCACACTTTCGCAGAAAATATTTATGACAAATTTAATTTAAATTGACGGTTGTTAGAAGGAGCTATCTGTTAAATCCAGAATATGTTACATTTATGAAAAATATGGATATTTTTAAAAACATTAACAGATGTAGTATGAAAAACTTTCTATTGACCGAAAAAATGTAGAAAATGATAAAACGAAACATATTTACTGCAAAAAGAAAACTATAACATTAACTTAAAATAAGCCTGCCATAACGTTTCAGTGGTTACTGAAATACATACCAATGATAAGTTCCTGTACTATTAGCACTTCAGGTTTGTGTAGCACTGTCTTTCTGCACTGATATAAAACTTATCAATTGCAGCTGTAGGGTCAAACTCTGTCAGAATGGGTCCATTAACAGAAATTCTGAGCAAATCATTCATTGTCTTCAGAGAGTTCCTGTATGCTGTCTTGAGTCTGTTGTGACAGCTGAACCCTCTTTCACAATGAAGTTGTCCTTACTGGTAAAACAGCACAAAATATTAGGATCTGGAGCAAATTAGGGAATTCTTCTGAACGATTTTTCAGTGTAAACTTTTCCGGCATCTCTTTCAGTGTCAGTGATTGAAACATAAATTTAACTTCTGGAGTCTGCCAATACAATATCTACTTTTTCATTAAAGAGATTTGAGTTCAAATATATAAGGAGCTTCTTTGTTTCTTCTATCCCAAATTCAAGAATTTTTCCTTTGGGAGGCCAACCCACAGTGTCTAAAATATGCAGACATGCTAACACATTTGATGACATAGTTTGCGGTCTTTCTGTAATGTATATTTTTGTATGTTTAATTAATGTCCCTCTTAAAGTCTGAAACTCTTCCTCCCCATTTTCTATATTCGTCAGCTGCACATCCTTGATTATCTCTGAAATGGATTGTTGGTCTAAAAATTACTGTTCGTATGGTCCGACACTAGATTTGATATCTGTTAGAACTGAGATGCAATGTTCAATTTTTATTTTCAAAGATGAAATGAGAAGTTCCTTGTTTTGTAATGCCACACATAAAAGGCTCAGTTTCCGGTAGAAATCTAAGAGGAAGTACAGAACTTTCAGAAATTTATAATCCTTCAAATTTTTCAGCAAATCCTTAGCTTTAGAACTAGCATTGTCATTTCCATGGTTTTCCACTTCTTCAAGATGGCTTACAACAGCGTTCGAAGATTGTAACAGAGCTTTTACTGCACTTTCTTTGCTGGATAACCATCTAATAGTGTGAATATCATTCAGTTTAAGAATTTCTTCTCATAGAATTTCTGCTCTTTCTTTTAACATATGAAGTGTTTTCGCAGAGGCATGGTAAAATTTAAAAATACTTCTAACAATTGAATCAAATGTTTTAAGATATTCAACTTCACCAGATGCATCCAAAACAGCTAACTGCAAATGGTGTGCAAGGCAGTGGATGTTTATCAATTTAGGACAGATATATTTCATTTTCATGGCTAAATCTGATTAGTATCCAACCATATTTGGAGAACCGTCAGTACCCAAGCCTACAATATAACACCTGTTTCTCTATTCAAATCACTCGAAATCACTGCCACATTTCCTTTCAGCAGAACTGGAAAAGGAGAAAAGGGGATTATTGTTAATACGAGATTTATTCTCACTTTACTTGAGTTTGCACGGGTTCACTTTCAATATTTGCGATCGCATCTTTATCACATTTTTCATTTGATGTATTATTTTTAGTAAAAAAGGACTCTGTATTATTCCTGTCTTTTCTTCATGGTATTAATAAAAAAAAAATAACTTAAACACCATTTTAATTACCGCCAACTACTAAAGAACAAGTAAAATGCTAAATCGAAAGGAAGAAAAAATTTGAGAGAGAATGTGTATTTTTTTACCGGATTTCAAGCAGTTGCGCTTAGGTGACGAAACCTGAATCTCTTCGCGCAGGACTGGAGAGCGATCTGATTCAATATTGGCACGTGCGCGGTACGAAAAGAGGGGGGGGGGGGTGGTTGATGAATGCAGACGGAAAATTTCATTCTTCCGCAGGAAAGACGAAGAAATAGGCGATGGAGCATTTTTACTTCTTTTGGAAAATAAATACCACCGCTTCATTTTGAAATACATCCGTGTATTGATGTGCATAGTTTAATTTGAAGCATAACATTTTAAAAGACGAAACTTACTCGCCAACCTTAAATATTTACTCGCCAATGGCGAGCTGGCGAGTGGAAATTTCGCGCCCTGGTTTAATAAGTAACATAGTGCATGCGTGAATATGTACTAATTTATTTGTCTGCTTTAAAGGGAGGGAGAGAAAATATGAGCCCGTCTCTATATTTTCTTGACCTTCCCCCCCCCCCCTCCCTTATTCACTTCTAGCTACAAGCACAACATTCTCTTAAGTCTGATACAAGCTTCAATTAGAAAAGAATGCAAACAAACTTAAGGAGGTTTTCAAGTTATCTGCTCAACAAACGCGAAACTTGCTCATTTAAGCATAACACAAAATTTGCAAGCAATACTATTGAAGCGATTTGAAATCAAATTTTTTTTTTTAATTATTTATCAAGTTTTAAACAATTTTGGTCATGTAAAAATAATTTTTTCTCCTTTTTGTGCAGAAATTCAGGTCAAAAAGTCAACTTTGACAGTATTTTTGAATGATTCTTAGCATTTACCAATAAATGGTAAAACGCCTTTCGATTTTATGGTTTCTGAATAACACCTGCTGCTAACTTCAAGCATTTCCAAACAAAAATGATTTTAAAAAATATATAAATATTTTTTAAAGCGCTTTTTTTTATTTTAAATCTACATAAGGTACAATTTTTAAAAATTTAAACACATGCGTTTTTTCATTGTATAATAGTAAATGATAAAACCACAAAAATTGATAAATTTTGGCGTAATTTTGTTTGCACCCGAATTTTTTGTGTTCAAATTTAATTTTAAACGTTACTTTTTGTGTACATTCTAGTTTTAAATTAGAGGTAAGTGAGATTTAAAACAGGTTTGATTGATTTTAAAGAGTGTAGACGTTGGAGTTATTTTGGCTCGAAGCCACAAATCTTAGGCGGTACTTATAGAACTATTGTAAATAACAATAAAAATTATAGTTAAAAAAATGTATAGCTTTATTTAGTGTAACTCTTTAACACGTAAATATACTGAACAGATACACAATTTTCCTGGAATTGTAGGAAATTTTGTATATAGGGTTTGAATTCCGATCATGATTTTTTTTCCTTATTAGCTTCTGATAAAAAGAATGAAAAAAGTATTACAGCTTGCAGAAGGAAATTTTTTTAATTATGTCCAATCACCCAGGTGGAAAAAGATCAAAATAAGCTGACAAATAATTTAATTAAAACAACAAAAGGAAGTCTGTGTTTTCTTTACAAGTCGTTTTATTTTTGAAGAGAGTTCCGTTCCATAATGGCATGTTAAATTGGATCAGGGTTGGAAATAAGGTTCTTGTTTTTGACTTACAAAATATTTTATGCTGTTGTACAAACATATATATGGCTTAACAGTAACGAAATGAAAATCAGTTACATCTGAACCCAGAAAAAGGAATTTGATGAAAATTACAAAACACGTTTTGTTGAATACATTTTGGTTGTTTTCTGCGAATTTTTTAGTTAAAGTAAAAAATAGTTTTGTTGCGCTGACCTCCCCCCCCCACCAAAAAAAAGAGGTTATCTTACTAAAATCTTGTACTTTCAATTTGTAATTCCAACAAAAAAAATTTTTTGCAAAATTTAAATTAGTGTGCAGTAGCCACAACTCTCTCACGTAATTTTGTTTAACCGACTTATATAGCTATAAAGGATTAACATAATTTTTGGATAATAACTTTTCAAATTGAGACGGATTAATGGTAGTATTACGTTATTATGCATTTCGGATGAAAATTGTAGACTGAAAATTAAAAAAAAAATCTATCAATATTTTTGTTTAAAGAATTAACATAATTTTGTTTGAATGTAGTTACATAAGTCAATTAAACAAAATTACGTGCAATAATTATGGCTACGGCACGCCAATTTAAATTTTGCAAAAACAACAAAATTTTGTTGGAATTACAAATTGAGAATACAAGACTTTAGTAAGACTCAAATAAAATTGATGAAGTTTGGCTAAAATTTTATAAGAGTGTTAACACTCTCTCTCTCTCTCTCTCTCTCTCTCTCTCTCTCTCTCTCTCTCTCTCTCTCTCTCTCTCTCTCTCTCATATATATATACAGGGTGTCCGAAAAGTCTGGAAACGGTCGAATAACTCGAAAAATACATATGAGATTGAAAAACGTAAATATACGTGTTAAATATTTTTAAATAAGCTACTCAGTGATACCAAATTTGACCTTCGTAACCGACCCCCTGGGGGTCAGAGGGGGTCCAACTTTGAAATCTTAAATTATAACCCCCATTTTTTATTGCAGATTCGGATTCTACGGAAAAAAATACGTAACTTTTGTATTTGATGTTTATTTCGAATCCTCGTTTATCACGGTGTAATTGAGCATATTAAATCGATACATATTTCGGCTTTTCCAACGGGATTTTCCCTAATCGAAACTAATTGGGGAGAATTTATGACATCAAATTCCTCGTCTTTTGCAATAATAGCGTTTCCTGAAAATCACCCGTGCCGATTATTTCGGTAGTGCTACACAGTTAAAAATTTGGTCCATTTGCTGTAGCGTCACTCCACAGCTTTTATAGAATATCTCTTTCAAGACCAATGAGAATGTTCCATAACACAGTAAAGTACACTGTAAAAAAATTGACTCTTTTGCTGCATCGTGACTCCACCGCTTTTATAGAAAACGATTACTTTACTGTGTTATGGAGCATTCTCATTGGTCACAAAAGAGATATTCTATAATAGCTGTGGAGTGACGCTGCAGCAAATGGGTCAAATTTTTAACAGTGTAGCACTATTGAAATAATCGCCACGGGTTATTTTCAGGAAACGCTATTCCTACAAAAGACGAGGAATTTGACGTCAAAAATTCTGCCCAATCAGTTTCGATTAGGGAAAATCCCGTTGGAAAAGCGGGAATATGTATCGATTTAATATGCTCGATTACACCGTGATAAACGAAGATTTGAAATAAACATCAAATACAAAAGTTACATATTTTTGTCCGTAGAATCCGAATCTGCAATAAAAAATGGGGGTTATAATTTAAGATTTCAAAGTTGGACCCCCTCTGACCCCCAGGTCGGTTTCGAAGGTCAAATTTGGTATCACAGAGTAGCTTATTTAAAAATATTTAACATGTATATTTACGTTTTTCAATCTCATATGTATTTCTCGAGTTATTCGGCCGTTTCCAGACTTTTCGGACACCCTGTATATGTATGTGTATATATATAGAACCATTAGATAATACTACAAATCAACATCAATTTCTGAAAAAACTTATTAATGCCAAATTATATCAAACAGAGGAGTTGTCAAAATTTGGAATAAAATTGGAAATGTGGTATTTAGCTCGTTATCAAGGGCAATGCTAAATAGCCACATTAATTGCGATTAATTTCTGAATAGAAATCAGGATAAACCTATATTATATATTGTTTTTTTTTGTGTGTGTGTCTGAGCAACAAAACCGATTTTTTACTTTAACTAAAACATTCGCTTAAAACAATCAAAATGTACTCAACAAAACATTCTTTTGTAGTTTAAATCAATTCCTTCTTCTGGGTGTAGCAGTCAGTAAGAGTAAGAATGCTAATTTGTAAATTTTACACCAAATTTTGCAAGAATAACGATACTTATTGCATAAGATATATACTACTTTTTTAGAAATCAAGATGAAAATTGAACCAATTCGAACTTAACTGGGACAACGTATTGATCTTGCAAATATCTTCACTAGTTCACTTCATCAGTTCATTCATAAAGTATGCAGTTGGTTTTAACATTTTTACGAGAATACACACACACACAAAATGCAAAATTTGTCCTCACGAAAATGTTGGCGATATTGAACCAAATCAAAACTAATTGGGATAGTATCTTGCAAGTTTCATAAATGAATTCGTTTATAGAGTATGTTGGTCTTATATTTCGCTTTCAGGAAAGTTTCGGTGTTATTCACTGCTTGATTTGGATCAACAAGTCTCATTTGACGTCCCAGCTTTGTAAGCCTATCTGTTTTTTCGAGTTTCCTCCTCCTTGATTGGTTAAGCCATAATATTGGCTGAAAAATTTTGGTTGGTAAAAATTAGTGGTCACAATGGTTGAAGCTGATCTATTATATTACAGCTTATGAACGATTTTTAATAAATTATTTCAACGGGCCCCTCTTTTTCCATTCTTTTAATATTTTTTATATAATGCATCATGTTCATTCAATTGCATTTTTGGTGCGTCGAATTTAAAATTCCCTTTCAAATTATCTTTCGCGTCAAAATAGTGAACTAAGAAGGGGCGACACAAATTAGTGTAGCTTTCATTAAATGGGATATGTGTACCCTAAAGAAGAAAAAAAAATAAATCAACTAAGGATTGACCGAAACTAAGGTTTTTAAGACAGACGTACATGCGAAATTAAAAAATATATATAAAGCGGAAAATATTTTTTGCTTTTCGCTTTCTCTTTCAAAGCTCTAAGAACTGATTTAATATAGAAATAATGAAAATTTCGCCTTATTTTTCTGGCGTTCCCTCATAATTTTAAGCAACAGCAACACTGCTACATTAGCCAGCCCCGAGTCAGAATCGTAAAAATTGTCGGAGGCTGTCATTTTTCCCACCGACTCCACAGCCCTGAGAATTTGTTCCATTGTTGCTTAACTTGTCAAATATCCTTTATGATTACAATGTATGTGTACAACATTATGTGTACAACTGATCACCTGTGATCTGGTAACGAAAAACAGCTTTTAGAAATTAAGGTACTATAGATTATCCCATCGAACAAAATCAGGGTTGCCACGCCACCTAGAACAGGGAAAATCCAGCGAATTTTAAAAAAAATCTTAAAAAATCTGGAAAACACAGGGAATTTGGTAATGGCAAATTATAACATTTCTAATTAGCTTTCATACACGCATATATTTTTTCGCACTCAACATGGAATAAATGCATTGCAGTACAGGGAAAATACAGGGAATTTTTTTTCAAGATTAGAGTGGCAACCCTGAAAATACTGTCGCCAAACTATAAGATTAAATGTCAATAATGGATGACCGTGAATGTTTCGCTCAATGACATTAAATGCAATATGCATATTTAAAACTTCATAAAATGAATTTTATTTTGACTTTATATTTTTATTAATGTTTTACTAATTTTATTCTTTCGTTATTTAAAATAAAAATTGTGTCAATATGTATATATTGGCTATTAGTTTCGCAATTTGTATAATTTGGCGAAATCAGTTGATGGGATAATTAACTAGTACCGAAATTTATAAACAAGTTCTAAAAATATTGAAATATTTTATTGTCATCGAAACACCTGTGTACACAATTTTTATAATTCTATTCTGTCAGGAAGTAAGTGAATTCGATTACACAATTCTTTTTTTACATACACAAAGCAAGTTAAATAAGAGAGTCTAAAAAGTCAATTGATTCTCATTCTTTCATGTATGTTTAATTGCATGTCAATTTCGTAAGTCTGTTTTTCCAAATTAAACATTAGAAATTGATATTGTAATACAGCTTTGAATTTTTTAGCTTTAGCATGTATATAATTTTTTTTTTCAATCAATGATATATTCTTCTCTGCTTATTATTGTACTGAATAATGGTTTCGACTTATGTAACTTTTGAAAGGCGTCAGGATAAGTTATCATTTCCGCTTCTGTGGCGAATTGAATAGCATCGTGTTAATAAGCTGGTAAAAGAAAACCATGTTCTATATCGAAATTTTCTCCCGATTCTCATAGCTTTTCGCATTTTCTAATTAACTATTTAACATATGAATTTTGAGTAAAAGAGTCGGAGTCACTAAAAAACAAGCCGACTCAGACTCCGGATTTTTTCTTACAGTTTGAAGTGAAATTAAATCAATTATATGTCATTTTAAAACAATAAAAGGAATTATTTTTGGATTATATCGAGCCACCCAAGTAAAAGATTTCTATATACTGCCTGGTGTACACAGTTGATGAAAACCGTTTTAATTAGAAACTCCAATAGAGCCCGAATTATTCCCGAACTAATGATTTTCATCTTTATTATTTCTTTTCCACTGATTTTTCTGCTGTAGGGGGGCACGAATTAACATCAAAGTTGTAAAGATTTCCCTTTTTCAAGTCCACGGATCTGAAATAGTAAAATTTCTGTTTTGCGTACTCTTTTAGATTTCGATAGTTGGATTTTTCAGGTTTGTGGGTAGCGAAATTGAAATATTAATAAAACAAAAATTGTCTTTTCCTGTTTGCTTTCAAAGCTCTTAGAACCGAATTAATACCGATATAGTGAAAATTTCGACTTTTTTTTTCTTTCGTTCACTTATAACTTAAAACCGACAGTAATACTAATATATTAGTCAGCCCGGAGGCATTTTCAGAAAGAGTCACGTTTTGAGCACCAGCTTTGGCGAGTTGGCGAACGCGAGAACGTTCAGCTAGCTGCATCGTCAAACACAAAATAAACTAAGTTCAAATGTGTCATAAAACATATGATTAACAGAATTATATTTATTACAAGCGAATCTTTACTACTTTTTTTAATTAACTTCTCAATTCCTTCGAACATAGCGAGTTAAGGAAATAATATTTTTGAATTGAGAAAGAAAGAAAACCTATGTTTAGATGTTTTGTGAAATTTAAAGCATTTTAATCTGGAAAAGCTCTTTGTTTTAAACTGTTTTAATCGTAAACAACGGTGAATAATATTTCCTCATATTATAGTCTTTGCTTGATAACATTTAAGGAAAAACAAATGAACAATAAGCGCGATCTTTTTGCAGAAGGAAAGGTTGCTATTCGCTAGGCGTTTGACGTCACAAACAAGAAAGGGTGCGTAGCATTGACTTCATCTCCGCGCCAATTGTTGTTCTGGCGATAAGGTGCTCAAAACGTGATTTTTTCTGAGTTGGTCGTTAAAATTTTCGGAGTGAGAGTCGGCCATTTTCCCAATCGACTCCGCAGCCCTGGTTGGAAGTCATTCTCTTTTCGGATATCTATGAAAACTTCCTCTTATTGTTTTGACTCCAGATTTATGGAACCGACAATTTGGCGGGTTTCGAATTTCATGCTTAAAAATCTTCCTAAAATATAAGGATTATTTTTACAGAAATGGGAATTCGAAGGCATTACTTGGCAAATATATAACCTATTCCAATTGGTTTCTTTATTGGTTACTACAGACCCGGAGTGTAAAAAATTAATTCATTTTAATACAATTATGGAAAAAATAGTCTACAATTATCTCTAGTATCAATTTATATCTTTTTTGTATAAAATGTACACATATTTATTATTCAAACAGCCCGGGGTACGAATATTTTACACTACCCTACTCGGTTCAGATTCGACAATCGACAGTGCTATTTTTCAATATATTTTTTATAGTATGAAGTTTCGACTTTTAAATGTTTTGAAACACTTGGTTTTATTATCTCGATTTGATGACAGAATCCTAATTTAATAATATAAATGTGGAATCAAAACATATAAGTAAATGCTTATATATTTATTATATATTTATACTTTTTTTTTTCAATGTTAATTGCATTTAAGATAAAATTTTCCTTTTTGTGATACAGATAATAAAAATTTCAAACTGCAAAAATATTTACTTTTTAGTGGAAATATTAATAACGAAATAGCACATTTTTTTTCAACATTGCACAAATATGAGTAAAAATGTAAATGGCAAACATTTTGCAATTGCTTATTAATATTTCCAACATAACGTAAATACTTTTTAACCCCTTGGGGACGAGTGTCACGTATACGTGCCGCAAAACGGCTTAAGAATCCTTGTTTTTACCCACCGGTAAAATTTTACTGTTGTTTACTTTTTAATTGGAGCATTTTCTCGATTTGATAAGACACAAATTTCAGATTTTAAAAACAGGTGACGAAACATTAAAAATTTCGTAAAAGGCTCCCGTCGCGAAAGGGTTAATATTGGCACTTTGCTGTAGATAGTTACATTTTTTAAAGTTTTGACATTTCATTATAAATATTTTGAATGTAAATCCAATACTTTACCAATATTGGTATTATAGTTCAAGTATCTGTGATAGCGATCAGTGCTTAAAATTAAACTTACTTTTGTATTTAAATTACAGTCGAGTCTCTATAAAACGAAATCCACCGTTCCAGTAAAAAATTCGTTATATAGAGAAATTAGATGTATAGAGAATGATGTTAAAAATCGTATTGAATATGTAAAATTTGAACAAATATTATTTTTGATCTTTTGAATTAAGAATTTGAAATGTTTAAAAGTAAATATTAACCTAACATTTTATTTCTTAATTATTTAAGCTGTTTCAAAAAAGAGAAGACATTTATTTGAAAGCTTAATGAAAATCAAATAAGGAAGACTTGCATTAATTTCAGACGAAGAAATCTGTAATATATTTTTTTTTTTTTAATATTTACGCTCTCAAAAAATACTCAAATTTTACCAAGGAATGAAAAATCGTATTTAACATTTTCTTCCATTTGAAGGCCTCTCTCGTGTGCCTCTCATTGATTCCTCTTACATGTGTATCAATCCAATTGACACTGTTTATAGAAAGATGTGGAAAGGTGTGTAGGAGGTGGGATGAATTGGTTGGATTTAAAGAACAAGGAGCCAAGTAATAAACTCAGCACTGACGATAAATCAAAAATAAGTTATGGAAAATTGATTCTATATGATTTCGAAGCTTTTTAAAACTGTTTTTTATGACCGATTTGTGAAAAAATTCGTTATATGGAGATAGGTATTTCGCTATATAGACTGTTTTTAATGTAATCATGCGAAAAGGGGACCGTTCCTCCTAAAAATTCGTTATATAGAGAAATTCGATGTATGGAGTTTCATTGTAGAGAGTCTCGACTGTAGTTATAAAATTTTTAATACTAATTTTCGTTTTATTTAATGGCAAACTTCCTTTGATTAAATAAAGTTAAAATACTGTTTAAAAAGACTAGTAGAGAATTTGAATTCAGAATTTCGCTAAATTGGCAGTTAAGAATGAATGCAAATTTTAGCGCATAATCAACGTACTGGTTTTCAGGATAATTGTGTTTTTAGATTTGTTTATAGTTAAATTCTTACCTTTTATCTTAATTCGGCCAGCTCTGCCCGTTTGAAAATTTGGCTTCATTTTCCCGGCCCAGATCTCTACTTCTCTCACGCGTAAACACCCATACTAGCTAATGTTATTCCAGTGGAAGGATTTTTTAAATATCCCTTTCATTTTAATTTTTTAAAATGATTTTTGCATTGGATAGTTGCGGTCGATCTGAACAGCCCACCCCCCTCCCCAGGGTTTTTATTATCAGAATACTTTTTCTTTCTGAGCGGTTTTGAAAAGCTAAAATATCCTCATAATAATAGACTACAAATTAAATCGAAAAATTTTAAAAACGGCCATTGTAAAGATATTGTATTGACCTCAGCTATCCAATGAAAAAAAAATAATAAAAAAATATTGAAATGTAAACGAAATATTTAAAAAATATTCCCGTATGATTAATATTAGGGAGAGGGTGTGTTTTCACGTTAGTGAAGTAACTAGCCTCTGTCCACATAAGTATTTTGTTCGAGGGATTCCTTATACAGTAATTCCTTACTTCCAGTACATTCCTTATACCATTAACCCTGATAATTCGGATTAATTGGGACCGGACCCAATCCGGATTATCCGAAGAATTAGAAAAAAATGAAATGAAATAAAACATACTTACAGAAAATCACCTTTATGTTAAGCTTATTGAATATTTAAAGACAGAAAAAAATGTTTACTTGCTTAATTCTTCCGAAAAGATGTCAGAAAAAGTTTTTTTTTTATTCAGAATACGACGATGAAACAAGTTAATGTTATGAAAATTAGCCAGTCGCTTCTCAAACTTGAAAAAAAAAACAAGTTGGAAATTGCACGTGAAGCGTAGCAAATTAGGTGCGTTCGAACGATAACGAAGTTTTAAAAATATTACTTTCATATATCAATCTCATAACATTGTAAATAGTTAATTACAATTAAAACGCTCATCAAACAATGTTCTCCCTATACCATTATGTAATGGAATACTTTTGTGTGGCCTTGTAAATCAATATCAAATGTTCTTTGCACCACAAATTATGTAATATGTATATTATAATATGTACTTTATAGTTGCATATTAATTTTATTATGTTCGCATGAGTGTAACATGATTAAAATGCATTTGAAACATTTTTTCCCACTGACCGTAATGTAATGGAATACTTTTGATTGCCCCTGTAATTGATCTATGCATCCGAGTTTCATAAAATTTGAAATAACTCGAAAAAATTATGTAATTATGTATTTTAAATTTCAAACGTATAGAATATATTTTAAACTTTTTCCCCATTGACGATAATGTAATTGAATACTTTTGATTGCCCCTGTAATTGATCTATGCACACGATTATCAAAAAATTTGAAATAACTCGACAGAATTATGTAATTGCGTATTTTAAATTTCAAACGATTAAAACGCATTGCAACTTTTTTCCCCATTGACCGTAATGTAATGGAATACTTTTGATTGCCCCTGTAATTGATCTATCCATCCGATTTTCATAAAATTTGAAATGACTCGACAAAATTATGTAATAATTATGTATTTTAAATTTCAAACGATTCGGTTGGGTAGTTTTTGCGTTGTTATATGCGGACAGACAAACGGACGGACTGAACGACCACTATAGGTGCTACGTATTATATAATTACGAACGCAGCTAAAAATGGCAAAATCGATACGGATTATCCGGATTAACGGGGTTCTACTGTATTTCTTTCAGTTCGAATACTATCTCATCTCATCTTATCTTTTATTATTATTTTAATAAGAATGCTTTAACTTTTTATTATGCATATTCAGGCCTCGAATGATGGCCTTCATTCTATACTTTTTTTTTTTCATCTTCTCACTCTCTAAAGATAAAATATTGTGTAAGAAGTGAAGGCCGAAATGTTTCTGACAGTGCCATCATGACCTTTTCCCTGTCAAAGTCATTGTGTTAAATTTGTTAATTCTCTTTGCATAGTTGTTTTTTTTTATTTTTCCAAAATCTTTGTAGGCTAGATGCTACTTTACCGGAAGTATCTGTGATAGATCCAGTGGCGCAGCCAAGGGGGTGGTTTTGGGGTTAAAACCCCTCCCAGAGCAAAGAAAGATGACTATAATTGCCGCTTATATGAAACAAAACCAAACTTAATATTTAAATATTTTGCTCATTTCGGAATCCGCTGCTTTTTTGAATCAGATTTCGTTTAATAAAATGATTCAATTAATTGGCGAAAATTCTACATAAAATTGTGAAAGTGCATATTACATGGATTAGTTAAGTAAAAATTGGTTATTTGAACTAAAGCACTTTTCTGATACGTATTATACAATAAAAATGTTGATTTCCTGCCACACAGATAATCTTTGAGTTTAAGTATTATGCAGTGAACATTCAAGTATTATACAGTGAACATTCTAATAAGTACTGATTTTATTAACCGGCGATTCAAATAACCGTCAATCACCTATATCAGAAACTCAACCCCCCCCCCCCCCTAGAGTCAAATTCTGGCTGCGCCACTGGATAGATCCTGTGATTAGATGCTGTTTTTCACTTGTTACATCCGTCCTGAACCCGACAAAAAATTTCGGTGACCCAGAAATCGAAGAGAAAGAAAATTGATTACATCTATCTACAGTTGAATCCCGCTATTCCGAACTAGTTGGGACTGAACACTGTTCAGTTTGGCGCAAATTTCGAATAGGTGAATTGATTTGTTAATGCGTAAATTAAGTGCGGGGACAGCTCTATACACCGGCGTTGATCGGCTCGTGGTGAACAAGTTCTGTTATTTATAATAATTTGATTTAAAATTTACTATTAATATATATCAGACTTTTCGCATAATAACTACGACTACAGTATATTATCAATAAGTACGATTTTTCTCCACACATAAATTTCAAAGATGACAATATACGAGTTTTCAGTGAAAAATCGTCCAAAATCGGAAACTCTATAAGCCGATGAAGAAAAAAAAAAATGCTGGTGAAAAAACTCAGCAAACGAAAACTTACCACTCTTTTGTACTTCGATAACAGAGGAAAAAATACAATCTCCGAAATTAATTTCTCCTATTAGGGTTTTTGCCAAATCTGTTTAATTGGGTCCTACTCATTATGTTATGACTTGCTCATTCATAAAAACAAAATATTCTATTTTCGGATTGAATTACTACTAGAATAATCGTTTGATCTTTTAAAAAAATGTTACATCAATAATGTGATAGATGGAACTGGAGATGTTATTCTTTTAGAAAAAGACGGCCGCGATTGTCATGAAGATGAATTGGATTCATATTGATGTATCAATGGAAGAAAGAAATCTTATTGAGTTGTTTGATACTTCTGATAATGGTTTTGATAATTAAATGAGAATTGTTAACTTTTTTCATCGTAAAAAATTGGATTTTTAAAATATATATATAAAAATAAGTATGCATTTTTAATTTTTTTTTAAAAATACTTACCGTTTTTCTTTATCATTTCAGAATATCAATTTTTGAAATTTTCTTATATTCGTGTATAGGCCGATCCATCGAAAAAAATCCGCTTTGTACAGGCTTTTTTATGCTATATCAGACATGTCAAACACGTGGCATGCGGGCCACAATTGGCCCGCCGACAATTTATTTTGTGACCCGCCAAATAATTTTAACATTTTCCCTATGCTTGGTTTATTTCATGATTGATGCAGAAAATACACTTTGTATAAACACACTTTCGCTAGTCGTGGCTGCAATGTTGCCAACTTGGCATTTTTTTCAAAACCTGTACTATTAACACAGAATAGTAATATAAGCTTCATATTGTTTGCACAATGAGCATAATTTATGTTTACTTGATTCTGAAAAGCTTGACCGAATAAAGTTCGACTTTTATAAAATACATCGACAATGCAAATAATTGTGTTCCTACAACGATTGGCTATTATAAAATAAAGCAATCACAAAATTAAAAGAAGAAAACTTAAGATCGATGTAATAAACTTAATATTACATTTTTGTATTATTATGGTTTTACATATTAAGTATTGTATTTAAATTTTTACGTTGACTTATTTAAATTTTTCCAGTTTTATACTTTATTATTTATATATTTATTTTACAAGACTGCATTTTAATTTATATGTTTAGTTTCATTCGGTGTGAAAAAAAAAAATAAAATTCATAAAATTTTTTTTAATGTGGCCCGCGACTCTGTATACAATGCTAAACATGGCCCGCGATGGTCAATGAGTTTGACATGCCTGTGCTATATCAATCTAAGATTCTTGTATGCTTTGACATACCCCAGACATGATTTTAATTATATCACGCTAAATATAGATGTGAGAAAATTCGACAAAAAAAATGGTCATTTGGCACTTTGCCGTTCTGGTGCCCGGGCTCATGCCTCCCCCCCCCCCCCCTGCTTAGAACTGATTTTTTTTCATACAATAAATTGGAAATATGGGATAAACACCTTTTTTTTTAAAGCTAAAATATTATGTATATATAAAACCCCTCCGTGTATAACGATTCCGGGATCAACCCATCCACGAGAAAAAGAAACTTATTGCAACTGCGTCCACGTTAGGTTTAAGTATTCCGAGCTGTTCACAAATATTCTAATTATGGAAATATACATGTAAAAGATTTATTCATTACTCATTTTCTTTAAAACCTACAAAAAATATGTACAGGTATGAGACAGGTACATGGAGTGGATCTTACAGCGAATATAGTACTCGGTACTGTGCGCTCATTAACAGATTAAGAACAGACCATGGATTCGATTAATGACTGTTCTAATTATAAAGATAATCTGTTACAAACAACGGCGAGCTTCATGGCTGAATGGATAGAATGTTGAATTCGAAACCAGAGATTGTGAGATCGAATCCTTTGCGTCTAACCGTACTTCAGCAAAAACTCCTGAGCTCGCGCGCGCAGCGCGTGTGTCTCCCGAACACGCCCATTTTTTACTCATTATTGTTGACATTTGTTTTCGATCTTATAAAGTGTTTTCTTTTAAGTATTAGCTAAAAAATGGGCCAAAATAGGAAATTTTTTTTATACATTTTAGATATTTTTTTTATTTTCTCTCAATATTTATATATATTTTTTGGCTGTAGTTTCATAATATAATCTTCTATAATTGATTTTTTGCCTTACTTTATTCTCTTAAAATTTATGTATTTACGATTTGTTCATTACAATCCCCCTCCCCCCATCCAACCAGATAGTTTTGTTAGTTTTAAATGCAAATTTCTGTTAAAATTTTCTTTTTTTTATATAGATTTTTTTCCCCATGTTTAATCGCTGTATTTTTAAAAATTGTTTAAGCCTAAAGAGGCTGATTGACCACGCTTGTAATTTTTTACCATCCTTTTAAAAGTGCAAACACGTCATTTTGACGGGCTGTCTTCTAGTTAATAATGTTTAGTCTCTGGCATTAAATTGTATAAAATTGTAATTAAAATAGTCAATGGTTTCAAAAAGCTTTAAGTAATGGATCAAGCAAACTCGTCTTCCCGGTACGACGTACCGGCAAATAATCTGTGTATGGTTAAACCGATCCGAACTTCGGGTCGGATCGATGCTGTATTCTTTCGTTGACATACGGATTTACTTTAAGTGTTTTGAAATCGGGCCGCTTTCAGGTTAAAATTTGACTCTTTGAGATCAGGTTGACTCGATTTTTCAAAATAAAGTTCAGAATATTAAAATACTTTCAGTATGTGTAATATAAGTGTATGTGTTCATTTTTATAAAAAATAAAAAAAATAAAAAAAAATAAGCATTGATATAACTATAATTGTAAGGATTTTTTTTTCCATAACTGATAACTTTATTAAAATATGGATAGTCTTTCATTTTGGGTTCGGGTGGAAGTGTAACAAATTGGGGTAGGGTTTCGGGTAGACTTTATTTTGTATGTTTTTGGGTTGAGCAGAAATTTCGGGTTTGGAGCGGGCACCCTACCTGTGCAGGACCTTATGATTGTATTCGAAAAAATATTTTTCCACCCTCAATAGCTCGAAATTTTCTGAAGCATTTTCAGACTCTTTTTTAAAAGTAGAAACACGAAACTTGCTGAGGTGATTTTTGAAGAGATGTGTAATATGCCGCGTGGTTTCATTTTTTTGCGCAGTTTATTAGAATTTGATTTATAAACAATTTTCTCATCATGACCATTCTTTTTTCGTTTCTAGATCTTCCGCTTTGGAAATCGGTTCAAAACGCCAATTTTGACAGATATTGTTTTGCAATATTTTCTGCCTTTTTATCAAAAAATCGACAAGCATGGCATATTATGTAGTTTCTAAATAAGAGAATTTACCAGTTTAATGCATTTCAGTACAAAAATTAATTTAAAAATAAACCCGAAAATAAACAGTTTGGGTGTCCTCTGTAATTAGGTCAGACTAGCATTATTGTAGGAAAAGCGACATTTAGCAGGTCACAAGGCTGTAGATAATGGGGTGTTATGGGCGGCTAGGCCCCCCTGAAACATTTTGAGCCTCCCCTGCAAAAGACTCCAAAATCATTAAATGAATTTATGTTCCGAAAATCCAACAACATTCGCTCATCTTATTTGTACATATGAAGCTAACATGATGTTTAATACTCTAATTTTTCATCATATTCTTTTCCTAGCATAAAATGAAGATATTATATCAGTTTAATAAGAAACATAATACCTATAGTGTGAATATGCACTATTTCTTCTTTCTGCATCAGAGAAAGAAAGGAAAAAATGTGCCCCCCCCCCCCCCCCCCCCCCGTTATTCATTTCTAGCTATGATCCTGGCAGGTCAGAGAGTATGTTAAATTTTCGTAATGCATATTCAGACTTCGGATGGCCTTCATTGCATAAACAACTTTTTTTTTACTCCCGCATCTTTGCACTTTGTAAAGATAAAATATTGTCTAAATGCGAAGGCTGAAATATGTTTGACTGTACTACCATGGCCTTTTCTCTTCATGGTGAAGGTCATAATGCTTGACTTCGTTAATTCTCTTTTGCACAGAGAAAGTTCAAGTTCACTAGTTATCTCTGACATGATTAATTTAACGAATGCTGCTATCGTTTTACCGTCGTGAATATCGACTTATCTCTTTTTCCATACTTGTTTTTTCTTAGATTGATTTTATTATTCATATTCGACATAAAATGGTTAAATATAGGGAGTATTTTTACTTAGAATGTCCTTTCTTAATACAATCGCTATAAATTTTAAAAAAATATATATTTATAAATAAATAGAGTCGAGTCTCTACATAACGAAATCCATTGTTTCAGCAGAAAATTCGTTATACAGAGAAATTCGTTGTATAGAGAATGAAGTTAAAATTCTTATTTAATGTGTAAATTTTGAACAAATATTATTAATAAATTTGAAATGCTTAACTATAAATATTAACCTAATCTATTTTTTTTTAATTATTTAAACATTTTAAAAAAAGAAAATAGACATTTATTTGAAAGCTTAATGAAAATCAAACAAGGAAGAGTTGCATTAATTTTAGACAAAGAAATCTGTAAATTTTTGATGTTTTGATTTTAAAATTGTTATATGCTCGAAAAAATGGTCAAATTATAGCAATTACCCCCCCCCCCCCCCAAAAAAAAAAAAATTACAAATTTACCACCAATTCAAAAATTACCCACGTAGATCCCGCTCTTACATGTGTAAAATCCAATTGACACTATTTTAAGAAGGATGTTGAAAGGTGTGCGGGAGGGGAGGGGGGAGGTATTAATTCCTTGGATTTGAAGAACAAGGAGATTCAATGACAAAAATAATATAAAAAAACTCAGCACTGAACAATAAATCAGAAATAAGTGATGCAAAATTGCGTTCATGTGATTTCGAAGCTTTCTTAAAACTGAATAAAGAGCATCTTATGAAAATATTCGTTATATGGAGATAGATATTTCGCTATATAGACTGTTTAAAAATGTAATCGTGGGAAAAGGGGACCGTTCCTACTAAAAATTCGTTATATAGAGAAATTCGATGTATGGAGTTTCGTTATAGGGAGACTCGACTGTAAATAAATAAAAAAAATCGCGCTTTGGGGTTTTTAGTTCGATTATTAAATTTGTATCTTTTCAAGTTTTGATTCTTGCGGGTCGTGTTCAATTTTGTCAAAGCAATTGTTTTTATTCTTAATTTTTTCGAAATTAAATTATTTCTTGTTAACATTCACATAGTATGCAAAAATATTTTCTTCAAGTTCATATATATTTATATTTATTGTTAAGAAGGAGGGAGAAGACAAAGTGCCTTCTCTTTGAATGACTTTATGAATAGCCGTTAAAATTGTCAGTAAAGTATATAAAAAAAGCAGCTATAGCCTTAAAATATTTAATTATGTAAAGCTGTTTTTTTTTTAACTGACATATTTTCCAATTCAAGGCGGATTTTTTAAATTACATGCGTATATATTTACTTTTGTAATTCTTTTGTTTATATACAATTCATGATTAACATTTTAAATTAAGTACATTTTTCGTTATTTTTTGTTGGATTTTAAAAGATTTATGCTGATAGTTAAATTCTGAAAATATTTGCCTGTCAAACAGGAATTTTGATTGGAATGTACTTGCAAAACTGAGTTTTATCTCCCCTCCCCCCCCCAAATTTTCTGTAATTGAGGAAAATGAATGAACAGGAGTGTGATAAATTTAATCAATTAATATATATTAGTTTGACCTGACTGTTAAATATAATGTTGTTGATTTTTTAAAATGAAATTTTTAGTTTTGTCTTATGGACATTTTAAATATTTATAAGAAAAAATAAGACTGTTGCATGTATTAATAGCTATTAAAATTTGTTAATAAATTGCATAAATAAGCAACTATAATGACCAACAAATAAAATATTTAATTATTTAAAGTTGATTTTAAAAGTTAAAGGACAGTGTAAACAAAGTAAAGTAAATTAGCATATCTTTACAAAATTTAATTGGCATATTTGCATTTTTTATTACAAATTTTGTATGTATGACTTTACTCTCATAATTCTTAAGTTAACATAAAATTCAGGATTTAATAGAATTTTAAATCAAGTTTAGATATTTTTCATTATTTTCTATTGGATTGAAAAATACTTATGCCGATAATTAAATTCTGAAAATGCCTGTGCATCGAACAGGCAATTTTGAACTTGAAAGTTTTTTTTTTCTACTTAATGTAATTGAGGAAAGGGAGGGCGATAAATTTAATCAAAATCTGTATTTATCAGTCTGACCTTAACATTTCTTGATTGTTGGAATGAAAGAAATTTTTGATTTTGTCATACGGGCATATTATCATAAAGATCAATAAAACAAATCTTGTTCTGACCAAAAACAACAGTCGCCAGAAAAAGTAAAATTAAATTAAAAATACTTCCTTGTCTGTCTTTTTAAATTTAACTGTACATTTTTCTTTAGATTCCTGGTTAGAGGTCTACACAGGCCTGGGCTTGGCCCGTACCCGGCCCGGCGGAATCGTTTCGAATTTTCTAACGGGCCGGGCCGGCAGATTTAGAATATTTTTTCAACGGGCCGGGCCGACAAACATAAACGGGCCGGGCCGGCAAAAAAATTGAACGGGCCAGACGTCCGGTCAGGGCCGATAAAAAAAATTTTCGGGCCTGTCGGCCCGTTCTGAAGATTTAAGCAGAAATGATAAAATATAAGCTATTTTCAACGAAAATGGTTTTAACGAGAATAAGTATAAATGTGGCCATACTAGTTTGACAGCATCAATATAAAAATGCACAATGTATCGGCATTGGATAATTACATTATGTGTAACCCGTTTTAATATTTTTTTAGCTGACTCATGCCGGTCCGAGATCACGCTTGCATTATTTTTTTACATATAGACTGGCCGGACCGGTACTAGACTTAATTATTGGCAGAAAACATGATTTGTAAAATTATTAACAGCGATAAAGAACTTATGTTAGCTTAGTCTTCGGATATATACTTCCTGATGATTTTTAAATTAATTTCTCAATAATGCGAAAGTTTGACACATTTTCTGATTAATTTTAAATTGTAAAAGTATAAAAGTGATAAGCCTAACTATTGAAGGAATTTGGAATCGAATAGTGTTTTCATTTTTGGTAAATAAAATACTTGTATAACCTTGTTGAGCTATAATAGTTTCTCAAATGATTGCAGGTTTTTCTCCCTTCCCTTGCTATTGCTTCCGGAAATTCTATTCAAAACGCTAATTATGACAATATTTTATTTGTTTGCAGTATTCTTAAATTGCTTGTATCAAAAAATGGATAACGCCATTCGATTATATAGTTTGTGAATAAAGATATCTGCTAATCTTATGCGTTTCTGAGGGAAAAAAAATGAATTTAGAAATGTATCAGAAAGGAGCTTCTTTGAATTTAAGAATGAATTCGGATTTGAAATCTATAATAAAATGATATAGAAATATATTTATAAATCTTCTTTTATTAAACAGTTTCAAAATTAACGATGTTTTTAGCTTTCTTTCCTTTTTCTTTTATTCTAAGTCATATTAATTTTTTTAATGAATCTTTATTCGAATGTTGAAAGCCTAAGAATCTGAGTAATCATTAATGTTGTTAATGTGTATTTGCTGTAAAATATACTGTAAAATCATTCCATAGATATGTATGCAGTATTCTTTAAAGGATTCTTAGTTATATGATAAAAATCTGAATTTTTTAGAAATCGTAGAAATTGTAACGGGCCAAAATGGGCCGGGCCTGTTTTCGCTGATTTTTGTACGGGCCGGGCCCAAAATATAAAAATGTTAACGGGCTGGGCTGGGCCCGGGCCGAACTTTTGAGTTTTACAACGGGCCGGGCCGAAATAACTTTCCTACGGGCCGGGCCCGGGCTTGGAAATTCCGGCCCGTGCAGACCTCTATTCCTGGTACAAGAATGTTTGGACACCTTGGCAAAAAAGGCAATACTTTTATGAAAAGCGAATATAAAAATTTCGCATGTTTTAATAATGTATTTTAGAAAATCTTTGTTTTACTTCCTCCTTTTTTTTTTTTTCCTAGAGAATTATCGAAGTTACTTGGTCTCCCCCCCCCCCCCTCTTCTCCATCTTGTTTATTAGGTGTGTTCGTAATTATATAAATGCGTAGCATCTCTGCGCGATTTTTTTTTTCTTCCAAAGAACCTTAAATCGCGTATTAAGAGTCTCCCAATAACTATTCGTGATACGTAACTGAACGTGATATTTTTGCATCGGTCTTCGTGGGCAATGTTCAAAGGACCTGAAAAATTCGCATATTAACTTTTTTGGGTCCTTTTCAAATTTTAGAAAAAATTACTTTTACGTCAATAGCATTAACGCTAGCTATAAAATTATTAGATGTTTAATGAATTACATTGAAGATGTTTAACGATTAGTGTTTAATGAATATTCCATTGTCTGAATCATAACGAAAGCTGCTTTTTTTGCGTATTTTTCAATTAATATTCATTTGCAAATAAGCTAAAGGAAGAATTTTTGGAGATGTTTAGAAAATATTGCATTACAACAAGATTTAACTGATATTACAACTTTCTAATGCTTTTTTGTGCTTTATTACAAATGATTCTTTCGGGATAGTAACTTTTATTTTCAATTCAAAGAATGAAACATATGTTTTAAAATAAAAGAATCTCAAATGGCGCAGAGAGAAATAAGCAAATAATTATTACTACTAAATGCCTAAAGATAAATGAAGCCATATATTAAATGCATTGGTCTGTAATAACATAGCTACATTTAAATAGTAGCATAAGTATTTCTTAAAGCAAAATAATTCTCCATTGAAAGACATGTATTATTAATAGTACACCAGACCCGAGAGGGTTAAGATGGATCGCGTATTAACTTTGCATGCGGAGATTGTAACTGGCAATCCGGATGCCAGTACAATTTACTGTTTTTTTTAATAACAATTTTAATTTTTCTTAAGAAAGGTGTTAAAGTAAAAATAAAATACATTGACATGTTTCGGAACCGTCAAATAAGTTCCATAGTCATAATATAAAAAATTAAATAAAAATATAATATAAAAAATGGAACTTATTTGACGGTTCCGAAACATGTCAATGTATTTTATTTTTACTTTAACACCTTTCTTAAGAAAAATTAAAATTGTTATTAAAATGTTTATATAAAAGGTGAATATTTTAAAATCTGATGATTTAAAAAATCAATTGGATTTAATTAACTTTTTATCATAATTTACTGTTTTTTAGCGGAAAAATTTCCGTAAATTCCAAAACTAATTCCGTTTTTTCGAAAAAATGGAAAAGTTTCCGTAAAATCGTCCATTTTATTTATTTATTTACCAGTGTAGTATCCATAAACTTCGATCGTTGGTAATAATAGCGGCGACTTTATCAAATTGGATACTCTCATAAGCATCGACTTTACTTAATCGACCACAGTTGTAGCAAAATGACCTTCGAGTGTGGATCTATTTTCATAACCGAACTTACGATAATAAAATTAGATAATAATGAGCGAGCGAACAATCTTGAAAAAAGCTTTACAGATAAGCTTAAATTGATAGTTCTTGTTTTCTTGTAAGATTCTTTTTCTGTTTTTAGATTTTTTTTTTTTTTTTTTTTTTTTTTTTTTCCTCTTTCATTGAGGTCTGTCGATTACATGGTTGCTATTAATCGCCATTTTTAGGCTTACATTCAGAAATAAGACAATTTTTTAATTTGAATTGTAGAATTAATTTCCAAAATTTTCAAATTTGCGCTCTTTTTTAAATAGCGGGAGGCGAGGAGGGGCTTCTCAGAATGTAGAGTAAGTTTATATTTTTATGTACATTCATAAGCTTTAAAATTGTTAATAGTGCACAGAAAGTATTCCTTCACATGTTTAGTCAATTTCCAATTTGACTTTGACATGTGTTCGCAGTGTTGAATTCAGTGGGTGGCCCGGGGGGGACATCCCCCCGCCCGGAGCAATGAAATGTCCCCCCGTTTTCAATGGTGAAAGAGAAATCCCCCCCGGAACTCCATAATGTCCCCCTCCTCCCTCCCGGAGCCGCATATGTCCCTCCTGGAGAAAAGTGTCTGAATTCAACACTGAGTGTTCGATTTTTCGAAAGTCTAGGAAATTATTTCTCATGAAAAATTATACATTTGAATACAGTTGAGTATATGTCCATTTTCTATATAAAAGATACTTTTGATATTGTCAATTCTTACTTAATTGCTTTAAAAGTTGTTTTATTTTTCTTATCTGCTTTTACGTAAAAATGATTATCAATCTTAAATACTCCATCACAACGTTTTGTAATTTTTTATGTGCATGAAAATTTGTTTAAAAATAGAAAACTTGTTATTTATACCCAATCACAAGGAGAAATATGTAAAAGTGAGAATTATTTTTTTTTTAAATACCATTGTATAACTATAACAAAAAGACGCAAGTTCACTTTTTTTTTTCTTTAAGCAATTCCCGAGACCAGAAAAAGAACTTCAAAGAGAAAGCGAGGATAAATAAAAGATCCCACAGCTTCTTTGTTACTAACGCTGACCGTGCAAAAGACTTAAGAATCGGATAGAATATTCAATTCAATCATTCATTCATCAATGAATCGATTCATTTCCCTTTCAAACTTATTAAAGAATTGTAAAACAGGAAGGAACTTTGACTACATTTTTGTTTCTCAAATAGTTTTGCTTTCTTTCAATTTGTGGAGAAATATAATTTTTAACTTTGAGCCCAAATCGGCTCGATTTTGTCTTTGTTCATCCCCCCCCCCCTCGCGCCGTTTTGTTATTTTTCCCCTCTTGCCTACCCCTACTGTCTCAGTCTCTGTGTTTGGAGGGAGAAGAAGCAGGGCCATCGCTAAAACTTTTTATTGGTGGGGGAGAAGACTTTAAATTGCCAAGTCAAATTTTCATATTTGCCAACTTGTTTTATAATTTTGACAAGTTACCACACTTAGAAAATGTAATACAGTTCTTATTTGTAAAAAGTTTAATAATATTCCCAATTAGAGTTGTAACTTTTGCAAGTTCTATCAAAAATAGGAAATATATATTACAGTTTTTATTAATGTTATTTAAATTTGCCAAGTTTAAACAACATTAGCGAATGTTTGGGGGGAGGCTCCCCCCCGTCCCCCCCTTAGCGACGCCCCTGAGAAGAAGGGGTTAACAAATGCACCTATTTAAAATACCAAACATTGCAATGTATGATACATATTCACTATATTTTAATTTCGCTGTATTTTAAGTGACATTATTGATTTTGTAAATGAACGTAATCGGTACTTACGTAATAACTATTCGTACAATTCTGATCATGCCGAAATGTGGAATTAAAAAGAAATCGTGTACGATAGAAATAGTAACTCGATACGCTTATGAAATTTAAGAAATGGAAGCTCGTTTAAAATATTAAAATAGGAAAAAAGTAATTAAAAATTCTCTCGTAATAGCTGCATTCTGATTAAAGTCATAAACTATAATATAGTTAAATGAAACTTTCTCCTTTCTCTCCACTACTTCTTAATGATGCGGTATATCTTAAAATTTGAATTTATGAAAGCAGTTTAAAGGAAATGAAATGCAATGAATTATATATGGTATTGATGCAGTTATATTATTTAGGAGCATTTGTAAGTTGAAATTCGCAACTCCTTGAGAGGTGTGGAATTGTATTATATCCCACCTAATTTTAATCAAAATTTGCACCAGAAAATTTTGTTTTATAATTTTGTTGGAAAAAAAAATGTGAAATTGCTTCTCCTTATTTTTTTGAAATATTTTTAGATAATTCCGGCATAAATTCACCATTTCAGAAACACGATTACTGAAAGGGTTGCCATTCATCTGATCAAAGTAATTACAGTGAAACTCGTTTAATATACAATCCCGCTTAAGATACGAATGACCTGCGATCCTTTTGAAGGGGGGAAAAAAACTGTAAAATTACCCTCATTAGACACGATCCCGCTTAAGATACGAAATTTCCTCGGGCCCTTGATTCGTATCTTAAATGAGTTTCCCTGTACATAATGGTAACTAACCATACTTTAGTTTCGAACGAAATTTTCGACCTGTGTGCCTATGTCTATTATTTTAGTGGAATTGTACAGTAAAAAAAAGTAAAGATATATGTACTATAGTTATGCAATAAAAGTCATTGTTAGACCGTATAACACCAAGTATAAAGGCTATTTTTAGGATGTCTAACTTCGAACGGATTAATTAATATATTGATTACTAATATATAGCCATCGGCATTTACACTTTTCCCTTCTACTACTATTGAACAGAACAATATACTACTCAGCAAAAAACGCAAGGTTTAATCGCGCGAATATTTTTGTTCAGAGATAGTGGTTAAACAAGTTATGAATGTCAAATTTGGCGAATGAGGTGCGTACTAATTTTATATAGATTCATATCTTGGTGCAATAGCTGTTGCATTTTTATGCAACAATGCAGGAATACAAAATTCATCACAATTATATACATTAAATTCAATAATACGGAAATAAAAGGACTCATCTTAAATAGGACGTAATCAACATGATAACCTAAAATCATTACCTATCATTTTATGTCATTGATTGAGTATAATAGATTTAATAGATTTAATTAAACTTTTATTAATATGTATTTTTTATTTGATTTTCACAAAATTTAAAATGATTCGACAAAATTCTGAAACGAATACATACATTAAATTCCAAGTCGGTTGTATATTTTTTGCATTATGTGGACTGACGGACGGATCAGACGTTATATAGATGCTATATAATTAAGAACGCACTTAAAAAAAATGCATTATTCAGGAAAAATTTAGATTGTATCACGCGAATATTTTTTAGAAATGGCGTTAAAAAAGATAGCTATGAATCTATGGAGGTGTTCGACTAGTTGGCGATTAGTTTAATACATTTTCAAACATTTAATTTGGCGTATTTTAAAGAATAAAATCGTAGCTTTTGCAAATGAACATAATCAACATTACATAATTACTATTTACAATTCCGAATCGTGCTGAAGTGTGGAATTTTAAACATCGTCTGCGATATAAATAGCAACTTGGTACGTTTTATGAAATACAAGGAATGGAAGCTCATTTAAAATATTAAAACAGAAAAACTAACAAATTATCTCATAATAGTGGAATTCTAATTAAAGTCGATAACTAATAATGTATCGTGAAAGGAAAGAAAAATAATAAAATCCAAAATGGATGCGTATAATCTTGAAATGTGAACTTATGAAAGTAGTTGTAATGGGATTTCAATGAATTTTACAGTGTTATTGATGCAGTCACGTTATTTAGGCTCGTTTGCATGTAGAAAATTTCTCAAGGTTTTCTGATTTCGGAACTTGTCTATGTTTAAGATATTTGAAATATCTTGAGACAGTCTGAATAACTCGCATTTTAAAACCATATAAGTGTATTATGATTTTGATTTGTTTTTCACTAATATTTATCAAAATTAATTTTAGTAAAATATTTTAAAAGATTTAAGATACCTAACATTGTGGTGCATATTTTCTCATTATTTACGTGGGATTTAACACCATCCTACATTTATCGGTATTAGTTTGAAATATCGGAACTTGTATTTTAAATAGATAAATCCCAACTATTTTTCTCTCATAAATTTTAAAGGATCACGTAACTTTTTTTCCAAAAGGTAGTAAAAGTTTTAAAGTTTTTTTTCCCCTTGAAAATTGTTAGGTCTACTTGTATACAAATGTAAAAGAAATATTTAAACACTGCATTTTCGAATTGTGCCTCTTTAACCCTTCATACCCCAAATTATCACGTGATAAAAATTTAAGGTACTTCTAGGTTATCCCGTCGACCAAAAAATTATCGCCAAACTATAAGATTAAATGCCAATAATGGATGATCGTGAATGTTACATTCAATGACATTAAATCTGTTTCAAGTGTTTAAAATGTCAGTCATTAAGTGATTTTTATTTCGACTTTTTATTAATATTTTTATTAACATTCTACTAATTATTTGTTTTTTCGCTATTTAAAATAAAAATTATGTCAACATGTATAATTTGGCTATTAGTTTGGCAATTTGTATAATTTGGCGAAATTGGTCGACGGGATAACCTAGAAGTACCAAATTTAATCTTCTAAAGAATTTTTCATGAAATTTTCAAACTACATTAGAAGATTTACATAATCATTTATTAATTTTAGAAGGATTTTGCAAGTTAAATTTGAATTTATAGGGAGATTTAGTGCAATATTTATAACTTCTCTCAAATATTTCATCTAAACTATTTTTTAAGTATTTTGTAGAATTAGAAAATGTACAAATATAATGCTCTTGCTATAGAAACAATTAAGAACTGAAATTTTGCTCTCGCAATCTTTCAATCAAAAGATAGATGTAAAAAAAAAATTGCCCTTTTTAAAAATGTTTTTGTTCAACCATTGATGCTTTTGGAAGAAGATAAAATATTTATAACTCATTCTAAACTGTGTTACTATTAATCGATGTATTAAATGAATTCATAACAAGTTATTTTAATGGTACAGTGAAACCTTCCACAACGATCACTCCGAATAACGGTAACCTCTGAATACCGGTCATGTTTTAGTGTCACCGAATCGCTTTAATAGAAATAACATTATACTAAACCTCCGAACAACGGCCACCCCACTGCATTTTTTTTTTTAATTACAACTGAGATTGCTAAGCATAGGAGCCGACTTTGGTCCCAAAGCTGGGCTGCCACAAGGGCAGTTGTTTGATGGGACGTTGGTGAGCACGTGATGTGCCGGACAAGAAAGCGAGCTGAATTAACTAGGGGGTCTGGGTTATAGTTCCATAAGCTGCTGCAATTTGAGCATTTTAATGCAAATTTAGAGCACTTTAGACTTTTTACAACTTTATGACGAAATTCGAGATTTTCTTTCGCATGATCGACTAAATTCGCAATTTTTCTTTTCAAGATCTACAAAATTCACGATTTTTCCGCGCTTAATCGATGAAATTGGTGATTTTTCCGCGCTTAGTTGACGGAATTTGCGATTTTTACAAAGCAGATCGACGAAATTCGCGATTTTTACTCGCATAATCAATAAAATTCATATTTTCCCGCATCTGATTGACGAAATTCGCGATTTTCCCGCACCTAATCGATGAAATTCGCATTTTTTACAAAACCGATCAACGAAATTTGCGTGTTTTACAAAGCTGGTTGAGGAAATTTGCGATTTTTACAAAGTTAATCGACGAAATTTGCGACTTTTCCGTTCCAGATCGGCAAAATTCCCGATTTTTCCACGATTAATTGACAAAATTTACAATTTTTACGAGGCGGATCGACGAAATTTGCAATTTTTTCGCACCCCCGATCGGCAAAATTTAGAATATTTTAGAGCCTGATTGATGTATTTAGCAATTTTTCCATGTGTGATCAACAAAACTCACAATACTCTCATCTTGGATCAAAGAAATTTTGGAATCTAATCAATAAAATTTGCACTTTTTCCACCCTTAATTGACAAAATACGCAATTTTCAGCGCCCGATCAACGAAATTTACGATTTTTGTAATAAATCTGCAATTTTTACGCGATAAGATGAAACTTGCGATTTTTTTCTTTTGATAAATTGACGAAAATTACGATTGTTTCGCAGCCAATCAATGGAATTTTAAATTTTTCTGAGCCACATCGTCAAATTCGCGATTTTCCGTGAATTATCAACAAAATTTAAGATTTTTTATTTGTCTGATTGACAAAATTTGACATTTTTTTAGTGTCAGATCAACGAAATTCTCGTTTTTTCATGCGATAAACCGAGAAAACATGCTTTTTTTTTCAACTGATGAATTTAATTTGCAATTTTTTCGAGCATCATAAATAAATGAACATTTTTTTTTCTTGCCTGATCAACGAAATATCAGATTTTTTGCGTCCGACTGACAAAATTCTCAATTTTTCGGTATATGATCGACAAAACTCGCGAATTTTCCGTGCCCGATTGGGAAATTTGTTACTTTTTTTCCGAGCCTTATGGGCAAAATTCGTGATTTTTTCATACCTAATGAGCGAAACTTGCAATGTTTCCGAACCATATCGACAAAGTTTGCTTTTTCATTGTTTGCATGATCAATGAATTTCGCGATATTTTCGTGCCGATCAATGAAATTTGCGTTTCTTAAATGTCGAAATTTTATATTTTCCCGCGATAAAGTGATGAAATTTACGATTTTTTCCCTGCAACATATGCAGAAATAATTGCAATTTTTTCCAGTTGTAAATTGTTGAAATTCGCGGACCATACGTCAACCCATTGTGGGCCACATGTTGCGCATCCCTAGTTTAACATATAAATTGCAGTAAAATGAGTATGAGACAAAAATTTTAGTTTATTACACATGAAAATAATAGTTTGCTCAATCATCTCAGGAAAAAATATCAAACTAATAAAAGTATCTTAAAATAAATTTTTTTAAAAGTCAAAGAATACTGCAATTCGCGTTTGTAATGACCGAAGGTGGCGTTGTATAGACCTGATAATCGTTTGTTTACGTAATGCTGTTTGTTCCATGCTATAGCATAGCGAAACCCGTTTAAAGAGCTATTTAAAGTGCAGTTTTTTATCTTTTTTATTTAATTATGGGAGATAAATTACAAATATCGACAATTTTAGAATTTCTAGATGCTGGAAAATCTAGTAATTGCTTTAGAGAAGCTGAAGCAATTATTGATTCAAAGAGATTAGTAATGTACGGCATTAAAGAATGCAAAGAAGAAATAGAGATTGTAGGCTCGTGTTTACAAACAAGCCAAACAAAAGGAAATCCCCATATTATTTCAGGTCTGCTAGTAAAGGAAAACAAAAATTTGAAAATTAAAAAAAATTTCTTGCTCTTGCAAAGCTGGAGCAAGCGAATCATGCAAGCATTGTGTTGCTGTCATGTTATTTTGCGATGAGTAAGTCAAATGTACTTTTTTATATTATAGATCAAAACTTTGTGTATAAAATTTTGATTTTAGATAATTTTAATACAAAGAACCCAACGTTGCATGCGTTATAGAACTGTTTATTTATTTATTATAGAACTGTTTGTTTATTTATCGGCCTTTTAAACACTGATTTCAGCGGAAGATGCTCACGGTAGAGGTCTGCACGGGCCGAAATTTCCAGGCCCGGGCCCGGCCCGAAAGTTAAAATTTCGGCCCCGGCCCGGCCCGTACGAAAGAAATATTGGCCCGACCCGGCCCGTACGAAAGAAATATTGGCCCGACCCGGCCCGGCCCGAAAGTTAAAAATTCGGCCCGAGCCCGGCCCGGCCCGAACAAAAAAAAATAATGGCCCGACCCGGCCCGGCCCGAAAGTTAAAATTTCGGCCCGAGCTCGGCCCGGTCCGGAAAATTTTTTAAATTTCGGCCCGAACCCGGCCCGGCTCTAGTGAATTTCTACAGAACATTGATTTTTAATCTTATGGAAGAGTTCTGACCAAAAAAAAAATTATATTAGTCTTTTTTTTTTTTTCCATGTTTATAATCTCCATTTATGCAGAAGTGCCGTAGGCTGCGATATTTATGCTTTTAAATGGATCTTTGTTTGTCGTATGTAAATGTTTCAGTTATCACTAGTATTATTAATCCATATTCCCTGTAATGGAGACAAAAAATCGAAAAAGCGGTACATGGTAAAATTTCCAAAGACGAAATCGCTTTGGAACAAAAAAAAATGCATTCCCTTCTTAACAGATGTAAATGTTTAATAAATTCCGTCATAATCATGTTTTTTTTTTTTTTTTTTTGTGTGTGTGTTTGATTCTATTTTAAAACGCCTAGTAATCTACGATTCTTTAAAAGGAATAAATTCTAATGTTTAATTGTAGAGTAATAACGGCTTAAAAGTATATGCTTTCTTTGCAGAAATTTTTGGACAAAGCCAAATATTACTGATTTATAAAAAGTCGAGAAAAGGATTTTCATATAGGAAGATTCAATAGGAACTGATTATTTTGGTCCATGAAAACTAGGAAGAATGGAATCAGTCTCGGCTTCGCAAAGGAAAAAAAAAGTTAGGCCCGGCCCGATACTCCAGCAAAAAAAATTAAGTCCTGAGCCCAGCCCGGCCCGAAATGATTTGTGACTAGGCCCGGACCGAAAGGATTAGTGACTAGGCCCGGCCCGGCCCGAGTCTTCAGAAGTAAGGCCCAAGCCCGGCCCGGCCCGAATGCCATTATTGGAAATCGGCCCGTGCAGACCTCTAGCTCACGGTATCAGTTCTATTTCGTTTCAGACTTTGTCCGCGAGAGGGCGTCTATTTCATTTCAAACACGAATACAAATTACATTGAAGATAGAAGTATAAATTACAGTAAATGAAATTATTAAAATTTTATCATATTTTAAATTTACCCCTGCTTTTTCGCTGCTATCTTTGAACAAAATTCAAGTTTTTTTAATCTATCTTTCTAAAATTTTGGAAATATATATTTAAATGTTTTTGGAAATTTGCATTTTTTTCGCAATCTTTTGCCACTATTCGCGTTTTTTCCACAATCTTTTGTTGAAATTTCTTGCTTTCCATACTATCCTTTGATAGAATTTCCTTTTTTCCTATTATCTTTAAACGAAATTAAAGTTTTTTCCGCGATTATCTGCATTTTCATCACTATTTACAGACAAAGTTCGTATCTTTTCCACGATGTTTTTAGACTTTTTGCCAAAATTCGCAATCTTTTTGCGATTTTTCGACAGAATATGCATTTTTTTCTGCGATTCTTTGAAAGAATCCGCATTTTCACTGCTATTATTTGCGAAATTCATATTTTTCTGCGATCTTTTTCGAAAATCCGTGTTTATCTCTTTATTCTTTGACAAAATTTGCGTTTATCTCTCACTATCTTAGAAAGAAATTCGCATTTTTTTCTGTGATTCTTTGACAGAATGTGTGTTTTTCACACTCGAAGAAATTTTCCTCGATCTTTTGAAGATTTTCGTTTTTTTTTTTTTTTCTCCACGATTCTTTCACAAAATTGATGTTTTTTCGTGACCTTTTGACGAAACTGGTGTTTTTCCTCGATCTTTTGACGCAATTGGCAATTTTTTCCTGCCTTTTTTTTTTTTTTTTTTTTTTTTAACCCTGTTTACGTTTATTACGCGATCTTTTGACAAAATTGAGTTTTTTCGTGATCTTATCTCCGAATTTTCGATTTGATGACTTACTTTCTTAAATTTCGGAACAAATCACTCCCGCGAAAAACGGGGGGGGGGGAGAAAGAAAGAAAAAGAAAAACGGAAAATCTCGAATCCGCAGAATAATTTCATGCCTGCATTTTTCAGGGTCTGCCAAGATATTGCAAGGTGTGCAGAAACTTTTCAAGGGTTTTTTCCCGCAGACCCAGAAGTCGGCGCCACTGTTGCTAAGAATGTGGAGATGGATTTTTTTTTAATTTGACGTCCTTAAAATTTCTCTAATTTCTAGCAGTTGGTTATTAAAAGCTCATCCGTAAATAGGTGTAACGGGATTACTATATCTAAATGTTTTTGGTAACGAAGCAAGCAAACTTTCCTTGCTCGGGCTACTTTCGGGCAAAACACTACTAAACTAAAAACTAGTCGTTGGGGGGCACCGTAATACTTACCCATCATGGATATGTATATGAAAATAAAACATGTGAAAACTATTTATACAATGCATTGCAATTCATAAACAAAATTTAAATATTGTTAGTATACATAGTAATGCTATATTAAAGAACTGCTGATGTACCAATTTCGACAAATTATATAAAACGCCAAACTACTCAAGTAGTACCGAACTGCGTAAAAGAAACATCCTTATAACTCCAAAAATTAATAATTCTATTAAGTAACAATTAACTGTGTCGGATTAAGCGTCTCATTTCCAATTAAAATATACCTCTGAATTGAAATTTGAATGAAATACAGGGTCATGAAAAATCGAAGAATGTGGAAAACAGGATTACAAATATCTCGGCAACTAATAATTCGATCGACTTCGTTCTATATGCAAAATGTGTGTTATTTTATTGCCTTTTACGTCCATTTCTTAAAACAAAAAAAATCGAAAATTTTTATATACCTTTCATCAGAACGAATTTTTCGAGGGTCCGAAAAAAATAGTTCCGGATAATCGAGATTGCTGATATTAAATGGGCTTCGTCCCATTTTTACATACTAACTACATACAAAATTTCAAGACTCTATCTCAATTTGTTCGGGAGATAGAGCGTTGATAGACAGACGGACGGCAATTTTTTTTTTCTAAAGATGTTTTTTTTGGAATCTCCAGTATCTGAAACGTGTAAATGCATCAAAATTTTTTTTTTCGATTTTCAAAACGATTGCAAGATTTACCCTATACTACGTATGATGGGTAAGTAACAGTTAAGTGGTTAAAGACTGAAATAGAGTGTTCTTCATCTATGTGTAACTATAATGAATTAACATAAATCTATTTGTGCCTCAGTTAAAAATATTTATTGAGTGCAAAAAACATGAAGAGTGTAATATATTTTTTCAGTTTTATTTGCAAACGGAAAATTCTACCTATAATTGGGGGATAGTTAATGATTTATAGTTTATCAGTGCATCATGGATAATTAATAACATATGGTGATTAGTTAATTACATCGCCACAGATTTAGCTTTGATTAAATAGCATAGATTAGCTTTGATTAAATAAAGAAAACTTACAGTTAAAAAATACTGGTGAGAATAATCAAGCGTTCTGAGCAGGGTAAGATTTATGCAGGGGCATACGGAGCATTTGCCCCCCCCCCCCCCCTTCCATGAGAGTAATTAGGATTTTCACTGCATATAGCCAGATGGTTAAAAAGATTAAAATGAATCAAAAGGGATCAAAATTCATATTTTCAAACATTTAGGAAGGTAAGAGTATTCTCCTTCCCCTCTTGCTTCCAGTACCCCATTCATTTATACGAAAAACAAACTACATTAGAAAATTAACAATTACCGTTTTATTATAACAACTTAATATTCTACTTTTTTTTTTTTTTTATTAAAAAAATCTAATTTTTTTTTGTAACGTGGCAAGTTGAAACCATTAATTATGACCAATTTGCCACATTTTTGTTTAGTCATCTTATAACGTACGTAGACAAGCAAAAAGTTTCCAAAAAATATTTCTGTCAAGTCAACCAATCTATCATTTTTTTCCTTAACACAATTATCCTGCTAGTATTTAAAGTTGTGTATCTTTTCGTGATACCGTATATGCTGATGTGAACTGCATTTAGTACAAAGTTTATAAAGTTTAGTATTAGCCATTTCCACATTATTCATAAAAAAAAAAAAAAAAAAAAATATATATCGATAGACAGAAGGGGTCCCCATAGTATAATACTTGCCCCGGGGGTTCCCAATAGCTTTAGTCGGGCTTTGATTTTGAGCACTTAGTGTCGCTTATAAACGAGTCTCTTTGAAACGGGTTGAGACTTGAGTCATCAAACATTATTACGTTTCAACCTTTTTTTTTTTTAAATTATTATTATTCCTCTTAAAGTGTGTTTATATAATATCAGCATTGCACATAAATCGCTTTTACGGCGCGCTTTTAGCAAGTGCGAAATTTACATTATTTACCATTATATGTGAAATGTTTATGAAACTTCTTGAGTAAAAAAAAAAAAAAATAATAATAATACGAGAACCAGCTGTTATTTCAGTTGCTGAATAAACTGAAGTTTCCTATGACTTTAAAATGTAAAAATGACATCTCTTTACCTTTTAAAGCTGGTCTTTGCGATTGGAAAATAACACAGCACAATAGCGTCAAATTGTGCTAATTTCGCAGCATAAATTAAAATAGTCAACTGTATACTGTATCTGAATTTTTATAAATACATACTCTTTGTAACTTGTTATGAAGTAATCTTTGAATAGTTGAGAGAAATAGATACTCGGTTTTAATTATTTATTTTTGCGAAATGCTCAACTTTAAAGATTCTTGAATGTACGTAATTTAGCATTTAATCTAAAATGCCCCCCCCCCCCCAAAAAAAAGGCCAAACCAGTTTTTGCATAATCTGTTATCTTAAAACTGATCGTAATTCTTCTTAAATCATTCCCCCTCCCCCTGTATGCGTTTAATTTAGATTAAGTGAATTTACATGCAATGTATTTATTTTATTTAACTTATTATTATTTTATTTTTATTATTTTTTTTTTTATGTAAACGTAAAATTGCGTAATCGTAAAATACTTCCTCGTAACCTAGAATTGTGAGATTTTTGTACAGTGGACTCTCTCTATCTGAACGCTCTCTAATGTGAACACCTCGGTATGACGAACATAATCCGATGGTTCCGGCGAAACTCCATAGATTTAACAAAAGATGAACTCTGTATTCTGAACACTCTCTAATCTGAACACCCCACCATTATGAACACTATTTTTTTATCCCCATTCCTACTCCACCTCTCTGTAAATTGAACATATGCTTGCAATTTGAGTTTCCATCATGGAAATTTGAAGAAACTGCCCTAAAAAAATTCAACTAACTCGATTAAAAAATATAGAGAAAAAAAATCACTACTAGATTTTAATCATGTACTTGATATTGCAGTTTGTTTAAATACTTCAGATAAAATCTTTAGTTAAATGTTGGAACACCTGTTGCGACATTGTCAGTTGCTTGCTGTAAAAGAAGCCATTTTAAGATTTTTTTTTTTTAAATTAGAAAATTTAAAAATTTAATTTTTGATTAGTTGTAGACAATTGCGGTAAGTTAAAATAATACATTTCCACCCTTTTTATTTTAAATAATAGTTTTATATGAATTATTGTTAATCACAGCTTAAGCATGATATTTTAAAGAATTTTAGAAATTCGACTGATTTTTTTTTCGATTGATCAACTACTGGGAAAATATCAATTGAAGAAAGTATTCACTTATAAATTTTGTTACTATTTGAATTTAATTTTTTTTTCAGATGATTCAACATTCATTAACGTTTGTCACTAGTCGTTGGAGGACACCGTAATACTTACCCATCATGGATATTATAATATAATATATAAAAACATAACATATGTAAACAATTTATAAAATGCATTACAATTCCAAAATAAAATATAAACGTATAATTAAGTATTTTTAACACATCATCATGCTCTATTAATGAATTTCTGATGAACCAATTTCGATAAATTGTATGAAACGCCAAACTATTCAAGTAGCACTGAATTGCATAAAAGAAACATCCTTATAACTCTAAAAATAATTATCATATTCACTAACGGTTTCTTGCATCGAATTAAGCGTCTCATTTGCAATTAAAAGATATCTTTGAGTTGAAATTTGAATGAAATACAGGGTCATGAAAAATCAAAGAATGTGAAAAACAGAATTAGAACTATCTCGACAACTAATTATCCGATCGACTTCGTTTTTTATGCAGAATTTGTGTTAATTTATTGCCTTTTACTTCCACTCCTTAAAATAAAAAAAAATCGAAAATTTTTATATACCTTTCATCAGAGCGAAGTTTTCAAGAGTCCGAAAAAAATAGTTCCGGATAGTCGAGGTTGCTGATATTAAATAGGCTTCGTCCCATTCTTACATACTAAGCACATACAAAATTTCAAGTATCTATCTCAATTTGTTCGATAGATAGAGCGGTTACAGACAGACGGACGGACGGACGGCAAATTTTTTTTCTAAAAATGTTTTTCGGAATCTTCAGTGTCTGAAACGTGTAAATCCGGGAAAAAAAAAAAAAAAAAAAAAAAAAAATTCAATTTTCAAATTTGCAAGACTTACCGTATACTACGTATGATGGGTAAGTAAAAATCGTGTTAGTTTATTTCTAAAACTTAAAAGGAAGGGAATGAAATAAAAACCTCATAGCGCCGACCTTATTTGATCAACTACTGCCTCACTCACCCTACATAGACGAAGTAGTAATGCATTCCCCAATCTCCCCTATAATGAACATCCCCATAATCTGAAAATTTTTGGTCAGTCCCGTGAGTGTTCAGAATAGAGAGAGTCCACTGTACAAAGATTGATTTCTGATGACGTTACAGCGTTTTAATATTTTTAAATTTTTATTAGTTCAGGTTGCTACGGAACAGAAAAAAACCTGGAAAATAGGGAAAAGTCAGGGAATTCGAAAATTTTAAGCAAAAAGGTGAGGGGATGTCAGGGAATTTTTTTTAAATATTTGAAAAGGTCAGGGAAAAGTAAAAGAATTTTTGATGTACTACTTGCATCTTCATTTTTATTATCGTCAAAAATGGAAAAATTTTGAATTATTTATCCAATTTAAAATTTTTACATAATTTATGCAAAGTATATATAACGATATTAAAAATAATAAAAAATTGGAAATTCATGCAGCACATACGTTTTCTAGCATTTATCTAGAATAAAGTTGTCCATTATAGAGCTGGGGCTTTCCTACACCCGTTTCCTAAAAAAGATACCGAAAGAAAAAAAAAAAAAAAAAAAAAAAAAAAAAAATACGTGTGGCACTCGGGGACTGCCGCGGTAAAGCTATTGCATAGCATTTTTTATCAACTTATGTAATTATAATTATTTATATATTTTTTATTTATGCAGTTTTTTTTTCTTTGATATTAATTAAAGTTAAACATTTTGAGCGTGATGACCGATAACAAATTTTTTTCTTGTATTGAACAAATAAGAAGTTAATTTCGTTTAAAATATTTTTATTATCTTACAATACATGTAGGTTAATCAGGAATTTTTATCATTGAAACTATACGTTTATGGTAGCTGAAATAAAAAACATAAGTTTAAGACTTGATATTCTCAAAATATCTGAAAAATACCGCGTCAATGTCTGCCGAAGTCTGCCAAACTGAAGCGACGTTAGCCGGAGTGTTAGGATTTTTTTCTCGTTACAGAATTTCTAGATTCTTTCGCCGCGTTCAAAGTCCGTGATAAAAGCTATGCAATACCTTAATAAATTACAAACAAAATTTGGCCGCGCTACGAAAATTAGATCGCGAGTTATAGGCATTTTAAATTTTTCGATCCTCACCATGGGGGATCTCCTGTCACCAAAAATTAACACTGTCTGATAATAAATTACCAAATAAAATTTGGCCGCGCTACGAAAATTGATCGCGAGTTATAAACATTTTAAATTTTTCGACCCTCATCATGGAGGGGGGGGGGGTGTCTTCTGTCACCAAATATAAACACTCTCTCATAATAAATTACCAAACAAAATTTGGCCGCGCTACGAAAATTAGATTGCGAGTTATAAGCATTTTAAATTTTTCGACCCTCACCGCGGGGGGTCTCCTGTCACCAAAAGTAACACTGTTTCATAATAAATTACCAAACAAAATTTGGCCGCACTACGAAAATTAGATCGCCAGTTATAAGCATTTTAAATTTTTCGACCCTCTCTATGGGGGATCTCCTGCCACTAAATATTAACACAGTCTCATAATAAATTACCAAACAAAATTTGGCCGCGCTACAAAAATTAGATCGCGAGTTATAAGCACTTTAAATTTTTCGACCCTAACCATGGGGGATCTCCTGTCACCAAAAGTAACACTGTCTGATAATAAATTACCAAACAAAATTTGGCCGCGCTACGAAAATTGATCGCGAGTTAAGCATTTTAAATTTTCCGAACCTCACCGTGGGGGGGTCTTCTGTCACCAAAAATTAACACTGTCTCATAATGAATTACCAAACAAAATTTGGCCGCACTACGAAAATTAGATCGCGAGTTATAAACATTTTAAATTTTTCGACCCTCACCGTGGGGGGGGGGGGGGGTCTTCTGTCACCAAAAATGAACACTCTCTCATAATAAATTACCAAACAAAATTTGGCCGCGCTACGAAAATTGGATCGCGAGTTATAAGCATTTTAAATTTTTCGTTCCTCACCGTGGGGAGGGGGGAGGGTCTCCTGTCACAAAAAGTAACACTGTCTCATAGTAAATTACCAAACAAAATTTGGTCGCGCTACGAAAATTAGATCGCGATTTATAAGCATTTTAAAATTTTCGACCCTCATCATGGGGAGATCTCCTTTGTCCAAAAATTAACATTGTCTCATAATAAATTACCAAACAAATTTTGGCCGCGATACGAAAATTAGACCGCAAGTTATAAGCATTTTGACTTTTTCGACCCTCAGTATGGGGGTCTCCTGTCACCAAAAGTAACACTGTCTCATAATAAATTACCAAACAAAATTTGGCCGCGCTACGAAAATTGATCGCGAGTTATAAACATTTTAAATTTTTCGACCCTCACCGTGAGGGGGAATCTCCTGTCACCAAAAATTAACTCTCTCATAATATATTACCAAACAAAATTTGGCCGCGCTACGAAAATTAGACCGCGAGTTATAAGCATTTTAACTTTTTCGACCCTCACCGTGGGGGTCTTCTGTCACCAAAAAATAACACTGTCTCATAATAAATTATCAAACAAAATTTGGCCGCGCTACGAAAATTAGATCGCGAGTTATAAGCATTTAAATTTTTCGATCCTCATCATAGGGCGGGTCTCCACTCACCAAAAGCTACATTATTCTACCTTGTTTTATCTTAAGACGATTCTTTTCTATACACATTCTATCAGGAATTTTTATTATTGAAGCTATAGATTTATAGTAACTGAAATAAGATATATAAGTTTGAGACTTGATATCCTCTAAATATCTGAAAAATACCGCGTCAATGTCTGCCGAAGTCTGCCGAAGGATACCATGCCGAAGTCTGCCGAAGTGAAACGACGGTAGCCGAGTGTTAGGTTTTTTCGTTACGGATGTGTTAGGATATTTCTCGTTACGGAATTTTTGGATTCGGTCGCCGCGCTCAAAGCCCGCGATAAAAGCTATGCAATAGCTTAAAAATCATTAAATATCTTTTCTATGAATTGTGCTTATGAAGCTCCTGAAGAATCCATAAGATATTCACAATTTCTTATTTTTACATTTGCATTTTCCTGTGTTCATTTTTGTATTAATTTTCCCATTTATTTTAATACGCGATTTTATTGTAATTATACGTTATATTCCACAATTTCATTAAATATTCATGTAATATTAAAGATTCCTTTTCCTTTTGACTTGCTTAAGATCGTTTTAATTTGATTGGTGCAAGACCATAATGTAGATAATTTATTAGTCATTTAAATTATATTTACCAATCAGATGATTCTGTTTAAAAATAATTAAATTGTATTATACTCATGTTGTATTATTATACTTCTAAACTGGGTTATGTATAATATTACTTGTCTATAAGGGTATTTTTACTATACATTTATATGCCCCCACTCTAAGTGATAAAGCCGTGCTATATACAGTGCAATCTGTTGATTTTATAATTGCAGTAAAAAGTTTTTCATTATGTAATTATCACTTGAGGATTTTAGTTTTATATTTATTTATTTATTCAATTGCAGAACCGTGTGACTGACGAAACTAGAAGCTGAGCAGAGGGCGACAAAATGGTACAAGATGGAAAGGCGAAAAAGGATAAAAAGGGGAAGCCCGATTTGGATGACCTCAAACAGGAGGTCGCCATGGTGAGTAATATGTTCATTAACACTTTACTGACGGTATTATTTATTTAAGGGAGACCCGTAAGAAAAAACACAATTTTTATTATTGATTTTAAAGTAATGAATTTTGGTGTACTATTTAAGAATCTTCTTGTAAGGAATGATTAGCAAAAAAATTAACTTTTTATTAAAAAGTATATTTTTTATGGGGATTTATATATTTTTTTTGTCGAAAAATACACTTTTTAAAATTACTACTCCTCATTCAATTTTAAATATTTTGGTATTACTAAAATTTCTTAAATAGTGTTATAGTATATAGAAAAGAACTAAGGAGAGATATTTTTAATTTTCTATTTTAATCGGCATTAAAAAAGGCATTAGTTGAAGATGGAAAAGCGTTTTTAGGTAGATTTCGTAAGAAATACTACCTATTGCAATCGCACCAGTTTATATATCTATCTATCTATCTATATATATCTCACTTTTTTTATGGACACGATAACTTCTATAATTTTTCACCAATCTGCACCAAACTTGTACATAAAATCAAAGGGGATAAAATCTTGGCTAAGTTCGTTAATGGGCGAAATCGGACCAAGGGGGTCGGAATAGGGGGCGTTTTTGTGAAAACCGAAAAAACGCCATAACTTCTTAATTAAAGTAGATATCGCGTCGGTTTAAAGTTTATATTACTTCTTAAAAATGGGCCAAAAGTATATGCATGACAGATTTTTGATAAATTTAGAAGTGGGCTCAAGGGGCGAAAAAAACGGGGATTTTGAAAGAAAAAAAATTCATAACTTCGTCAATTTTCAAGATATCAAGTCCAACTAAATTTTTTGCAAATGTTCTTAAAATTATCTAAAACTTTTGTATTTACAAGTTTTTGATAGGACCAACTTTTACTGACGAAAAAAATTAAAAACGAAAAGAAAAAGGGCGCTGAAAAAAGAGAAAAATCCATAACTCCGTCAATTTTTAACATATCAAATCTGATTAAATTTATTTTTTATCTTCTTAAAAATATCTACAACTTTTATATTGACAAGTTTTTCATGGGACAATTCGTATAGCAAAAAGAAATTAAACAAAAATAGGAGTTGGAGGAAAAAACCTCAAATCCAAACTGCTTATATTCTGACTCATTTTTAAATTCATTTTTGATTCTAAACGCATCCAAATGATAGATCCTCTTATTTAGAAACTGTATAAAGTGACGCATTGGTCAATTTTCTGATAGACAGAATATATTTCAAAAAAGGCTACCAAAAAGGGTATTTTGAACAAAATTTCCGAAAGTCATCGGGACTGAAAATTGAAGGAAGTATTCAAATAAGAAATTGCGTTTTTTTCTGACTCGTTTTTAAATCCATTTTTGTTCTCAAACGCATCCAATTTACAGATCCTCTTATTTAGGAACTATATAATGTGATGCATTGATCGGTTTTTTGATAAAGACACAATATATTTTGGAAAAGGCTACCAAAAAGGGTATTTTGAACAGAATTTCCCGAAGTCATTGTGATTTGAAAATTTAAGGAAGTTTTCACATAGCAAATTGCATTTTTGATGACTCGTTTTAAAATCCATTTTCGCTCTCAAACGCATCCAATTTACAGATCCTCTTATTTAGGAACTATACTGTGACGCATTGGCCAGTTTTTTGATAAAGATAGAATATATCTTTTAAAATGCTGTCAAAATGAGTATTTCGCACAAAATTTTCCGAAGCAATCATGATTAAAGAATTAAGGATGTATTCAAACAACAAATCGGTTATTTTATGACTCATTTTTAAATTCAATTTTTTTCTCAAATGCATTCAACTGACAGTTTTTGTTATTTAGGAGCTTTTATAATGTACTGTTTTGGTCGATTTTTTTTAATAAATTCAGAATCTATTTCAAAATATGTTGTCAAAACGGGCATTTGAGCTGAATTTTTCTTAAGATGATTCTGATAAAACCAGTTTTTGCAGAAAAATGAAATTAAAAATTTTTCATAAACGGCCAAATGAAGTTATTAAACTGGGTTTATCTCTAATCATATATATTTTTTTGTTGTTGAAATGAGCACTCTTCGAAATCTACCTCCGCCTATAGGCCCAGCCGACAGGGATTTTTTCGAATACACCCTTAACCTTTATCTACCGAATTATTTATCAAGAAATTGATCCACCCCAATAATTATCTTCTTTAATATCTGAAGGTATACTGGAATTTTTTTTATAATATTAATGTGGAATTTAGGTATGTTTTTTCATTAAAACTAATTATATATATCGGTAGTTATAATTGTTTTGTGAAATATTTACAAAAATAATCAGATTAATTAACCAAAATTACTCTTTTGAAAATATCACACTTCTTAAAAAAGCAATGAGTTTAAATGCATCATGATCATCTGTATAAATGGAAACGCTTTTGCAGTTGAATATGTTTCATATAATTTTGTTTAAATAAAGAAAAGAAATACCTATAAAAATGAATAATAAAACTACCACTTTTTGAAAATACTTAGCTCCAACTGTTTCTCTATTCTATCTAAATTTGATTGAGAAGAGTGTTTTGTGCGGAAAAAATAAATTTTCATTAATAGACCAAAAAAAAAAAAAAAAAAAAAAAAAAAAAAAGTTTTATATAAAGTTTTCTTCAATGGTATTTTAAAGTACCGTCGGTGCATAAAGGGTTAAAAGCAATATATTCGAAATTTGTAGAAACATAGCAGATTAACCAGACCCCAAATACTATGGAATTACGAATAAAGTGTGTGGTTTCATCTTCGTGTCAGCCATGAAAAAGCAAAATAATACGAATTTAGGGTTACCAACACACATAAAACCAAAAAAAAAAAAAAAAAAAAGGAAAAACTTTAAAAATAAATCGGAATAATATGATTAAAATGGATAGAATAGGGAAAAATAAAAATACCAGACACTATATTTACCCCTAAAATGATGTAGCAAAAAATACTTATGATTACATCTGTGACAGAGTAAAAAAAAAAGGACCTGGGAGTATATTCCAATAAAGATCAATATATTGGACCAAAACCCTCTATAGTACTATGAAACTAGCTTATTGTCTTATAAAAAATGCTTTAGTGCTGTCATCTCTTGAGAAATTAGTAAAATAAATGCAAAATTAAATGAATTCTATACCTATATAATGCATTTATTTTATAAAATATGTCTATTGGAAGATGGCTGAGCATATTTTCACTGTAGACATATAAGTAAAATTTAAATTATTTTATTAAATGAAAAGTATTATAAAAATATGTAATTGATTTATTAAATATTAAAAATGTGTAAAATTTAACACAGATGAATTATGATTCCTATAATAAATTGTACCAAATTACAAGAATATCAGTAATTAAATCATTCTTATATCCTAATTACTTAATAACTAAATAATATAATAATTGATAACTACTATCATAATGTTTAGATTTGAGGGGGAAGAAAAAAGAAAAAAAAAAAAAAGAGGGATAATAAGAATTGAAATTAATTTCATTTAATGTGACAATACTAACTCAATTTAATAGTATAAGATAAAACAAGGAATAAAATAAACGTATAAAAAATTAATAATTTATTGTATAAAATATGTATTTTATACACTTAAGGGGGTATTTCGATTCAAACTGCTATTTTCCGATTTATTTTTGAATCCATTTTTGCTGTCAAACTCAACAATCTCGCAGCTTCTCTTATTTAGAAACTACACAAGCTGCCGTGACTGTCAATTCTTTGATAAATGCAGAAAACATTGCAAAGAAAGCAATCAAAAACGGCATTTTGAACAGATTTTTCTGAAGCGGGAGATTTGGGGACGAAAAAAAGTATCATGCTGAGTAGATAATTGTTCATAAATCAAATTCTAATGAATGGAGCGTAAAATGACATCACACGGCACCTTTGTACGTTTCTTCAAAATTCCCCTCAGCAAGTTTTATGTTTCTACTTTTAAACGTGTGTCTGAAATTAAATCGGAAAATTTCGAGCTGTTAAAGGTGGAAAAGCGTTTTTTCGAATACACCCTTTAAAATAATGTTTTAGATATTGTCCAAATTGTTTAAAGTTGGATTCAAGTTAATCATTAATATTATTAAATTAATAGATTTAATTAATAAAACTATACAATTATTCATACATACGTGTCAATTCAACATCCAGTATTAAATGTATTGTTGAAATTTATCAGATGCCTCTTTTAGAAAAGCCATTGCATAGTGTCCAGACAACGTCGCCCTCCCCCGTACTCTAACATCTACCCAACCAGCCATCCTATATATATATATATGTATATGTATATATATGTATATTATATTTTTAGTTTATTTTTTTATACAGTGTGTTAATTAGTTTTAAAATCATATAATTACTAATAGTTTATTAAAGAATAAATTAATTTTTTAGAAAAACCATTATTTAATGCATCATAAATTAGCTTTTTAATATCTGTGTTAATAAGATAAGAAGAACGTAAATATTATATTCTGTATAAATTATTCAGGAATATATTACGATTTACAGAATTCTGAAGACAGGATTTAAAATTAGTAAATGTATTAATTTTAAAATTAAATTCGTTCCGTTTGTCAGATATATCAGTTATTAATTTGTTTTCTTTCAGAATAAGATCTAAAAAGTTAATAACATTGTTAGAAAGCAGGTTTTTCGTAAATTCTAAATCAGTTGGATAATCTACTGAAAATTAAGAAATATTGGTTTATTCAGTGACAATTAAAATTATATCGATGTAAATGTATCTTTTATTAATGTATTTATGTTCATAATGATATAAGTCTGATAATAAACTAGAAGTATAACCACCTTATGGTATACCGACTTTTTGTAAATATATTGTGTTATCTTGTAGAATAAAATTATTATAGATAACGAAATTTGATAAAGTATGAAAATATGTCGATATTCGTTGATAAATTCAAATTATGATACACCTTTTTAAATGAAGCATTTGTTGTATTATGTAGATCTAATAAATCTATATTATTAAAAAAAATCTTTAATCATATGCTGTTATATTGTTTATACATTAAAAATTATTCATAATATTGACCAGTTCATAGCTATTCTTTATACAATGGGTATTATCAATGGTTTTTGTAAGTGTATATATTTAAGAATTTTTAGTAGCAATTTATTAGCTATATTATTATATGTATTGCAACCAATTGTAACAGTTCTAAATTTAATTGGATTCTTATGAAATTTGGGTACAAGATTTAGATAAGGATAATTATAATTTATAGAGTTAATATTAAATAATTTAAAGTTATTGATTTTACTATTGTTTGCAATTATGTCATCATTAGTTTTTTTTAAGATTTAGTTGAAAAAAAAAAAACTTTCAAATTCTGGTTCATTTAATATATATAAAAAGTTTTTATCGTCTGAATTCTTTCGAAATTTTTATGAGTTATAAACATAAAGCCTGCGTATAATTTTCATATTACTATTTAGTTGTAAGAACATGACTTAAAGTCACCTGCGTATTCACATTGTAAGCGAAAATTTTGCAGATTTTATTTTTTATAAATAATTCTAATCGTCCGAATATTACCTTATTATTTATACATGATGTAAATAAAGTGTACGAAAAAAGTGTTAAAATATTGACATTTAGTATTTTTTGAGTAAGTACCTTCGGCGGACGCAAAGGGCCTTCCAATTCAGATTTCTTTTTTTGGTGGGGGGTAGGGGGATTAATATTCGTATTTTTGTAAGGTAAATACCATTGGCATAGAGAAGAAAGTATCCGGATAAAACAAGTATTTTTCGTTTATCTGCATTGCTAAAATTAAGTCCGATGCGAAATCGGAGGGGGAGAAAAACGGGGGAAGGGAAACCCTTATAAAATGGAACTTTTTTCAAAATATATTTTGAGAGTTAAAATTAATATACTTTTTATGTAATTTTCAGCATTCGAAAATAAAATTTGAAATTTAAGAATATATTTTTAGTTTGTCCATATTTCCAATGGTTCGACCAATGTTCATTTTTAAGAAATGTCGGGGGCTCAATGGGGGGGGGGGAAATCCCTTTGGCGTGTCCTTTTTTTAGGGGGGGGGGATTTGTCTCGACTGTGCAGGCACGCATGCGTTCGGAAAAGATTGCTTTTTTAATTAACTTTCTTTTGAATTTTAATATATTGTCCAATTGTCAAAAAATGAAAAATCTGAGCCTCAGGTGCATTTGGATTTGCCTTGAACTATCTTCATCGGAATTGTCAGACTTTTAACTACCATTTATTTTCCTAGACATCGCCCCCCCCCCCCACACACACACACATTCTTTTATGTATAAATATGATTATCGAATTTAATTTTTTCTCGTGCCCAGAGGAAACGTATGTGCCACCTTGGGCTCGCGTTCCATAGGTTCGCCCTCCGTATCCTAGCATCTCGTACTAACAAAGTTAAACTATATTACATTAAGGCTGTTCTTAAATCAAAAAGGGTAATTTTGTGACTTATTTTTGTTATAAATCTATGAAATTAGTTTGCGTTGTTGTTCAGAAACTGTGTAATCGTATTCATTTTACCGTGTTTAGTAAACTCAATAGATGTTTTCAGACAATACTTTCAAAGTTGACATTTTGTACCGAATTTCCCGACAAAGGCAGGTAAAGCAGTTAACAGAGGGAGAAAAACGCTTAAAACTGGCTAAGTAGTTTATTGAACAAAAAATAAGAAACACAATTCAACTGCACATCGCTTCCATAGTCAGGCCTTTCAATTTTATCTTTCCGTTAAAAAAATGAATTTACAAATGTGTCAAAACGTTTTGCGCTTGTTGGGTGGAGCAGTTGAGAACAAAAAGCCTTAAGACTGCAAATGCTTTTTAATTATTTCTACATTATCTTTTTATTTAAATTTATTTAATGTATATTAAATTTATTAAATGTATATTCTTTAAGATACACATCAAATGAATTTATGCCTATTTTATGGTTTTTATATCCATTAAGTTAAAATCGCTCAACTTTTTTATCTTCACCACCACCAAATAATTATTAAATGTAAAAAATGATATACTTTTTATATTTGAGAACATTTCTATTCAATATATGTATACTTACAGACTATCAGTAAATCAGCTTAATAACATTTCTTTTCATTTCAATGAATTTTTGTTTTTCTGACAATTCTTATCCTTAATAATAGCCTTATAGTTTAATGCTTTCATGGGTTATTTTGGATATCGACTAATGATAAAAATAAGTGATAGATTAATGAATTTGAATGGAAAAAATTCATTAATTTTTGCGCAATTGATGTAAAAATGAAATTATAACTGAATTAAAGGATTCTGATCACCTTAATTGGCATGTATACCGGCCTCTCGTTCCCAAGGGGTAAGTTTGTTTATATTAGTGTAAATAGTGTTGATTTCAGAAAAAAAAGGGCCGCCAGGTAGAAATTTTTCAAAGAAGCAACACTATTCTAAAAAAATTCAAAATCTTAACGTATTCATCTCTGACTAGTTCAATAGGACGCCTTGCTCTTGCACAACAAAAATAAAGCAGTTGAAAATTTTTCATCACGATCATAAGAATTTCGCATTATTAAATATTTCTATGAAAAATACCGATGCGTTTAAGCTGTCTTTTACCACGTCTACATAAGCATTCCTGTGAGAGTATATGTGTGAGATGCTTCATGACTTTCCCATCCTTATTAACGTGAAATTGCGTTTAAGTACTCCAAATTCGTAAAAAGCTTTTAGGTAGAATTGTTCACCATTCGAATTAAATGACCTTTTCTAACGCGAGTGCAAGTAGTTGTAGTGAGAAATTTATTTTTGCTTCTACAGTCTATAATTTTCGAAATATGTGTGAAATATGCTTAAGAAGGGTTTTGACTGACAATTGTTTTAAAATATAGTTTAAGTACTGCAGTTATAATTGAATTGAGGTACTGGTAAATTAAAAGCTGTATTCGCCTCCTCATCTGAGGGGGGAGGGGAGGTGCTGTGGTAAAAACGCCCCCAACTGTCCCCCCCCCCCCCAAAAAAAACCTTGTAAAAAATTTTTATTAAAACTGTGTCATAAGTTTATTTTGAAGATTTGTAGAGAAAAAATGAATTTTATTTAAATTTAGTTATCCCATTTGCTACCAGGATATGCTATAACCCCCACCCCTCCAAAAAAAATAAAAAAGTGTTGAATCAGTGCTACTTATTTTTAACATTAGTATAGCTGTCATACAGTTAAACATAAAATCAGTTTTACATAAATTTGATTATTTCCTTCCAGTGTGCGCTATAAACTACAAAACAAATTTTATCGCATCTGTATTACCTAATTTTAACTTGGAATAATGTTCCCATATGAAGAAAAAATATATATATAAATCAATTTTAAAGTGTTAATTATGCAATCCCTCTACAAAAACGCTACCAGCGTAAGATAATACTAACGAAACTTATGTGAAAATTTTTCAGTTTTAACCACTCTAAAGGAGACGAAACTCTATTAAATAACTTTTGCTCATTATATATCTTTTTTTCTCATCTTGTTGATTACGCACCATTATTGCTATCTTATTCTCTTGAAACCCAAATATATTGACTTAGGCATTAAAATTAGGTTTTCTTATACCTAACTCTTCTCTGCATCCTCTTCTAAGTCTTTATTATTTTTTTCTGTTACTTTTTTTTTATATTTTGTGTTCATTTTTTGAATTCTTTCCGATTTTTTTTTTTTTTTTTTTTTTTTTTTTACATTTGTGATTTTAATTAAATTATATAAGTAGAAAGTATATTACATGATTTTCTATATTAGTTAATCTAATTTATTTTAAAGATTTATTAAACATATTTTTTGTATCATTTAACTCATATAATTTAAACATACATTTTAAAATTATTTCAATATGATTTTAAACAATTTTTTTTTAAATTCATATACAACCTGTTACATTATTTTTGTTTAATTATTAATCCTATAATTTGCTTCACAGTTTTATTATTTTCGATTGTTTCGTGGAATTTAACAATTTTGTTTTGCTTTGGTTATTATTTTTGTTGTTGTTGTTTAATTTACTTGTAAATCTGGTTGCACAGTTGACTGGGCAATTTTAGAAATAGCTCTTAACCCTTTCCGGCACGGGCAAAATCTGTTAGTAAAATGTGAAATTTTTGACTGACACCGGAATTCACAAACTAATTTTTTAGATATTTCGAATTCCTTAATTTAAGCTTTTATTGGTACGCCTCTGCACATCACCCATACACATTATACAAAATTTTACAAAAGCACATAGATGATTTTCTTAGCTGGTGTAACCTATGGCGTGTTAAACTTAATGAGCAAAAAACTGCTGCTATCTACTTCTCTAGAAAACTAACCTATCCTAACCGCATCACTAGCAATAACACCACCATCCCTTGGACTAATGACACCAAATACCTGGGAGTTACTCTGGACCGTAGGCTCACTTAGAAAAAGCATCTTACCAATATTCGTGGCAAAGCCGCCGGAATCGCCAAATCTCTTTCTCCACTTCTTAAAAGTAATACCCTCTCCATACATAATAAACTAATACTTTACAACGCATGTATAAGATCTATTCTAACTTACGCCTGTCCTATCCGGGGTTTCGCGTGCAAGACTAGTATGAATGCGTTATATGGCACCCACAATAAAAATTTAAGAATTATCCGTAATGGTAACAGATACCTACGTAACACCACGATACGCAGAGACTTAAATACCGTTTCACTTAAAAACGCATCAATCAGCTCTCCAAAAATTTCTATAAGTCTGTTTATAACCTTCCCAACCAAATTGTTGCAGAATTACCAGACTACGAGGTTTCGGACCCTATTAACAGAAAACGCCCTAAATTTACGCTTTTATTAAATGATGAAAGTTGAGTTTTCCTCTCTTCATTAATAAACTTAAATTCTTTGTTTGTTTTTTGTCTTGTTTTGTAATATTAAAAAAAAAAAAAAAAATAGTTACTCTGCTATTATTAGCATTATATCTATGTTATATTTAAAAAAAAATGTATGGTCTCTGTAAAGAGTCTTTTGTTTTATGGTTGGGGTTTTCCCTGGTAGCTTTTTCGCCTGGCCATGGCCTTTTGGATCTAATGGAATTTTCTTTTTTCTTTTTTTATTATTTTTGTTTTTCTTTTTAACTTGATATACTACATGTTTACTCATGTACTTTTTATATTTTTACTTCTCTCTTTTTTTAAATTATTAATAGATAATCTTTAACTTGTGGCCACCTGCCGCATTTAAACATTTTTCTTTTAATGGCTCCCTAACGCCTCAGCAACACGACTTACCTCTATACTGGATGTTAAGTTGCTAAGCAACTAGGTAATCCAATAAGCTGATCACATTGTTCCATTGTTCCAGCTTTTATTGTAAGAGCAAAATTTTACTGTAATATTATTGGTGCCGTTTGGAATTAAAATTAGGTATCCCAGACCGGGCACAGTGTGCCGGAAAAAGTTAAGGCAATTGGTCACTCAGTGGCCGAATCCCCCTCGTTAATGTTAAGTATGGGCTTTGAACCATTTTTATATTCAAAATAAATCTTCGGGAAATTTAATATTTTTAACTTCTTTTTTCAGAATTTTTTTCTTAAAGGGTGTATCTTATTTTCTTATTTTTCAAAATATTTCTAAAGTCTACGCATAATTTTAAATGAAGTGTTAAAATTTTACTTCCAGCTCGTGAGTTTTTAAAATATAAAGCATTAAATTGAGCATAAATTTTGAGAATTATTTTGACAACTAAGAAAAAGTGACTCCTTCAAGAGAACATTGAAGAAATGAGTTAAAAATATTAATTCCCTGGGGAGATATTTTGAGTGAGTGCATCAGGAATTCGGTCGCTGAGTTACCAGCCGACTTAAGGCTCCAGTCCCTGTCCGCGAAGACACTCGCGATCTAATGCTATTCCTATGGGGAGGCATTTTTCTAATAACTTTCGCATTTTGACATTTTTAATTTTTTCATAGGATAGCTGAGGTCCCTCTCAAGATCGTTCCTTGATTACTTTTTCGATTTTGGTCGCACATATTTTTTATAAAGTTATTTTCACTTTCTGAAGCGGTTCTGAAAGTGAAAGCAACTTTATATATATTTGCGACCGAAATTGAAAAAATAATCAAGGAGCGATCTTGAGAGAGACGTCAGCCATACAAAGCAATTTTTTTTTAAATGTCAAAATGCGAAAGAGTTATTAGAAAAATGCCTTCCCATAGGAATAACATTAACTCTTGATAATCTTCGCGTGCAAGGACAGGAACCTTAAATGCAATGCATGTTTTTCTCAATTAGAAGTCATTTGTGTTTGCTTATACAGTTGGCAAAAAAAGTATTTGTACACTTCATTTTTTTTAATTATAATGAAATTAAACAAAAGATTTAAGCAAAAAATACTGTAATACATTAATTTAATGCATTATAATATTATAGAAGCAGAAACAAAATTAAACGAATCGATTTTTTACATTATAATAAACAAATATACAAAATTATAATGCAAAAAAAGTATTTGTACACTATCTTAATGTAATATAATTAAGGAAAATTTAGTAAAATGATACAAATTAATATTTTGTGCGAATTCATTTAGCGTTTATGACTACTTCTAGATGGTATGACATAGATTCCACCAACTTTTTTGTAGTGGTCTGGTTAATGTTATTCCATGACACAATAAGAGCTTCTTTAAAACTGTTTTTTACTAATACATATTTTTTTTCGGATTTTTGCATCCAATAGCATCTGCAAATTTTCTACTGGATTCAAGTCTAGAGATTTTAGAGGAATTACCAGTCGTCTTCGAGTATTGTCGTAAGCATGTGTTGGTGATCACAGCAGTATGCTTTGGTCATTATCCTGCAGAAAGTGAAAAGCTTCCTCTATGCATAATTTCTTGGCACAGTTTAATAAATTATGGCGCGACACATCATTGTATGTTAAACTTGTCCTTCCATTGTCAAAAAATTTTAAATGTCCTGCTCCATTAGAAGCTATACACCCCCAAAACTATAATATTCCCCCCAACATGCTTGATAGTTTGAGGTATACGTTTTGGATCTAGAACAGTTTTATTTTTACGCCAATTTTTTCGAATGCTTGATGGTAAGAAAATTCCGAATTTTTCCTCATCAGAAAAAATTACTGTTTTCCAAAAATCCAATGATTTACTTCTGTATGCGAAAGCGAATACTATGCGTTTTCGCCTATTTGTTTCGTTGATGAATGGATTTTCCCTTGAGGTTCTTCCTTTTAAATCTGCATTGAGAAGAATATTTTTTATTGTTTGAGGTATTACTCTGATGCGAGAAGATGTCGCAAGGTCTCCAGCAAATTTTTGAACCGAACGCACAGGAATTTTTAAAGCTTTTTTAACAACACTCTCTTTTTCCCTCATTGTTAGTTTGCTAAGAAGTCCTGGTTTTCATTGAATTTCGATTCTTTTAATTTATTCATAGTTTCTCACTATACATCCAATAGTTGTAAATGGTAATTTAATAGCTTTTACAAATTCTTGTTGCGTATTTAAATTTTTATTATGCTCAATCATAGGATTTCATATATCTAGAGGTGCCTCTCTAGTATTAAGTTCTATATTCAATTACTTCAAGAGCAAATTAAATTAAATGTCAGACAAATATAATATGAACTTAAAAATTATTAACAGCTTCTGTAAAAGTAGTCCTTTGAACCATAAACACTATAAAACACAGTACATATCAGGATGGAGAAATGTACAAATACTTTTTTTGCAAGAAATTTTTAAACTTTTCCCATTAGAAAATTATTTTACATCTTTATCGAAATTTTCTGTTGTGTAATTTAAAACGCACGGTAAACAGACTGTATTAAAACTATTTTTGACAAAATATCTGTTTTTATTTAGTAAAAAATTAAAAATTTTAGAGTGTACAAATACTTTTTTTGCCAACTGTATTTGTGGAACATTGCGCCTGACAAAAACTTCCACAATATAACTGTTATTCATATTATTGCTAATCGCGATATATTCCTTTTTCTATGCAATTCCTCACGAAAATATTTCCATTTATAGATATTTCTTCTTCACTTTTTGAAACTAAAATTTCCACTTTTGTTTTGTTTTGTTCAACTGTTTTATGGGATTTGTGACATTGAAGTATTATAGACCGAAAAGCGGCAGCACTGATAGTCACCTCATCGAGTTCAGGAATGAAAATCTAGGATTAATTAAATCTAGATTCGCATATTAAAATGCAATCGGTCTGTCAAGTCCTATCTTGCTGGAAAACACTTAAAAAATCTATTTTAGTGGTTGACTCGTAGGTTTACCATTTGTGCTTTCCAGTATCTAAAAGTATGAAAACATGGAGGACTGGCAGCGAGAAAACATAATGGTAAGCCTACGGGTCTACCCGTGAAATCGGATTTTTAGGTGTTTTCTACCAAGATGGGACTTGGCAGACCGATTGCGTTTTAATACGCGAATAGAGACTTATTTAATCCCATATTTCCATCCGTGAATACGATGAGGTGATTGTCTGTGCTGTCGCTTCCCTGTCTATTAAACTATTTGGGGCTTTTTTTCAGTATTCTGAGTTTTCTTTGCGAGTTCTATATGCCGATAAGCTTTACTATATTTTTTTATAATGATTAATGTATTACCTTTTTACATGTCGTCACGTCGTTATATGAACTTGTAGAATAAATTTGATTCAAAGGAACTATATAAAATGAATACCATTGCTGTTTTAATTATTAAATATAGCTTTGTCGTCTTATCTCGCAATATTTCATATTAAAACATACATACCATTATCTCATTTTTCTTAAAAGTACCTTTACCTTACGGTATTTGGCAGCAATGAAAAATCTGGAAATATTGATTTTGAATTTGTAAATTTCACAATGCACCTGATGGATGGTTGTGCTTACTCTTTACCAGTAGGAAGATTATTTTCAAAGTTGGATCTCATCCAGAATAAACTATGCCTTAACTTTATGTAATAACACTTAATCATTTTGTGAGCTCCAAACGTTTAAGTTTCTTTAGCTTAATGTTATTTAGCACTTTTTATTTTCCATATGAGGACCTCAGAAGGCAAGGGGGGGGGGGGTACGAGTGACAAAAATTAGATTTGGAGAAAGTTGAGTTCAGAGATAATTGACGTTAAATTTAAACATGAATAATAATTGATTAAATTAAAATAGGAAAATGCCGCTTATTACGTTGTGGTTTTTTTGAAATCTTATTTCAATAACTGAAAAAAAAGTACAGTTTTCTTTAAATTTATAATTAATACTGATTATTATTCCTCAAACGTGGTTGGTCTCTAGAACGCAGCGTATAATTAGAAAATCAGTTATATTTCTTTAGCCGAAAAGAAGAAAAAGCATATTTCTAGGTCGTCTGTGCACTTAGTTCATTTTTTTTTTTTTTTTTTCAGTTTTGTCCCTTGCACCTCTTGACTTGGGGTCCTCATATAAAATTAAAACTTAAAAGTAATAAACTAAGTAAAATACTTTCAAACGCTTCCAGATGTTGCATATTAAATATTGTTAAACATTATTTTGACAAATCCTTCTAAATGTTGCTCTGAATCCATAATTTAATGAAATAAATTTTTAATTTATTTTACCAGTCAACTAATTTTGAATACTGATGGTGAAAACATATTTTAACTAGGACTGTTAAAACAGGATTTAACCACGATTTAAACCATTTCTAGTAAATCCAATAAAATTTTGTTTTGTGGCCTCTGTCCGCAGTAGGTCCAAGTACAGGATATGTGCTGTATTCATACCCTTTGCTCGGGGCCCTTTTTTAAAGCGATTATTTTAAACGGACTAAACGCGCCTTCCTTTGGCTATCTGAGGCCTAGAAGCATAACATTGCAGCCAACGATTGCTGTACACATAGTGCTTTATGTTAAAAAACGCTTGCTGCCAAAAAACGAAATTTTTTATGGAAAAAATAAATAGTTTAACGCAAGTGAATGGTTTGTGAAATTTCGTGGCCAACGTTGTTCCGTTTCAACGTTGAACCAAATCCTACGCAGAATTATCCAAAAATCCCATTTGAAGTAAACTCATATCGCGAAAAAACATTTCCTTGATCCGCAAACCGATACTAACCCAACAAAGAAAATTTTGGCAACCCGCAATCCGAACCTAATCCGATGCATTTCAATCCGCAACTGACTCTAACTCTAAATAATTCAATCCGCAAATGAAAATTCATTAGTTTGGTTCAGTTCGGTTGCTGGTAGACCTTGAAATAGAATCTTTAGGTTCGGGTCTTGTATAACTTTACCCGGTGTAGTATTCGAGTTGGTATAACAAAGTTTGGGAACCGCTGCATGTTGGACTTTTTGAAAAATGAAAGACTGAACCGATGGTGAATTGAGTAAGATTAGAACAAAATATATAACACTTTGTCGAACTGTCTCGCTGTTACCGCGCTTATTTCGTTTATTTTAAATAGGTGTCTGCCGAAAATTCGGTTCTGTTTCTCTGCAAATTTCTCTAAATTGACCAATTTCTTTTTTATTGCAGGACGAACACACCATTCCACTGTCAGAGCTGTATACTAGATTAGGTTCAAATTTTGAAAGGGTAAGTATTTTTATTTGTTTCGTGTTTTTCTTTTCCTAAATTGCATTTCTTCGGTGTGTCTTGAATTTTTTAGTTTGTTTTGACCAGTTCATCTATATTCAATGCTGGGTAATCATTAATTAATGGGTACATTTTTAAAATGTAGTATTGAGATCAAGTAACTGATGTGCGAATGTGCGGTTTGGACTGGAATGCTTCCCACAATGAAATAAATTATTTGAGAAAAATAGGAATTAGCTCAAATTTTCGCCAGAGAAAACAAGGGAAGAGGGGGGGGGGGGGAAGAGAGAGTGTGTGAGAAATGATAATACGAGGGGTGTTTTTAAAGAGGCTTTTCTTTTGCAATTTAAAAATATACGAAGTATATTTAGAAAGTTATTTTCGTATTAGTTTCTTCTTTTCTAAATGGCTTCCATGTCTGAAACATTTATAGTAACTCTGCGCTAGTTTTTTGTAATCCTCTCTCTTAGAACGCCGCCCACCTTTGTGGAAAACCACATCTTAGCAGCATCCTTCCCCCCCCCCCCCCCACCCATCAGTGTTGAATCGCTAGTCACCGAGAAAGTATTTCAGGTATGGCAGGAAGGGATAGTCACTCAGTGCAAAATCTGGACTTCATGGAGGATATTCAAATTGTTCCCATTCAAAAATATTCAATGGACTAATGTTTATGTAGCATTATGTGGCCTTCCATTGTCGTGAAGCTACGAAACCCCGGAAAACAAAAAACTAAAACCAGTTTGTGCTGTCAAAAATCAGATTACTGACCATATTTTACAGTCGGCGGGATGATCAATGAACTTGAACATATTTATCATTCTCACTAAAACAACACGCAGATTCCATATCTGCAGCAGTGGTGCTGTGGTGGAACCACAGACTTCTAATTTACGTAGACGCCACATTCTATCATTCTCTCGGCATGGTTTCGAATCCAACATCTTTGGCGGTGATCACTTTATTGGCAACTTTCAGATTTCACAAAGAAAAAAGCAGAAGTGCGGTCAACTGAAGATAAACATAACAATATGAGTTTCGGCGGAGATAAACCGGTTTGGCGCGCTAAACGCCCTCCGTCACGTGACAGAAGCAAAGATGTCGGCGTAAGAAAAGGTTACCGATGTGATGTCTAGGTATCAGAGGTCATTGGGTGGAACTTAGGCTCGCCCAAGGAGCTTTAGTTTAAGCTCCTTGGGCTCGCCACACACCAGGGAGACATGCGTCAAAAACCGTGCAACAGGACGCAGTCAAATCGGTTTTTTCTTTGTTATCAGGGTGAAATTGTCGCATGTCGCACGTTTTTTTTTGTTCAATGTTTCACTGGTGTGTGGCGGGCCTAATAGCGCAAAAAATGCTGGAAGTATGCTCGCATGCACGAGCATAATTCAAGTGCCTGAAACTTGGATATTTGTTAACGCAGCTTTTTAAAAAAGAACCCTCTAATTGATTAAAGGGGGGGGGGTAAACTGAACAGTTGGGTCATCTTCATATGCTAAAATTGGTATAATTAAACGTTATTTTTCCATAATTGTATTTAAAAATATGGATTAATTTTGTTCTATTTTAAATTCGGGTTCTGGTATCTTATCTTGGATACGGATTGACTTGAAACAGAATTTTCGTGTTAGAGTCGAGCATAATCGTGCAAAGTTCTAATCTGAATCTCAAAAAGAATCGTGAAAAAATTGTTGAAATCTGCTTTACTTGAATTCAGGATGTAATTTTACTAAATCATTCTCGCCGAAAACCCCACCTTTCCAAGAAGCAAGTCTCATTTCTTATCCGATCCCTTCTTCAAAAGAAGCCAGCTGCACCCTGCACCTCCTGCTAGGGTTAAACCTCCATTTTTATACTACTTATGAATCATTTCAATAAAACCGCGCAAGTTCGTATATGCCAATTACTTTATTTTATATTTTACTTTAAAACTTGCCAGTTAATTTGTAGCCACTGTGTATTTAAATTTTCTATCCTTTTCAATTTTTTAGGGTCTTACGGCTAGCAAGGCACGTGAAGTGTACGCTAGAGATGGCCCAAACGCCCTCACTCCCCCCAAAAAGACGCCCGAATGGGTGAAGTTTTGCAAGAACCTCTTCGGTGGTTTCGCCCTGCTCCTTTGGATAGGAGCCATTCTCTGCTTCATCGCTTACTCCATCCAAGCTACGACATTCGAAGAAGCCCCAGACGATAATGTAAGTTTTTTACTTTTTCCCTTGAATGTTATCTACATTAAAACCTCTCTAAAGCGACCACGTTCTGTTCCAATAAAAATAGGTCGGTCCGAGGGGTGGTCTGTTGATGGAAGTCATGTTTAAATCTAGATTTTAATTGTTGATAAAAGATAACGATTAATGTTACAAAAATTTATTTTTCATATTCTGAAAAAAATATATAAAAATTTAAGTATCAAAACATAAAGTTAATTACTACAATGTTTAAAAAAATGAATACATTGACGTTGTTTTTGTTTTACGGTTTTTTAGTTCCATGTCTTTTTAAAATTCCTTTTATTTCCGAATTTTTTAGTAAATTAATGCTGCTTTTTTAAGGGTGTATTCTAAAAAACGCTTTTCCACCTCCAACAGCTCGAAAATTTCCGATTCAATTTCAGACACATTTTTAAAAGGAGAAACATGAAACTTGCTGAGGGGATTCTTGAAGGCACGTATGAGGTGCCGTGTAATGTCTTTTTACGCTCAATTCATTAGAATTTGAGTTATAATTACCTTATCAGTAGGACCTTTTTTTTAGTTCCCAAAACTCCCGCTTGGGAAAAATCAGTTCGAAATGCCGTTTTTGATTGCTTTTTTGCAATATTTTCTGCATTTATCAAAGAATCGGCAATCACGGCATCTTGTGTACTTTCCAAATAAGAGATTTTGAAAGTTTGGTGCATTTGAGAGCAAAAATTAATTAAAAAATAAATCGGAAAATAAGCAGTTTGAATCGAAATACATCCTTAACGGGAACAAAAAATGACGATTACATTTCTTCAATTTTTTGAGTTTTTTGACAGAACATGGCAGAAGTTTATTGGCCGTCATTCTTAATCCTTCACATCAAAGTTAAATTTATTGTCTAAAAAAGACGCAGTGATTTAAGTACTTAAAAGTTAACCGAATAATAATAAAAATCTAAACTTAGTTTAAATTAGATGAAAAATGCACACACTCCGGAATAATTTTTCTAATAAAGCCTTCATTAAGCAACTTTGAAAAAGAACTAAACAAATTCAGTTTTCTAAGAAATTGGTCGTTCATGGAGGGAGCTGAACTGGGATGGTCTCTAAATGGAGGTTAAATTAGTATTGAGCCTATGGGAATAAATTTTGCTACATGAAAAAAAAAAAAAAGAAAAAAAAAAAAAAAAAATGGTCGCACAGGGAGGTTACATTGTATATTTAGAAATTTAGATGACTGCGAAGACGAAAAAAGACGCTCCAAAGACGAAACAGGGAAAAAAAATATAGAAATTGCAAAAAATTTAATTAATCACTGCACGAATTTCGAATAAACTACAATGAAAAGAGGAAAAAATATTACAGTGGTTTAAGAGATTGAAATCTAATTTTTCAAATATGGAAAAATTGCAGCTAATCGCGTAAAATAAATAAATTAATAATAATAACACTAAAATATAACAAGTTGGAAATTGCACGTGAAGCGTAGCAAATGAGGTGCGTTCATACGATAACGAAGTTTTAAAATATTCAGATCTTGCTGATATAGTAGAGCGTACTTTGGATACAGTATAGTGGTCGAAATCTTTGTGTTCCTGTAAATATGCAGGAAGTAATTTTTATTATATTTCATTAACGTATATCTTATTCATAAAATGTGAAGTAGTTTAAAATAATTAAAACACGCCCCAAACAATGTTTCCCCGTATAACATTATTTAATGGAATACATTTCTGTGGCCCTGTAATTTAATAATATTCTTTGCATCACAGATTGTACAAAATGTATTTTTTACTACATATTTCATAGATTCATGTCAATTCTACTATGTTCAAATGAGTGTAACACCATTAAAATGCATTTGAAACTTTTTTTCCCATTGATCGTAATATAACGGAATATTTTGATTGACCCTGTAATTGATCTATGCATCCGATTTTCATAACATTTGAAATGACTCGGCAAAATTATGTAATTATGTATTTTAAATTTCAAACGATTCGGTTGGAAAGTTTTTGCGTTGCTATATGCGGACAGACGGACGGACTGAGCGACAACAATAGGTGCTACGTATTTACATAATTACGAACGCACCTAAAAATCGCCAAGGATAAAACTTACTATATTAGGCTAGAAAATTAAAATAGTATTTCTTCTACGAGTGCTGAAAAACTTTTCAGAACTCGAAAAAACTCTTTAACCCGGGAGGACGCGCGCAGGGCCTAAAAGACCCGGAGTGCGTATGGTTTTTACAATTGCAACCACTAATTTTTTAAAAGTACTCTTCAACTTATTTTATCGCAAAATTTGTAAGAATTTTCTCCGCCTAAATAAACGGACTGTTTTACTTTGATTTTATTGGTGACAAAGTTAAAACCATTCATATCCTGGGTAGGCGCGCGTTCTCCCGGGTTAAATATCATACATAAAAAAATTCAGGAAAAATTTCAAAATTACTTAACGAAATACGAATAAACTTTATTTGAAAAGAGCACAGAATTTATCAAAATTGTTGTTAATCACGCAGAAACGTAAAATCTTATTAAAAATCGCCAAAAAACACCGGCAAAATTTATTTTACATTAGAATAAAAGTTTGAAAACTAATTTTTTGTATTATACTCAAAAATAAGTAAAAAAAAATAGCTGTAAAACGTTAATAAGGGAAACAAGTTAGAAATTGCACGTGAAGCGTAGCAAATGAGGTGTGTTCGTACGATAACGAAATTTTAAAAATATTCAGATCTTGCTGATATAGTAGACAGTACTTCTGATACAGTATAGTGGTCGAAGTCTTTGTATTCCTGTAAATATACAGGAAGTAATTTTTATTACACCTCGGCAACGTATATCATATTCATAAAATGTGAAATAGTTTAACATAATTAAAACACGCCCCAAACAATGTTTCCCTGCATAGCATTATGTAGTGGAATACTTTTGTGTGGCCTTGTAATTTAATAATAAATATTCTTTGCATCACAGATTATAAAGAATGTACATTTTAGTTTATATATATTTATAGTTTCATGTCAATTTTATGTTCGAATGAGTGTATCACCATTAAAATACATTTAAAACTTTTTCTCCCATTGACCGTAATTTAACGGACTCCTTTTGATTGTCCCTGTAATTGATCTATGCATCCGATTTTAATAAAATTTGAAATGACTGTCCAAAATTATGTAATAATTATGTTTTAAATTTCAAATGATTAAAATGCACTTGAAACTTTTTTGCCCATTGACCGTAATGTAACAGAATCTTTTTGATTGTCCCTGTAATTGATCTATGCATCCGATTTTCATAAAATTTGAAATGATTCGACAAAATTACGTAATAATTACGTATTTTAAATTTCAAACGATTCGGTTGGGTAGTTTTTGCGTTGTTATATGCGGACAGACTGAACGTCAACTATAGGTGCTACGTATTTACATAATTACGAACGCGCCTAAAAAGAGCGTTAAAAAAATCAAATAAGACAAGAGAAAATTTACTCTTATAGGCTTAAAGTTTGAAACCAAATTATTTTTTTGAATGTCAAAAAATGGCCTCGGACTCGAAAGAAAGTGCTCAAAATCGCTAAAATTAAAAATTCACGGTGGATAAAATTCTCTATATTAGGCTAAAAGTTTGAAACTAAATTTCTCACTGTAAAAAAAATTCTTTCAAATTGACAGGAAAAACTGCCAATTTTGGCGCCAGTTTAAAACCGTTTAATGTGCAGGAATTATCTGTAATTTTTCATTAAAATTACTTTTTGTAAAAACTACGGAATTAAGTTTTTTACAGAAAAAAAAGGTTTTTCTTTAAAACAGTTTTTTTTTCTTGTAAAAAAATGCAGTATTTTTTTCTGCAAAAATTAGATTTTTTTGCAATGCTCCTAGGCTTAAAAGTTTTAAATGAAAATCATTTTATAAATGTCAAACATCGTGAAACCCGAAAACTCGTATTAAAACTTGCTAAAAATTCAGAAATGAATAAGAAAAATTTACAAATTTTCTAATAGTTTAAAATAGCATTTCGTTTTCTAATCTTAAATTGCCGAGGGATTATTTTAAACCAGGGCATGAAATTTCATCTTAAAAGATACTCGCCAGATTAAAATTTTTACTCGCCACTATTTTATATTAATTCAAACAACGTCAGCCCCCACATCTGCGCAGAATATGAAATATTTGTGATAAATTTAAATTGACGATTGTTAGGAGCTGTCTGTTAAATCCAGAATATTTTATATTGATTAAAAATATGGGATATTTTAAAAATATTAACAGATATAGCATGAAAAACTTTTTACTGACCGAAAAAAGATTGCCGAAACTGATAAAACGAAATATAATTACTGCAAAAAGAAAAGAAAAAATAGCTCAAAATAAGCTTGCCATAAGGTTTCAGTGGCTATAGAAATACATACTAGTGAATTCCTGTACTAATAGCACTTCAGGTGTGAGTAGCGCTGTCTTTCTACACTGAAATACCACTTATGAATTGCAACTGTAGGATCAAACTCTGTCAAGGTGGGTCCATTAACAGAAATTCTGAGCAAAACATTCATTGTCTCAGTCATCAGAGAGTTCCTGTATGCTGTCTTGAGACTACTGTGACAGCTGAACCCTCTCTCACATGAAACTGCTTACTGGTAAAACAGCACGGAATATTAGGATCTGGAGCAAATTGGGGAATCTTGCTGAACATTTTTCAGTGTAAAATTTCTCCAGCATCTCTTTCAGTGTCAGAGATGGGAACATACATTTAAAATCTGCCCACCCTGCCTATACAATGTCTACTTTTTCATTAAAGAGATTTGGATTAAAATACATAAAATGCTTCTTTATTTCTTCTATCCCAAATTCAAGAATTTTTTATTTGGGAAGCCAGCCTACAGTTTCAAAAATATGCAGACATGCTAACACGTGTGATGACATAGATTGCAGTCTTTCTGTAATGTATATCTTTGTATGTTTAATTAATGTCCCTCTTAAAGTCTGAAATTCTTGATCACCATTTTCTATATTTGTCAGCTGCACATCCTTGTTTATCCCTGAAATGGATAGTTGATCTAAAAATTCCTGTTCTCTTGGTCCTACACTAGATTCGAGATCTGTCCGAACTCTGATGCAATGTACAATTTTTATTTTCAGAGATGAAATGAGAAGTTCCTTGTTTTGTAATTCCACATTTAAAGGGTTCAATGTCTGGTAGAAATCCAAGAGGAAGTACAGAACTTTAAGAAATTTATGATCCTTCAAACTTTTCAGCAAATCCTTAGCTTTAGAACTGTCACTATCTTTTCCATGGGCCACTTGTTCAAGATGGTTTACAACAGTGTTCAAAGTTTGAAAGAGAACCTTTACTACACTTTCTTTGCTGGATAACCACATAATAATATGAATACCACTCAGTTTAAAAATTTCTTTTCCTAGAATTTCTGCTCTTTCTTTTAACATATAAAGTCTTTTAGCAGAGGCATGGTAAATTTTAAAAATATTTCTAACAATTTAATCAAATGTTTTAAGATATTCAACTTCCCCACATGCATCCAAAACAGCTAATTGCAAACGGTGTGTAAGGCAGTGAATGGTTATATTGAACAAATAGACTTCATTTTCATGTCGAAACCTGATTTGTACCCAACCGTATTTGGAGTACTATCAGTACCCATGTCTACAATATAACACTTGTTTCTATATTCATTTGGACCTATAATCTTATCTAGAAAATCACTTGTAACTGTGAAATAACGGTATGAAGTACAATTTGGCAGCTCTACTAATCCTAATATGTCCTCTTTGATATGATTATCTTTTGCATCCACGTATCGAACATACACATTTCTATGTTGAACAGATGATCGATCTGAGGAACCATCAACTAGAATGCTGATATATCTGAATGCTTCGTGCAAGAGTTAAGAATGATCTGATTCGGTATTGGCTCGTGCGCGGTACAAAAGTAGAGGAGGGGGATGAATGCAGACAGGGGAATTTAATTCTTTAGTAGGAAAGACGAAAAAATAGACGACAGAGCATTTTTACTTCTCTTGGAAAATAAATACCATCGCTTCATTTTGAAATACATCCGTGTTCGATGTGCGTAATTTGATTTGAAGCACAACATTTTAAAAGACGAAACTTACTCGCCAACCTTAAATATTTACTCGCCAATGGTGAGCTGGCGAGTGGAAATTTCGCGCCCTGTTTTAAACGCTGAAAACAACATTAAAAATCGCTAAATACTCAAATAGCTAGGATGAAACTTTTTATATTATCTTTCATAAGTCTCAAAAAATCGCCCCTAAACGGAAAAAAATTATAAAAAATCATTAAAAATCTCTAAATTTGAGTATTATTAGGCTAAATGTTTGAAATCAAAATTCTTTTCACCAATCTTAAAATATCCGCGGAACGTTAAAACTGCATTAAAATTAGCAGAGGACAATTTGCAATATGGGAACGTCCACTGTTACTCTTGTGACCATTTGATCAAATTTCCATAAATACTTCAAATAATTTTATTACAAAATATAATACCTTTTTTAAATACTAGTATACTCCATTCACATAAAATGTATCTAATTTTTAAAAATATTTATATATATGCTTGTATATTAAATCGATTTTTGTTACTCGTGTGACCAGAATGTTACAAAGAGTCAAACTTTTGATTGTTTGCGAAATAAAAAATTAACATTTCAACATTCGCGAATACTTAATTTAGTTATTCACGAATTTTGTTTCGTGAAGAATATTTCTTTTTCAAAGTAAACTCGCTTTGTTTTTACCCATTACATTACATAAAAACTATTTGATGTTTTCCTGCATTGTACTGTATCGCTCAAAATCAGAGAACTTTCAACCTTTATATTGAGGCCAAAATATAGGTCAGTAATTGTGAGAGACACGAAAAATAGATAATTCTAAAACTGAAAAGAAACCTAAATTTTCTAAAATTCAAATTTTTTTTTATTGCAACTAAACATTTTTTTCTGCAAAAATTTTATGGAAAATTTTAAAACGTTGTACAATAACTTGTTGAGAAAGCAATAGAATGCGAAAGAGTACCATAGTGAACTAGTCTCAAATTTATAAATAAAATCGAGAACGCAACTTTTCCGTAATATGAAAATTCATAAACGAAATATCTCTTCTTACAATCTTAATACCAATAAATGTTTTCAGCAATCAACTTTTTGTGCAACATATTTATAAATGATTCAAATTTATATACAGCATGCATTTTTAAATGCCTATGTTTCTAAATGGATATCGATGTTTTAATGCTTGGTAGTATTTATTACATAAAACTTAAAATTATAATCAATAGATAATATGAAAAAGCGACTGTAAAGATTTACCTACAAACTGACAAGTTTTCAGTGCGAGTACCTTTCGTCACATGGCACACATCAAGTCGATAGTTCAATTCTTCCCAGACATTGATTAGTGTTTTTGGGGTCATTGTTGCAACAGAAGCAATGTTCAGCTGTTAGTAGAGGCACATACAGGGTGTTCCAAAAATGACTGATGGATTTTAAAATTCAATAACTTGCGAACGGTTACAGGTATTTAAAAATCTTTTGCAGGAGAGTTATGTATAATGTCAGGAGTTTTTTTTACCGATTTTTTTTTAGTTCGAATTTCAAACAATAGGTGTCGCTGACGGCGATTGAAGGCCAGGTCGACGCATCACTCAGCATTGATCACCTGGTCTTCGATCGCCGTCAGCGCCACCTATTGTTTGAAATTCGAACTAAAATAAAAAAAATTACGGTAAAAAAACTCCTGACATTATACATAACCCTCCTGCAAAAAATTTTTAAATAGCTGTCACCGTTTGCAACTTATTGAATTTTAAAATCCATCAGTCATTTTTGGGACACCCGGTACATACTACACACATGATTCTTTATGAACTGCCACAGGTAGAAATGACATGGCGTCAAATCGGGTGAGCGTCTAAACAAAACTTCTTTGCCAATCAACGTTTGGGAAGAACTGAGCCATCGACTTGGTAGCCGAAAGGTACTCAAATTGAACACTTGTAAGTTTGTAGGTAAAACTGTTTGTTTATATTTATTATTATATATAATTGTTAGCTATTTCATCTTATGCGTTAATAATTTTAAATTTTATATAATAAATACTATCAAATGTTAAAACCCCGATCTGGCCGTCCGTAACTGATGTCACGCTTGAAGGGGGGAGGGGGGGGGGGAGTTCATGAAATTGTGACAGGTTGTGATAAGGGACTGAGAGATGATAATAAGGAATATGACATCACACATTTTTGTTAAAAAAAAATAAATAAATAAATAAAATTCAGTAGGTTAAATTATGAAGTTATTTTTAAATTAAAATATTTTGTGTTCGTAAAGATAAGATTTAAAGCCAAGTATGTTAAATTCCGAAATATTACTGTTTTCAATTGCTCTTTGATATTAATATTTTATTACAATTTTATATGAATTATTTGTTTTTGTTGTAAAAATTATTTCATACGAAATCGAATCATTTTTATAGTTTTATAGCTCACAAATGTTATTAAAACATACACTAAAACTTTAAAAATAAAATTTGAAAATGATCTAAAACATGTAGTGCTTTGTTTCTAAACTGCAAGTACAGTCGACTCTCGTTAATTCGAACCCGTCGGGACCACAAGAAATGTTCGAATTATCCGAAGTTCAAATTATGGAAAACCTGCTTAATATGATACTATTACAAAGGAATTAATGTTATAGTGTTTTTTAAACTTATTTCGTCTGTTATCATTAGAATATGACTTAATATTAAATTAGAATATATAAATAAATAAACTAATTAAAAGGTTAGAAACAAGCACGATGGAAGAAAAATTTAAAGCGTCACTGATAAACAGACGGGGCACTAAGAAAGTGGATATCAAATGCATTGGATTATATGTATAATCGTTCGAAACAATTTTCACAAAAATCGAAGAAAGTTATTCAAAGCATCTGAAATCCGTGAGAAAGAAAAGAAAAATGAAAAATCGGAATTCTCGTTAGTTCGAATTAAACGAAGTCAAGAGAAAATGAGTTCGAATTAATGAAATTTTTAACGTTATTCTGCCATTGAAAATTTCGGGATTTCATGTTTAATTCGAATAAAGCGAAGATTCGAATTATCCGATTTCGAATTAACGGGAGTCGACTGTATATGTTTACGTAATATAACTTGACATGTGACAAAAAAAAAAAAAGGCGGGGGGGGGGGGAAGTCAAACATATCTAAAAAAGTGTGACATCATTTATGGACGGCCCCGATATTAATTTAGAAACACCCCGTGTTTTTTTACATTTCAATTGCGTTTTTAACAGATGTAAAATTTTCAGGTGGGTGAAAAGAAAAAAAATCTTTGTTTAAAAAATCTTAAAACGTATGTAAAATTTTCAGGTGGGTGAAAAAAAAAAATCTTCGTTTAAAAATCTTAAAACGTAACTTCCCTTTACTGAAAGATAATCTCAAAATTCGCAATTTCGATATTCGTTTTAAATCATCCTTTTTTTTTTTTTTTTTTTCTGTGTATTTTAATGATGTTACAATGTTTGCATTTAATTAAGGCATTATTCAGATAAATGATAGCATATTTATGAAAAAATATTTATTAGTAATATGCAGTGTTCTCGCTGACATTTGACCAACGTTAGTAATTTGGCTAATTAAAAATAAAAAACATTCGCCAAATGATAAAAGTATTAGCAAAATAAATTCGCCTTTTATCAAAAAAAACTTTAGCTCTTTAATGTATTCCTTTTTTTTTTCAATATGTTCTAAAATAACCCAAGTTTTTATAACTGTGACAGCGATTGTTATTAATCTAATTTCAGCTCTCAGCTACAAATATATAAAAAAAAATATGTATATATTAAATATATATGCATATATATGAAAAACGAAAAAGAAAAAAAAAGCAAAAATTGAGCACTAGCAATTGGCGAATCTAATCGCTTGTTTACTCGCCAAATGAAGAATTTAGTCGCAATTTGGCGCATTGGCGAGCGACAGCGAGAACACTGGTAATATGTACTCTACACGCTGCCTTTTGAAGCCCGAGCTCAAGGAATTTTTTTTTTTTTTTCTTTATCCCAACGGTTCTTAACTTGGGGTAAGTGTAGCCCCTAAAAGTACATGACGGACCTTCTTGGGGGTACATGGAAATAATACCGGTAATTTCGAAATTCGCAAAAATGATTAATTAAAGTCCCAAAAATGCTAAAAATGGCAGTGTGATTTGTATCGATTTAATAAATGGTTATGATAAGATTATTATTAGAAAAAAGTGTTCCAGTTACCTAGCTGAATATTACAGGAGGAAGGGGACATTTTCATAAAAGATGGGAGAGGGGGGGATTCCGGGGAAGGGGGGGGGGAAACTAAAAAATTAGTATGTGAAAGAAAAAAGGTTGAGAAGCGCTGCGGTTTAATCCCTTATGATGAACGTATTTAATTTAATCGAGAAAATGTCATTTTAAATAAGGCAAAATCTACAATAAAAAATAACTTGTGGAAATAATCGAGGGTTCTGAGTATCTTATACTTCATATATATATGCCATGCTTGTGCCAAAAGGATTAACCAATGCCCCCTAGATAAGAAAACGCCGTAGGTAACCGGTACAGACTGAGGCCTTAGATTATTTTTTTTCTCTGATTATTCCATTGAGGATCCGGCATGTACTTCATTCTCCCAAGACGAAATGTTCGGTTGTCCGATTCAGGTAAAATAAAGTCGGGTTAAGACCCAGTCCTGGAACATTGCTTACAACTGAATGAGCCATAAGAAAATGATTCAACGTTATATTAGTGCACTTTGCACATTTCTTTTTATTGACCGATATTGAAGAGATTTTTTTTATTTCCTTATATTAAACTTAATTTAAATTTTAAAGCCCTCTTTGAAAGTAAGGGACATATGTCCCAAATCCCTTCTGGCGCCACCAGTGGACCAGAGGTTCTGCTCTCAGAAATGGTAGTAGGGCCCCACCAGTGGCCGCGAGGTTCTGACCTCGAAACTGGTAGACGGTATGTGCTGGGTTCGAACCCAATCGCGACCGTCGACCTAGCCGTTCGGAGTTTTCCGTGGTTTTCTTCGAACCTTGCGTAAATACGGGTTAGGTTCCCTTAGAAAGACCCCCACGGAGGGCATCCCACCCATTAGGGCTTATATCCCAAGCGTAGATAATTGGCCGGCATAAACAAAACAAACTCAGAACTGGTAGACAAAAGATGCTGGGTTCGAACTCAATCGCGCCCGTCGGCAGGGCCGTAGATAAAGGGGTGCTAGGGGCTGCTTAGCCCCCCCTCCCCCTAAAATATTTTGAGCGTCCTCTAGAAAAGATTCCAAGGTCATTAAATGAATTTCTATTCAGAAAATTCAAATGAAATTCTGTTTAAAAATCCAATTTAGTTTTAAGGCTTTCTTACAGTTTTGCAGACATACTAAATTGCAACTAAAATAATTGTTTCAACACTCGCTCATCCTATTTGCCCAGATGAAGCCTAACATCATGTTTAATATTGCACTAATTATACACTCAAAATTTTCCTTATCTACTTTTCTTAGTATAAAATGAAGCTATTAGAACAGTTTAGTAAAAAACATAACAGCGAAAATGTGAATAAGCAAAAATTTATCTTTCCGCGTCAGAGAGAGAGAGAGAGGGAGAAAAAAATAAAACCCCATCCCCTACATTCTCTTGAGCCCTCCCTCCTATTGTTCACTTCTAAATACGGCCTGCCCGTCGGTCTAATCAAAGTTTTCTGTGGTTTTCTTCGGACCTTGGATTTCCTTGTTTAAATCCAGGTTAGGTTCCCTTTGAAAAACCGTCACGGAGAACACCCCCCCCCCCCCCCAAACCCAATACCCATTTGAATTTCTATCTTTTTTTCGAAATTTAAAATATTTTTTAGGTTATTTTAAGTAAACAGTCCTTAAGAGGAAAAAAAAAATATAGCGGTGTAAAACTTTTTAAATACCTTTATTCTAAGTATCCTAAATCTCGTTCACTTCATCTTAGTTTACTCGTTTCGCTGAGGCGAATGATATCTGATATATGATCGGTTAATAGGATGCTAATTTTAATGTTATGGAGGAGATATCTCGTTTTCATTTCAATGTATATTTTGGCATTGACTACTTCGATCAGAAAAAATTAAGAAATGACCTTTACAGAAGTAAAGGTCATTTCTTACTTTTTCAATTTTGTTTGCAGATTTTTTAAAAGTTTTTGTTATGTTTTTTTTTACTTTCGAAATCTTTTTCGAAATGAAAGTATTTTCATTAAAAAGCCTCAAAAAAGAAAAAAATCGAAAAAGTAAACGACCTTTGTACAGATCCACTTCAGCTACTCGATGCCAAAAAATAAAAATATCGATTTGGATTCCGATTGAGCTGAGCTATTTTTTTTTTATTCAAAAGAAATTCTATTTTTTTTTTTTAAATAGGACGGAAAAGAGGTCTAAATATTAAAGAGTGCATATAATATATTCCCTTTTTTTATACCGAAAAAATAAAATTGATATCTGATCTGAGATACAAGTTAAACTACTTTTCCTATATTAAAATATCTATTAATTTTCTTTCAGTCTGGTTTTTGTTCGTTATAGGCAGTCAGGTTGAGTTTAACTTCCAAAGAACGTATAATAAATTAGAATTTCGAAATTTCTATTCAAGCCAAATGAGGCATCTCTTCCACCCTTCATGACCGACTAGCCCCAGGGCCAGTGTAGTGTGTTTTCATGCGGATTGCAGTATCAGTTACTGCGCTGAACTGGCGCCATCTATATTCTCGTTCAGAAGTCTATTTTATTATCTGAATAAAATTGTTCGATTTTTATGTTATTTTTGTTTTCGCATATTTATTGCGTTTATAATTAATGATTTTTAAAAGTTTGAATGCACGCACTATTTCTAGAATAATAATAATAATAATAAAAAAAATGTAGAATAATTTTCAATACAATTCAAGAAAAAAAAAATTGTAATTAAAAAAACGGAAATGTCATTTCTTATAAAATTGAGTCTAATTCTGGGGATCTAAAATGTATTGAAAAATTTTAGTCTGTTGAATTTTCATCATAAAAAAATTAAATATGATTTAAATAGCTTTGATAACCTTGAACTTACATGAATCTTTCAAATTTTCAATTGGAAAAATGGAAGGAAAAGTGCTATGTCTTGAACTTTTTTCTTCTAAATATTCAGAAATAAAAAAAAAATCAAGAGAAAGTCGTATCAGAATTATTTTAAAGATATTTTCTATCTATGTAATGTATCTATATATACCAAAAATTTTCGCCCGAACAGGGACTCGAACCCTGGACCGTTAGGTTAAAAGCCTAACGCTCTACCGACTGAGCTATCCGGGCTCGAAATCCTAAATAGTAGTAATCAAACTAATACATAAAAACGTAATATATAAATAAGGAGAGTTGGCGCGAAAAATCAAAACATTCGTATTCGATTTGTTTACTCGCTGCACATTAGAGAAGATCGTATCTTATATAATCAAAATTACTCGGCAAATGATAACAGCCAAATTAATAATCTTTAGTGTTTGTTAGAAATTCTGATGGATTCCGGAAAACCATCGCCTCGTAGAGTACTTTTCCATAAGCAAAGAGGAATTTCATCAAAACATTCTAAAACTTTGGGTTATGATAAGCCTGAGCTTATGAGTGGCAAAGCTAAACTGCAATTAGAATTAGACTTGGAATTAAATTTAAAAGTCTTTGAAAGAGAGCTTCATATGAAGAGATTAGAAAACTTAAGACAATTAGCAAACAAGTTAAAAGATGATGCTTGGATGTATCCTGAGAGGCCCCATTTGGGGGAGTTTGGAGATGGCAGTTGCCCTCCTCATGGATTTTGATATTTCAAAACTTATGTCATCAGAGTTCAGATTCAGCTTTTTTCCTTTAGAGATTTTTTTAAAGGTGATTTGTAGAATAGAAATATTAGCATGAATTCAAAAAATTCTCCCAAGAAAATCTTAAAATTTTCTTAAAATTTTAAGGTGAAATTCATTATTTTGTCCCAAATCAAATGGCACTATATATGAGAGAAATAGCTCTTTTTCTTAGATACTTTAGGTGACTGGCAGTAATCTAGGTTCATACAGTAGATCTTTATAATACAAACCTAAGATTGTAAGGTTGTGCATTATACAGATTTTTGTTATATGGATGGCATTTCACACATTAAATTTAATTTGTAAACATGGTCAAACATGTCTGCATAAAACATTCAAATATCTTTATACTGCATTTCTTCTCCACACGAGTTATCCAGATTATAGATTTTTGTATTATATGGATCATTCCACATGTTGTTAAAATATACTTTATAAATATGGTCAAAATATACCCACATCCAAATCCAAAAATTACATTACTCATTTTCAAAAATATTTATAGTACGCAATTTTTTCCATTAAAAAGTTATAAATTAAGGAGCCCAGACTGAACTAATGTATCAAATTTAATTTTCTAGAGTAAGAATTTTTTTATGATATGGGAAATCACTCGACTTCAAAATTTATTGCTTTTATCTGAGAAGTTGTGCATTATATGGAATTGTATTATAAATATTTTCTACTGTATCTAAATTAGTCGTCCCTTTTAAAATATCAATTTAATTTTCGATTATCGAAATTTACACCATCACAACAATTTTTTTTTTTTTTTTTTAACCGTTTAAGTTAAAAAAAAATTTTTTTACTATATTGGCCATACTAACTTGAAGGCATTTTGTAATCTCGGATGAAAGTAACATTCATTTTATGAAGAAATAACTAATAGTGCTTCCATTTATTGGTTTTAATAGGGGAAAATTACATATTAGGCTGCATTTGAGATACATTTTGTGCCAAGTATAGGCAGTATTTTTAAGTATGGTAATTTAAGGTTTTTGTATTGAACATTGTTTTGGGATAAATGAAAGTCATGTGATTTGCAATACACATACATTTAACGTCTGAATTTAAAAAGTTGTTAGAAGGTTGAATAAGATGAACTAAAACAGACTTGAATACATTTTAAAAAATTAATTTATTTACAAAAAATAAAAATACTATAAAACATTTAAAGTTATAAAAAGTAAATGTTTCACCAAGCTATTCGCAAGGCATCATCAGTACAAATAAATATCCATTGTATAACTAACAGTGGAGCAAATCAAGAACAGTAGACGCTTTCAGTCATGAAGTCAGTTATGACGTTTTGCTTGGATACTGACTCCAAACAAACGTCTGTTGCAGTTAGATATTTTTTAGAAAGATATTCACTCTTTCTGAATGATGCTCATTTTTCCTTGTGAAATTATCTTTTTCTAAAAAATAACTAACTGTAACTGTTCTTGATTTGTTCCACTGTCGGTTATACAATGGATATTTATTTGTACTGAGGATGCCTTGCAAGTAGCTTGGCGAAATGTTTACTTTTTGTATTTTCAGATGGTTTTTAGTATTTTTTTGTACATCAATTTAAATTTTTTTCAATGCCATTCCTTGCTTATTGATTTAACATTAGCAAATGAAATTTGAGATTTTACTGAGCAACATATTTAAACAGGTTACTATATATATATATTTTGTTTGTGTTCATTCACTATATTTTATTGTTCTGGTAAATTATTGGTTATGTATAAAACTATCTACATTTTTCATTTAATATATTCTAATAAATATGATTACTAATAGCATTGTTTATCTTTCAGCTTTATTTAGGTGTTGTATTATCTGTTGTAGTGATAGTTACCGGTGTATTTTCATATTATCAAGAAGCTAAAAGTTCCAAAATCATGGAGTCTTTCAAAAATATGGTTCCTCAGGTAATTTTCAATTTTTGTAAAACTGTTTTTAAGATTTCATAACATAAATTTTTTATTTTGTAAATAAAGTTTTGTATTAAAAAAAAATTTCTTTTGAAATGATAACAAAGTTTATCGTAAATTCTAATTGCCTCCATTTTGCAAAGATAATATCAAGAACTTTTCAGAAACATTTTAATTTTTTTACTTGCTTCCCTTCATTCTTTTTACCTTTTTTTGGCATAGTTGAAAAGTTTTTGACTTTAGTTTGGCTGACTGGTCAACTGCTATGTTCTAACACATAAAAGTATTCTCAAATTGCCATGTCCAGGGGTGGGGAAATACATAATTTTGCTCGCCATTGGCGAGTGGATTTTCTCACAAGGCGAGTGCATTTTTAGTTTTTGAAAAACTGTAGGCAATAGGCACATTATCAGAAACACTTTTTTATCTAGATATTTTAACTTTCCAAATTATTGCAGTGTAAATATGGCATTAAGTTCTATCTAATATTAATCTTACCTCTGTTACATATAATTCCTAATATTATAGAAAAAAGAATTATGAAAGTGCATTGTATTAATAGTAATTTTGTCTGTAATCGTGTGCAATTTTGTCATAACTATTTTCAACTGTGTGTGTGTTGCATCTTGCGGGCTGGTGAAATAATTCCTTGTCAGGTAAGAATATGGAAAAATTCCCCACCCCTGGCCATGTCATTGTTATATTTTGTTGGAATTTGTAGTAACTGTAACATGATCATTATTTCAAAATGGAAGTCTATAGTCTTTATAGTTACCATAAAGAGACAGGCAAAAAAAGAAAAAAGTTGCATATTATGGTTATATAGAGGAAAATTATGGTGTATTCTGGAGTTGCAGTTTTACAAACATAGTAAAATTTGTGTAGAGTCACCCGGGGTAATTCCTGGTCAGCAAGTTTCCGGGGTAATTCCTGGTCACAGTCCTTTTTATGTTTTAAGAACACTTTACCAAATTGAAAAAAATCATAGAGGTACTCTGAACTATCCTCATTGAAATTTATTACTTAATTATGAGTTTACTGTTTATTTATTTTGAAAAAAAAAATCTTTTGAAATGGCTTGTTAAACATCTTTAAAATAACATTGGCCTTAGTTATGATACATTTTTGCCAAGATCTTGGTCACAGCTAAAGTTTTAAATATTTTTCTTCTTTCTCTTTTTGGTTGAATTGTGAACTCCTTCAAATACTGAAAAATATTTTTGGATTTACTATTACTATTTTAAATAATTTACAGGAGTGCACCAAATACTGCCCCATATTCCCGGGGTAATTCTTGGTCACTGGGGTAATTCCTGGCCAATACTGTTTTCATAATTATGCATTGTTATTTTTCCTACTATTGCCATATTTCATTGATTTTAATTATCTGTAATTAGCATCTTATAAACTTCAACATTCTCCTTCAAAAAGGTTGGCTATTGCTCATCATCAGCATCAACTAACTGCAGCACACTTTCAAACAACTGCAGCATTTAACCCCGACACTTCTTGATCTCAAACAGAAGAGATCACACCATCTATTTGTGCACCAATTTTATCTGTTTCTAGTTTTTCAAGTGTTGGCTTAAGCAAAACATCTACAGTTATCTGTCAGTCTGCTGCATCCACCTCGTTTGAAGACTTGCTAAGCACACAGTTTAGACAAACACCAAAAACATTAGAACGCTCAGACGTTCGACGAAAGATTGATACAAAAGCTGCTGTCATAACCAATAATGATTTTCTGGAACTAATTGCAGAACGTGACAGAGAAAGAAAAGAAAAGGTCAATCAAATGAAAAAGACAAGATAATAAGGGGATACGAAAAAGGAAAAACAGATCAGGACACAGATGAACCACCAGATATGTCAACCACGACTGTGCAGTTGAATATAAATACATCATCATTGTAAAATGCAAAAAATGTAATTGAAAACATACAGAATTCAATAGAAGAGCATAAATACTATGTTGTATATTATGATAAAGATCTGTTTTATGTTGGAAAAGTTACAAAAGTAGAGGGCAGTGAAGTATGTGTAAAGTTCTTGGAAAGAGGAGCAGGAAACTTATGCTGGACGAAGCGAGATAGAATAGAGACAATTGACATTCGCTATATTTTTTATGGACCTATTGATTTGACAGTGCAGATCCATTCATGGCAGATATAGAAGCTATAAATATTGTATACAAATTGTACAAAAAATATTTTGGCTAAAGATGTGTAGCATGTATATTTTTCTCATGTTGAATAAATTTGTATTTAACCCTGAAATAACTAGGTTAAAGTGTTTAATTAGCTATAGATAATAAAATAAATAGTCTAATTAGTTTAATAAATTGTATTAATAATGTGCAATATATTAATAATATAAAAATGTATGTATTTGCTTCTATATGTGAGTGACCAATAATTACCCCATAAGTGGCCAGGAATTACCCCATCCCTGGGGTAAATCCTGGTCACTAATTAAGTATAATTATTCAAATTACCTGTGCATTATTGGTAAAATAGATATTTTATTAGATAGTCATCACAATGTGCTTACTCCATGCCAAAATTGGTAACTCTAGCTTAGATAGATTTTGTAATAATTGAATGTTGATGCTTTTTGACCAGGAATTACCCCGGGTGACTCTACATAATTTAGAGTAAATGGCAGCATGCTTACTATGGACTAGGATGCTAACAGCTAACAATTTAAATCGGCAATTAAGTCATTATTTTAATCAACTGTTTTTTTAATCATTGATTAAAATCATAAGTTTTCTATGTTTACAATGACATAAAGTATTTAAATCTAAGATGAATGCAATTTGAAAAGTTTTACAGGTATTTTGATTCAAGAATACACAAAAAAGCTTTAGTTTCTCAGCTTAATTCCTGATTGCTGTAAAAACTTGAGTTTGTAAAAAGATAAGTTTTTATCTAACAACATAAAAAAAATTCATTTAAAATGATATTTTAAAATATAATTTGCAATGTCACAATTTCATTTGAGTAATCAAATTATTCATTCTTTTATATAAAATAAACAAAGTAAATTTCTGCAAGCAAAAGAATAATAAGAATCCTTATTTTCTCATTCTACTTTTGCAATAATAAATTTATAGCAAATGCTGAAGCTGAATAAGATAAAAGAATTGCATCAGCTGTACCACTATTCTAAGAGAATGCATAAGAGAGAAAAAACCAATTGGCATAAAAGGTTAAATGTTTTAAGTGCAGTAAAAGCTTCTTCAATATAGATTGAATGTTTTTTAAACTTATAAACAACAAAAAATTTGTTGGGGATTGATATATTGATCAAATAATATAATTGATACAATACTTAAAGTAATTATAATAATTATAAAAAAAAAAAAAAAAAAAAGTTTGTCTAATATTAAATTATATAATTCCAATTTAATCTTTCTTCTATAATTGAAAATATAGTAGCTCTGACTAGGCCTGGGCGTTAGATTTAAAGCTTGTATTGTAAATAAGATTTAACCATTGGTGTTTAATTGATACATCGGAAATTACAATTTTTTAAATCGTTATTTAGCCCATTGCCTTATCGCGATTTAGTTAGTTTCAAATCGTGATTTAGCCGTTAATTTTAAATTGATTTTAAAATGAAGTGATGTTTCAGATCTAACATCAGAAAATTGATTTATCTACTTTGATGTATATACTGCTTGTATGTTAAGCTAACGTTAAATTGATTTAGCATAATCAGTTTAAACAAACTTTGTAAACCTCAATGCTTTCTGATTTAAAGAAAACGGGGCAAGCTTGCGTTAAATCGATTTAGCTGGATCAGATTTAAGTAAACATTGCAAGTCTTAATGCTTTGTGATTTAATAAAGGCGATTTTAAGAAAAAGACGATTTAAGAAAAACATGGCAAACTGGTGTTAAATAGATTTAGCAGGATTTGATTTAATAAAAGTGAAAATTAGCGGCTGTCACTTGCCATGTGGTTATTAAAGATATAAAAGTGGTAATTTAAAAAATTGTTCATTGATCGTCACTTGCCAAGTGACGATTTAAAAAAAAAAAAAAACTTTTTTGATTGCAAAATGAAAGTTTTTTTCATGAAAATATGCATCTGAGCTAAGCCATTTCGATCGCTTAACTAACCTATTTTTCACCCAAGTTTTGAGTGGTTATTCTTCCTTCCCTTTAAAATTCGGTTCAAAACACCCACTTTGACACTATTCTCTGAAAAATCTATTGTGTTTGAAGAATAAAAAAAAAAAAAAAAAAAATTATTTAATAGTTTCTGAACAACATCTAGCTTCATGCATTTCTGAACAAAAACAAATTAAAACTTGTGTCATAAACTTGCCCTTTTCGACTTAAGAGCCCACACTAGTCACTGAAAATGACCTGAATGATAATGTTAAGTCTAAGCATTATTTTCAAATATCACACTCAAATTTTAATATTTTTACATGATTTTTTGCATATGATAGCTGACGATGATGGCCTAGTTTTTACTCTTTAGATTTTGGTTTGATTTTTCTTAAATTATTTTAAATTTCAGAATTAGTTGTTGATAAAGTTAAAATTATTTACAACGTTAGAACACCAGAATATTCGAATTCCAAGCATACCGGTTTCGGTAGCATATAGCATACCTTCCTCAGTGCTAAAGATAGTGGAGATTTGCTCAAATCTCCACTATCAAATCTCCACTATCTTTAGCACTGAGGAAGGTATGCTATATGCTACCGAAACCGGTATGCTTGGAATTCGAATATTCTGGTGTTCTAACGTTGTAAATAATTTTAACTTTACCATATTACACCAGGCAACAACCTATTATTAGTTGTTGATAGTTTATATTTCAGAACAGTTTTCATTATATTAAATATATAACCACAATCAAAACGGTAAAAACTAACACATTGTAGATTGTCCTCAGCTATTCTATGCAAAAAAAAAAAAAAAAAAAGTAATGTAAAAATATTAAAATTTGAGGGAGATATTTGAAAATAACACCCCCATAGTCTTAACATTATCATCTGAGTCTTTTTGAGTGACTTGAGTGGTATCTTAATGTTCTTTTATCTTAATTTTTTGCTGTGGTAAGAATAATAAACTTGTTTTCTCCTCTCCTGCCTTGTCTTTTGTGTCATCACTACCATGCCAGGAAAACGTTTCTGACCATTGGTTCTTATTCAAATCTGAATCCTTGTTGTCTCTTACCTCCCTTTTAAAGTTAGTCCCAATAATCTTGGAACACCCTGTATATTTTTCATAATTTAGAGTTAAAGTAAGTAAAAGGAAAGAGTGAAAGATAAAAAAAACTTAAACAATCTGATTGCTTTTGCATCAGTTTAAAAAAAAAGTGGTTGGGATTAGAGATGGGAATGCTCGGAAAACCGCCGAAAAAATTGGGGGAAAAAAAAACAGTTTTTTTCCAGAGGCCAATTTTTCCAGTTCGGAAAAATTGAAATTTCATTTGTAAAATAATGTATTGAAAATTTTGTAAAAACTACATTCTCATACTTTTTATTTTATTTATTTTTATGTTGAGTGTCCCACATGAAAACTTTAATGTGGGTAATCTGATCTCTGAACAGAAATCTATTTGAGAAGACTTAAAAGGATCCTTCACATTTTTTTCTACTTTGAAACACAAGACCCTTTGCAAAATTTCTCTTGAAAATAGACATTTCAGAAAAAAGTTTAAGCTCCAAATTGAATCATTCACAAATGCAGTGATTGCAGAAAAAATATCTCATGCCATATAACAGCTGAATTTTATCAAGTTGTATATATGTATGAATAACCTTTTATAAAAAATGTCTAAATAGGAACCTAAATTTAGTAATAATTTCTAATTCACAAATTCTGATTATATTTTGTACAAGTTATATAGAAGTTCACAATTTCACAAAAACAGGATTACATGGGGAAAAAATCTAGATATATAATTATATGTAACTTCTCTTTTTAAAAATTAATTCATGTGCAAAATTATTTCAATAATATGCTGATTAATGGAAATGATAAAATTAAAAATTTAACATAAAATTTGAAGCATGCATTTATTACTTTCATCTATCTTTACAAGAAGTAAGTATTGAATTCGTGAAAAATTTGATTTCTAGTTTTTGATGTATTTAAATGTTTTAGAAGATCCTGAACACGATTTGGTGGTTTTTGGAAAATATCTGTAACTTTGTGAATCTGTATGTGGTATGTGACAAAAATTTTAATGGGCACTCTATCTCAAGAACTGATGCACATGATTTCACAAAATTTTAGATTCAGTTACACCTTGATATAAACTTGAGATGTTTAGTTATTAGAGTATGTCGTCCAACCAATGGTGCTGCTATGCTGCATTATTTATGATTTCCACAATAGTTCTATCTCAAGAACTAATGTATGGATATTCATAAAACTTCAGATTAAGTTAATCCTTGATATAATTTCATGTGTCATTACTTTTTGGTGTAAATTGCACAACAGATGATGCTGTTATGCTGTGTTATTCATGATTATCGTAATAGCTCTATCTCAAGAACTAAAGACAGAATTTTCATCAAACTACAGATTCAGCCAGTTCCTGATATATATTAATGTTGTTTAGTTTTTAGTGTAAATTGCACTATAGGTGGCACTACTATGCTGCATTTTTCAAGATTTCATTATAGCTGATAAATTGAAGGTTTTTTTAAGGTGTTGAATCTAAAATTGACCTCCATAATATACAGTAATGTTGCAAAACATGGGCAGTTTGCATTAGAAAAGTACAACTGTGATGACAAAAAAATAATACATATTTTATTACAAGTAACTATGTTCCAAATTACACTTTTCCTCTTGATTAAACTTTCAATTTCAGTAGTTTTTTTAAAGTACAGTAGAAGTTTATCTCTGTGTGTAACTACTTTTGTTAATTCCTCAAATAACAAGCATTTTCTATTTGTAGTGTTCTGTTTTCATAACTTTTGAGTTCCACTCTTAGAAATATGAAATTACCATATGGATTCATTATTGAATATGGCTTCTTACTTAAGAATAGAATACCTATTATACCAAATCTGGTATTATACCAGATTTCAGGATAAAAAGAAAAAAATTATGTTTAATTAAACTTAAAAAACATATATATTTTGCTGATTTGAGTGAGTAAAAAGCTAACAGACAATAAATCCTATGCTGTTTTTTAGTTGAATTCTGAGTAAGCCAAACTAAAACTTAGTTTTGTTTGAGATTGGCAAGCTATACCAAAACTAAACATATTTTTTAAAGGAAATACAATTATGATTGTAAGAAAAAAAATGTAATATTGTAAAAATATACATTTTTTAAACAAACAATGGAATTTTTGAATACTGATATTCATAAAAATAACAAAACTGCAATAATTTATTTCTTTAAACTAGTATCATTTACTTAAAAACTATGCTTTATGTGAATGGGATGCATAATTTATTTCATTGCAAACTGCAGACATATTGGCTCAGGTTTTTACATTAGGTTATTTGGTAGTTAAACATGTAACTGAAAAATCATTTCAACAGCGATATGATATAACAAACAATAGTGTTTAATAAAAAATCTTAGGCTGTGGGGGAGGAAAAAAAACTGAACTTTTAAAATCAGGCTTTGTTTCTTTTTATTTTGTAATATAAAGTAAAAGTAATTTTCTTTTAGTACAAATAAATGAAAAAAAAATGTTTATTTAATATTTTCTAAGAAAATATAGTTTATTTGGGAGGAACAATCATAAAAAATCAACTTTTCCAATTTTTCAGTTAAAAAAAACCCCGATAGAAAACCAGTTTTTTTCTGCCATTTATATTTTTCCGGAAAATTTACATCTCTAGTTGGGATAGTAAAGTACCAAAAAAACTATTTATTGCAAAAACTGGCAACTCTTATAAATCACGAAAATATTTCATGTGTCTCTATATAATGTAATTGTAAGTCTTTTGCTTTTTTGTTCTAATTAAAGAATTTTCTTTCTCTTATTTAGTATGCAATAGTCATTAGAGATGGGCAAAAAACAACAATGCCTGCCGAAGAGGTTGTGGTTGGTGATATTGTTGAGGTGAAAGGTGGTGATCGTATTCCAGCCGACATGAGAATCATTCAGTCACACGGTTGCAAGGTTGATAACTCTTCACTGACCGGTGAATCGGAACCCCAAACCCGAACCCCTGAAACGACAAATAACAATCCATTGGAAACCAGGAATTTAGCTTTTTTCTCCACAAACTGTGTTGAAGGTATTTTTTTTTTTCCATTAAATATTTGAGTTCTAAATATTCTAGTAAGTTTGATATTTATTAGTGGGTTTATTGCAATGTTATTCACATTTCAGGATTATTTTGACTATTAATCATATAAATTATTTAATTTTTGTGCTTCTGCATAAATATTTAAAATATAGTGAATAATCTAGTATAATGCAAAATTTCCAATTACCTACACAGAGGTTTATCCCTCACACACATTGCACTTGACAGATATTATTTAATAATGGATTTTCCAAAAGCATTTAACTTTTTTATTGATTAAGGAAAATAGAGTAATATAATGAGTAAGAAAATTTCAGGATTTACAATTTAAATTTACATTTTATAGAATGTACCGTAATTTCTGGAAAAAATGCCACATCGCGGAAAATCGCTCAAAAAAATTTAGAAAATGGTCGTAAACGCCGCAGGTGAAATTTTCGCGGTAATCGCAGTTAACATGTTAAACAGAAAACCATTAATAAGCTGTATTAAGAAATCATAAAAATGAAATTATTAATCAGAAATTAATAAATAAATACAAAATTAATAATATTATTTAAATACCGTATTTTCGGGAATAAGCGCCACGACGCATAAGAGTTTAAAAGTAAAAATATGCTTAGTGCAGCGCAGCGGATACGGTGATTTTTTTTCCCTAACAGTACCGTAAAATACCGTTAATCTGCCCCCCCCCCCAAACGTGACAAAAAATCATAAAATAATTGGAGAGGGGCGCTTACACGGGATTTTTCCACGATCGTTTCACAAAATTTTCAGGAATGAATCATGAATTTTGATAATTGAAGCAATACTTGAAAAAAAAATTGGTTTAAAAAAAACGTAAATTCTGTCGAAAGACGCAGAAAAAAGGAGAAATTTGTAAAAAAAAAAAGCATGAAATCAATTAAAAAAATCTTTTAAAAAAAGCACATTTCATCAAAGATTCATGATTCATTCATTTCATCATGATTCATCACTGAATCTTTGGAACGGGGGGAAAAAATCGGATTCAGAACAAATTTTCTGAAAGTTATAAAAGAAGGGGAGGGGGAAATTCAGGAAATTCATTCGAAAATGCAATTTTCGTTTATTCGTAATCTAATGCAAAATTTGCGTAACTTTTTGCGGTCTTTTAATGAAAATTGACATTTTTACGCGATATTTTGACGAAATCAAAATTAATTTGTTTTTGCAACCATTTCTCGGAATTCAAGATACATTTTATGTCCAAAATTTTGGAATTATGATCGTTTTTTTTTTTTTTTTTAATTTTTGGAAAAATTCAGAAAAATATCACGCTTGGTTGAAAAAAAAATGCTTGTAAACGCCGCATCGGTAGAAACGCCGCATCGCTTGAAATTTCAGTTTAAAACACGTAAACGCCGCGGCGTTTCTTCCAGAAATTACGGTATCTAAAAAAAAAAAGAAAACATTTTGATATCATACTTATGCATATTTAAAATTCTAACTTATTAAATTACAAGATTCTGTTTAGGAAGAGTTATAGGTCTTTTAAAATTAATATTTTGCAATTATTTCATTTTAAATCGGGGCCCTCCACAAAATTCTTTTGTAGTATGTATATATATTATGTAACTCATTACAAGGACCATTTGGAAAATGCATAATTTGATGAAGGCAGTTCACACATCTTAGCTCATAAATTCACACTGTGTTTTTTCTATACTTTTATTGACATTCCATTTTTTTTTCTCATAAAGGGCTGAAAAAGAAAGTTCTTAATTTCTATTTAAATGTTTGCAGCATAATAATTATGTAATGGCTGAAAACTCATATGTTTGTATAATGGAAAAACACTTAAATATATTTCATTTTATTGCAGGAGTGCAGAAAATAGTTGTACTTCCAACATTACCTGCAATCTATATGAAAATATTCCGAAAATTTTACATTGTTATAGGCTTGCATAAATTCTGTATTATCTTAGGTATAAAAAATTTTTATTTTTCTAATATTTGCCTACTTATGCGCAAGTATAGATGGTACATATTATTCTACGTATTATTCTTGTGAAAGTTGCCATACAGATCTTTCTATTTGTAGTGAAAACTTTCTTATCTCTTTGAATTGTGTAACTCACTTTTAGAATTAATATCAATTGTTTATTTTTTGGCAAAATTTCCCCCAGATTCTGTATTGACGGATTGGGCATACTGTGCACTCCTGTTTTATTGTACATTGAACTGTTAAAATGTATCAAAATTAAAGGAAATTTTTGCCATTCTATAGATGAAAAACCAATCTTTTTTTTAAAATTATTTTCTTCTTTTATGCATGTGAAAAGTTAACCTATTTCTCCACTTAATCTTGTATTTAATCTTTTTATTATTAGGTACTGCAATAGGGATTGTGGTGAACACTGGTGACAGAACTGTTATGGGTCGTATTGCTAATTTGGCATCTGGACTCGAAGTAGGAGATACACCAATTGCTCGGGAAATCGAGCATTTCATTCATTTGATTACTGGTGTGGCTGTTTTTCTTGGAGTGGCCTTTTTCATCATTGCTTTCATCCTCGGCTACTATTGGTTAGATGCTGTCATTTTCCTGATCGGTATCATTGTAGCAAACGTGCCTGAAGGTCTTCTAGCTACTGTCACAGTAAGATCTTTTATTTATTTTAAAAATAAAAAATCATAATTTAACAAATTACAGTGACCATTTGAAAAATGATACTTTTTAATTAATAGTAAGATTAAGTATAAGAGCTTAAACTTTTGTGCATGAAAAAAATCTTAAATTGCTAAGAAAAAACCCAAAATGTATATACCGTAAAATACAGTTAATCTGCCCTTCCTGATCAAACACCCTTCCCTAACTTTATGAACAAATTGAAATTTTCAAAAACTCCCAAGAAAGCCCCCTGCCCCCCCCCCCCCTAAAACATCGCTGAAAAAACGTAAATTATGTTAAAAGATTGCTAAAAAAACGGAAAATATGTCAAATGATCTCTAATGATCTCTGAAAAAAGCAAATTTCATCAAAGTAGCACTGAAAAAAAAACCTAATTTCTTCAAATGATCGCGAAAATTCATGAATTTCATCAGAAAATCACCCCCCCCCCTCAAAAAACAAAAGATTTTGGGAAAAAATGCGAAATATGTCACATCTGAATAAAAGCTATCAAAAGATCACTAAAAACACAAATTATGTAAAAAAAATTTCTAAAAAACGCAAATTACGTCAAAAGATCTTGGAAAAATCACAAATTTCTTGAAGGATCATGAAAAAGCACACATTTTGGTCAAAAGATTGCACGAAAAAAATGCAAGTATGTCAGGCTTACAAAGAAAACACAGTCAATGGATAGCGAAAAAAAGCACAAATTTCATCAAGGGATTCGGATAAATGCAAATGTCATCAGAAGATCGATGTAAAAATGCAAATTAAGTCAAATTATTGCAGAAAAATGGCAATTTTTGTCAAAAGATTGCAGAAAAATGTGAGTTTCATCAAAAAATTACTTAAAAAGGCAAATTTCATTAAAAATTCTCGAAAAAAAAAAAAAAAATTGAGTTTTGTCAAAGAGCTCTAATTTTTGGTTATGAAATACAGCTGAAAAAAATGCGAATTCCATTTAAGAATTGCGGAAAACTGCCTATTTCATCAAAAGATTACAAAAGAAAGACATGAAAAAACATGAATTTCGTTACAAAAATTGCGGGGGAAAATTTAATTTTCGTTAAAAAATCACGAAAGAAATGCAAATTTTGACAAATATTGCTAAAAAACCACAAATTTCGTCAAACATTATGAAAAACTCTTCAAATTTCATCAAATATCACAACAAAATCATGCAAATTTCGGCAAATAGTATAAAAACATCTGCAAGTATCCAGACCCCCCGCAAATTTTGTGAAAAGATAGCAGGAATAATGCCGTGTAAGCACCCTCTCTGAATATTTTTTGATCTTTCATCACGTTTTTTTTTTTTTTTTTTTTTTTTTTTTTTGGGGGGGGGGGGGGGGGTGATTAACGGTATTTTATGGTTTATTGTGAAAAATTTCCTCTGTTTTTTAAAGCCTATTTTCTGATCAACTGGAATGCTCCTTAAGTGTTTATGTGGTGTTCTCATTTGTCATAAAATTGAGTTTTGAAAATTGGAACTAATTTTTCATGATTTTTTTAACAGTGTACTAATTTTTATATACAAAAAAGAAACCAATTTTTAATTGCAAGTAACTTGTCCCTCAAAGAATTAAATTAATTCAATTATTTGGTTACATTGAGTCTAGAAAAAAAAAAAAAAATCTATATAAAATAAATGCAGACATCCATTGTCCAGAGCTAAATGATTGAATGTCTCTCATTGAGGTAATAAAAATCAAAATGTGTATTATGTGGCTTACATAATGTCATATTACTTAAAAATCATTATAATGGATAAATTGAAGTGTGAATACCTAAAATTAAAATATTTTTAATTGAAAAAATTCATATAATTAGAAAAAAATTTTGTTAATGAATTAAGTTTTATTTTGTAAGAAAATAAAGTTTTGGATCTAAAGAAACAGCCAGCCAGCTTGTAATGCACATATAATTACTTATAATTATGTATTTTTAATAAATACATATAATTAATTAATAATTATGCATTTTTTCTTAATAGGTATAATTAAAATTATGTATATTTATGTAATTGATTTTTTGAGGGGAGAGAGGGAACAAAAGTAAAGATTACCAAAACTCGATTTCAGCCTTAAAAACCTGTTTTGAGCAGGCCCACAAGCAGATAGGTGAAAACCCATGGCCTCTGCATTAATTTATTCCTTCATAAATTTGTGTTCAGAAAAAGATATTTAACTATTTTTAACGCAGTTGTGATATTTTTAAATGATGCTAATTTAATTGAATAAGTATGTTTTGATTTAGGTGTGTCTGACCCTCACAGCCAAACGAATGGCATCAAAGAATTGTTTGGTGAAAAATTTGGAAGCTGTAGAAACTTTGGGATCCACCTCAACTATTTGCTCAGATAAAACGGGAACATTGACTCAGAATAGAATGACCGTTGCCCACATGTGGTTCGATAACCAGATCATTGAAGCAGACACAACTGAAGATCAGTCTGGTAAGTTTTTCTTTCATTTTTGCTCTTAACAAAGTTTTCATAAAAATAACCTTTTTGAGCAGACAGTTTATCTTGAAACTGATCAAGATACTTTTAATTAAAGCCTATTTACATTATATTTTGAAACCTCATTTTTACCTATACGGTAATTCTATTGTGAGATATTGTAGATTTTGTTAATGCAATCAGAGCAGGTTACCATTTAAATGAAAACTTGAAACTAGTGATTGGCGATTCTTGAAAATTTCCCATTCGATAAAAATCGTAATCGTAAAAAAGCGCATTCGATAAAGTCATCGATTAATTTCGAGAATCTACAATTGAGATGTTTTTACAATCGATTATTAAAATCTTTGTTATTACATGTTTAAAAAGCATAATTTAATAAATACATGGTAACTGAAAACAAATGAATTTTAAAAACGACAAACCAAAAGGATGTCATAATGGAGCCGCAATAGTAGAAAAGTCATGTAATGGCGTTCCTTGGTTTCAAAAAGTTGTAAAGTTGCGAGTAGAGTCGCAAGTAGCAAAATGACCAAAGAAAAAATAATCAAAAACACTCCTAGTGAAAGAACATGAACTAAAAGGATATTAAAAGTGATCAAAATCTTTTATTGATTTTTGTACATCGAGATACGATCTACAACTCTCCCATTATTAGAAGACTCTCTATTGAAATTCATTAAACAGACCATTCGGGGGGTAGGGGGGGGGGGCAAAGTAGTGCAGGAGCAATGAAAATGCATAATATGAGTAAATGGTCATTAGGCTTTTCAACAATACATCGCATGATGGATGTTGGTTAAATTTATTAAAGAGTTTCCCACGGGAGCAAAGTGAGGCGGGATGAGCGCGGGAGGTATATAAAATAAAATGGTAATTACAGAGCTTTCTAATGATATATCACGAAAGAGGAGTCAACAAACGATATAAAAACACTACCCTTAGAATTCCAACTATTGCAACACCCAGAATACAGCCTGTCCTCACAGTTTGTGAATTTTTCATACATTATAAATTATATATTGGAAGTCTCTATAAAAAAAATCCGATCTGAATTCACAAAAACGAAATGATTTCAAAAAAGTTTGAAAAGCGCTTCTGTAAGGAGGCCAAATTGAGGAAAAGAGAAGAAAGATTCATAATATGAAAGAGTGGTTTGAAAACTTTCCATTGATATATCATATGATGGGTCCATAAAAAGCTTCAAATTTACTCCTCACTACTCCACTATTTTTTTTCTTCCCTGAATACATCCGGAAATCACGCAGCCTCGCTTTAAAATGTTTGTTTAATAAAATATTTTTACCAAAGGGCTCCATCAAAAAATCATATTTAAAATGAAATTTATTCTCAAAATAGCTACGATTTAAAAAAATTCACCCCTCATCGCTCCCCTCCCCCCTGTGGAAATTCAACTCCAAGAGGAGAAATGTTCATAATGTGAAAGGGTGGTTTGAAAAACATTCCAATAATCAATCACATGAAGAGTCTAAAAAAAGTTTGGAATTTACTCTTCACCCGCAGGTTTACTTTTTCTTAACAGAATACACCCGGAAATCACGCATCCCCCACTTTAAAATGTTTATAATTAGCAATTTTTATTAGAAGGTTCCATCAAGAAATCACTTCTAAAATGATAGTTATTCTTGAAATAGCTACGATTAAAAAAAAATTCACTCCTCGTCGCTCCCCCATCCTGAAATTAAACTGCAGGAAGAGAAAGGTCCATAATATGAGAGTATTCCGAAACTTTTCCTATGACATATCACATGTTGGATCCAAAAAAAGTTTGAAATTTACTCCTCACCCGTGGTCATAATGTTACTTTTTCTTCCCAGAATGCACCAGGAAATCACGCAGTTCCCATTTTAAACTTTTGTATTTATGAAATAATATTTACCGGATCGCTCCTCTGAAAACCACATCTAAAATGATATTCATTGTTAAAATAGCTAAGATTTAAAAAAAAAAATCACCCTCTTATTGCTCTCCCTCCTGAAATTCAACTCCAGGAGGAGAAATATTCATAAAATGAAAGAGAGGTGCAAAAAATTTCCGATGAGATATATATATAACATGACGGGTCCAAAAAAAGAGGTTGAAATTTGCATGTCATCTGTGGGTTCACTCATTTTTCCAAGGATGCACCTAAAAATGATGCACCCCCCACTTTAAAATCTTTAATAAGTTATATTTACCGAAGAGTTCCATTAAAGAAACCTCTACATCTAAAATGATATTTATTGTCGAAATAGCTACGATTTAAAAAATTCACCCTCTTATCGCTTTCTCTCCCCCCCCCCCTTTTCCTCATGAAATTCCAGGAGGAGAAAGATTTGTAAAATGAAAGGGAGGTGCCAAAAAAACCGATGATGTATATATAACATGACGGGTTAAAAAAAAAAAAAGGTTTGAAATTTACATGTCTCCCATGGGTTCATTTATTTTTCCTAGAATACATCTAAAAATGATGCAGCCCCAACTTTAAAATCTTTATATTTAATAAATAATATTTATCGGAGAGTTCCATAAAAAATCCACACCAAAAATAACATTTATTGTTGAAATAGCTACGATTTAAAAAATTTGCTCCCCCCTCCCCTCCCCCTCCTCTCCTCCCGCCCCTTAAAATTAAACTCTAAAAGTAGAAAGATTCATAATATGAAAGAATGATTAAAAGTGCTTTCGTATATGCCTCTCATTTCAGTAAATCTCATCCCGATAAAATGATTTCGAAAAAAATCATTTCTTCGCAATGAAAATTAACCTTGATTGAAATAGGTTTATTGAAGGACTTGTAACTTCGAGATGAAATTTAACCTTGATAAAAGCGGCATTTCAAGAAGCTTGTGGTTTGCTGATGAATGCCTTTTTCGATAAGGATGATTTTCGTTCTCACTCAGAATAGAGATGAGGAGCTTTATCGAGGAGCGTTTTATCGATGAAGCTTCGTGAAATGAAAAGTTTTATCGAGAAACGAGGTACAAAAAGAAGCATGAGAATATGACAATAACTTGTGAAATGAAGACCTAATTTTCAAAGTTTCTGGTATTTTAGTCTTACCATGCTGTCACGTACCCATAAATATTATTTATTTAAAAAAAATTTCAAAGAGGGTCCCCCTCTTTGAAAAAAAAAGAAGCCCCTCTTTGAAGCCCCCCTTAAAACTGTAGCGATTTCTACAATACCTATCAATTTAAGTGTGATTTTTTTTTCATCGAATCATTCGGTAAATATTATTTATCAAATGTAAAAAAATTTAAATGTCTGCTGCAGGAAATTGGGGGCGAAAGTGTGGACTGACGGGGGGCAGGGGAGGGGGACAATTTTCGCTTTTTTAAACCCGTCATATTGTATATCATCTTGAAGATCTCGAATTACTCTTTCATATTATGATGCTTTCTTACCCCCCCCCCCTTCCGAATTTGGTTCCCGCAGCGAGGGAGGGAGGGGGGGTAGCAGTTTTCGAAGCTTTTTGCGTTTTTATCATTTTAGATCAAATTTTTTTATTGAAAACGTCCTTAGGCATATTGGAAATTTTTTTGAGATGGAAAAATACCATTGAACTAGCCACATTGTTACTGTAACCTAGGGCACATTGTTTTAAAGTTTCCTCTTTGAAGACCTCTTCCAAAGGTGAGGGGATTGATCCCCCCCCCCCGTTGGTTATTCACCAACATAATTTTGCTCATTTCTTCACTTCATTTCAATTTTTAAAAGGCTATAACTTTGCTTGTATGGGAGCTACAGCGGCAAGCAAAATTATAGCATAGCTAACTTTCTGTCGCCGCTCTTTTTGCAGTTTTAAGATTTTCCCCATAGCACCGGGTTTTTTTTTTTTGGGGGGGGGGGGGCATTTTTATTTTTTGATATAATATGTTTATTGAAAGCTTATGCTTCTTGCATTACCAATTTAGCATAAAAAAGTTTCTCCCGTTAATCTGGGTCACGTTATGGACCCATAATGGGTTGAAAGTTAAATTTCTCAAACTTTTTCAAAGTTTTCGCTAAATCGGCGTCTGGAAAACATCGTGCCAATGTGGTGCGTGTATGACATCTGTATCATATAAATATTGTTCACCACTGCTGGGACTCTGGCCTGCTGTTGCGTGTAGGCGTTAATTTACCGTGGTTACTTGGTGCTTGTATTTCCTGCACAATAAAATATTTCCTGACGATTAAAAAAATACACACGTAATTAATTGTTCAAGTTTTGACTTCTGTCAGCAATCCCAAAATGTTTTTACGGATTTTGCAATAAATAATATTTATAATATACTTGGAATTTAGAAAAGCAGGAAGTTGTTGTTTGGCATGTGACCACTTATTGATCTTATGCACCTCGATTTTATATATTCCCCCCCACCCCACTGCGTTACCTTGGGGGGGGGGGCAGTTTTCAAAATTTAATGTTCAATTCAAGATTACGTTCGGTTGTTCGTTCAATTCGAATATTTTTTTTTTTTTTTGCAAGATTTTGCTGTGCTTGCACACGGCGTTTGGTATATGATGCCGTGTACAACGAGGACTCAGTTCGAGGTTTTTATATTACAAGATTGCATATAAATTAGAGACATCAATGAAAGGAGGGTCTCACTAGCGAGTGAATCCGTCGTGTCTTTATTAACACCGACTCATTTACCTGTAGTAGACTCTTGATAAAATTGAATCCTATATGGTATAAAAGCAATTGCAAACTGGAGTCATTGAGAAAAATTTTACACAATCGAAAGTTATCGAGATGTTAATATAATCGAGGAAATCAAGAAAAATTTCTCTATCGCCCATCACTACTTGAAACTTCTTTTTCTACATATATGTTAAAGTTTTCTTCTCTTTTACGTTTTCAAAATACTAAGGCTTTTTTGTATTTGGGATAGATTTAAAAATTTTTGTACATGTTCTTTATTATATATGTAATAAATTTGTATATGGTATAGCCTTCAAGTTTTTTTTTATATAATTTAAAAATAATAAAAATACAGGGTGTCCAGCAAATAAGACCCAGATTTCAAAATTAAATTTCTTGAAAACAAAAATGATAGAATTATCTGGTAAACGGTTTATTAGGCGAGTGTAAAAATCTCATAAAGTTTCAAATGGTTAATTTTTCGAAAAGATTGTATTTGGATTGCAAAGAATGTTTGATTTGACATATTTCTTGTTTTAGATTGCTTGCAGAGAACAAGTTTTTTAGCTTACAGTGCCATATTTTAATGATTTTTTGAACTAAATTTTTGGAATTTCGAAATTTTGAATAATTCAAATTCCAAAAATCTTTAAAATATGGCATTGTAGGCTGAAAAACTCGTTCTCTGCAAACCAATCTTAAAAAAAGAAAGAAAAATGTAAAAACAAGCAATCGGAACACAACCTTTTCAAATTATTCTTATTCACTGTTCGAAATGTCTGTATAAGATTTTTACAGCTTACCTAATAAACAAACTCTTTACTGAATAATTTTATTGATCTTTGTTTAAGATAAATTTAATTTTGAAATTTGTCTTATTTGCTGGACACCCTATATATGAAAATATGCTAGATTTCATCATTTTACATTATATGCATCAGTAAAAAAGTTATATTAAATGTAATGTTAGATGTTTCAATACACAGTTTTGTGTAATATACTTTTGAAAATCTTAAGAATCAGACAAAAATATTTCTATTTAAAAAAGTAGTAAGGATTTTAAAAACTTCAAATTTTTAAGCTTTTAAAACATTTAATTAAATATTATTTTTTAAACATTAAAGTGCAATAACTTTATCATTTTAATCATATTTTTAAAAATAACAAAATTGTTGAAAAGGTAAACTGTGCTCTTAAGTATTTGAAGTGTTTTCCAGAAAATAAGGCTCTAACATGACTTTTTGCAATATGCTCTTCATATAAGCCTTATCTCAAAAATAAACCCTGTCACTCATCTTGGGCTATTCAATATCTCCACATTTATTATTTTCCGATTTCAATTTAAGATGATCTTTAAGATAAAAATTACTGAGTTTGTACTTGCAGATGTTAGTGGTTAATAATGCAGTTTGGTCTTGGGTCTGGCCAAGTCTAGGTTCATCATAAAGCCCCATACCTAATGGCCCTAGATTAATCGAGAGTTAACTAACCAATAAAGTGAAATTACCCTTTCAGATTGACCTCTTCATTTTCAACTGGAAAACATCCCAATTTCTTAATAAAACCCATCTACTCCTACCAAATAATAAGTTTCTTAGATATTTAAAATTACTCTAATAATCTCAAGTGAGGCAACAAAACATGGCTTTTTGGTGACTCTGGCAGACTCGCGACTGCATTGTATCTTCAAACTAGAAAGGTCAAAGATAAAAGATGTTCTTTATATTAGAAGTTAAGAGAGTGAGGTCTGAAGTCAACTTTTTATGATATTGAAATCGCTTATAATTCAATAAGTAATTTGCTTATCCAAAATCAGAACATCCATTTTGATTCCAAATCGCTTCTATAACCAGGCCTACTAATTTTTATACTTTTTTTATAGTTAAAATTTAAATAATGAGTCTAAAAGTTTTGAGTTTGTTGTTGAGGGAATTTGAAAAGTACATTTGAAGAAAAATAATATTTGCTTGTGTTTTTTCATTTTTATAATAAATAGTCAATTTCTTTTTATTAACTATAAGGATATATCTTCAAAGTATTCTGAACATAAATAAATATATATAGGACTGTTGCACCATAAAGTTTAACTAATAATAACACATTGCTCAGTGGTGCATAAAACAGGAATTTTAATATACATTTGTACATATTAAAATAAAATAAAACTTTCAACGTTTCGCGCCGTCTTCAGGAAAATATGATAATGGAAGGACTACGTTTGCATCTTGATCGAGAGATAATATTTCTACTAAAATAAAATTTAAATGAATTAAAATTTTAAAAAAATGTTGCTATTTACACATGAGTAAAAATTAAAATATTGCAAGGAAATAATTTTTTTTTTGTTTTTAATTCATTTAGATTTTAATTTAGTAGAAATATTATCTCTCGATCAAGATGCAAACGTAGTCCTTCCATTATCATATTTTCCTGAAGACGCCTGCAGAAGAAGGCGCGAAACGTTGAAAGTTTTATTTTATTTTAATATGTACAAATGCATATTAAAATTCCTGTTTTATGCACCACTGAGCAATGTGTTATTATTAGTATTCTGAACAATTTAATCCTTCTCTCAAAAATAGGGAGGGACCAAATCAAATTGGTAGGATTTTTTTACTGTTCTAAAGTTTTGTTATCCTTGAAATTTCAGATTAAGCACTTATGTTAGCTTAAATCTTAAGTTCAATTTTTCAGTGTGTAACTTTCTTATTTATGATTAAAGAATACAACTGCATTTAAAAAAAAAATATTGATGCAATTTTTCTTATCTCAATATAGGTGTCCAATATGATAAGTCATCGCCTGGCTGGGCTGCATTATCTAAAGCAGCATGTCTTTGCAGCAGAGCTGAATTCAAACCCGGTCAGGATAACATCCACATTCTTAAGAGGTATTTTATTCATCAGTACTATTAGTCCTGCTTTGAGCTGGGTTAATAGTACTATGTTAATAGTACTAATAATGCTACTAGTTCAAATGCACCTCATTTTCTATGCTTGATGTGCAATTTCTGACTTTTTATCTTAGTTTCTCATTTGTTTTGCAGTTTCACAGGACTCGAAACTTATCAGTGCTTTGGATGTGATATAAAACTTTTGTCATATTTCTTAAACTGTATATTTTAGAAGTATGCAGACTTGCCAAGTTTCCTGATTTTCAGATGTTTTTCTGTACTCCTAATTTTTCACATATCTATTTTTTTTTTTTCTCTCTCTCCAAATTTTTGTTATTTTACAATCAAATGTACTGTAACTCGGAGATGAAAATTTCGGTACAGGTATAATTGTTTTTTAATATAATTGATCAGTAGTATTTTGTGAGATAAACTGCATTCACATTCATTATGAATCTTTAAGATTTTTCTTTTTCATTTTTTTATGGTTATGTTTTGGATTATTAATAATTTGTCTCAATTAAGATTTATTTATGATCTTTATTGCATTTTTATATACCGTATCGCCCCGCATTAGCCAGCATTCTGCAAAATTCGAGAGAGACATTTTTGAATATTAGCCCCTTTCTTTCCCGGCTTGCCGGAAAAGCAAATTTCTTCGAAAACAGATAGGTTTCATTATCTGTATTCAGTAGCAGCGATTAGTGTTAAGGAGGAAGGGTGTAATGTAGAGTTTGTCCTCGCATTTTTAATTTAGTTTACCTTTTTTACATATTAAAGAAAATAAAAACCTTTTTCACGTGTCTCGTACCATTCTCAGGGTTGCCACGCCACCTGAAAAACCGTGAAAATACAGGGAATTTTAAATCTCCTCCCAAAACAGGGAAAATCCAGGGAATTTAAAAAATCTGGAAAACACAGGGAATTTGCTAATGGCAAATTATAACATTTCTAATTAGCCTTCATACACATATATAATTTTTCGTACTCAATATGGAATAAATGCATTGCAGTACAGGGAAAATACAGGGAATTTTTTTTAAAGATTAGAGTGGCAACCCTGATTCTACACAAAGCTCTTTCTCCAGAACCCACCTGACATTTTCAATGTAAAAATAGATTATCTTATAAACTATTACATGAAAAGAAATATTCTTACTATATGTAAACTAAGAAAAATATATTACTTATTTAAATATATAAAGAGAGAAGTATATGTTTGCAATATATCAAAGTAATTTTATATGGTAATTTAAAAAACTGAAATTCATAATTTTATTTAAAAATAAAGAATAAAAAATACAAAATATGCACTGTTTTATCATTCATTATTATTATGCTCACTTTCTTCATCTTTTTAGAGACGTCAGAATCAGGAATAGCACTCTTTTGCATAAAATTTTCAAGCGATTGTATAAAGACTCTTTCTTTTCATAGTTAAACCACATTCTATGAAAAATGTTTTAGAAAAACCATAGTAAATCAGCTGCCCTCCTCCAGTAATGAAACCTTATATTTTCCAGCATGCCAGTAAATACAAGTTTTTCCAGCATGCTAGTGTCCCTCAATATTTTTTTTTCCTCCAGGCATGCTGACTAATGCAGGAGAATACAATGAGATTATGGGGAACAACCCCCCCCCCCTCCCCTTTGTAATATTTAGTCAATTTAAAAGTATATTGAACAGGGGTCGATTTAGAAAAAGAAAGTTGCATAGCAGTAACTGCTATACAAAGTCAGTTTTGAATAGCAGTTAGACACTTTTGTATAGCAAGTAAAAAATAACTAACATAACTTTTAAATCTTGAAAATTTACAATTGCTTTTTTTCAAAAAAAAAAAAAAAAATATATTTAACCAAAAGCGAAATACAATCGGAGCGAAGAAGTGGGGTCAGAATCTGCACTGTCTGTTTCGATGCTTAAATAAAGTAAAAGGATCGTAACAGTGAGTGTTCATTTTAGAACTACTACAACACGCACATCAAACTTCTATGAGCAAACGCCGTGATTAGCGAGTAACAATGATTCAATAATCTATCGCAGCGTCAGGGCGGGAACAAATCATGTGTTTACTGGGAAAACTGCACCCAGCAATGGTGTCTCGCTGTACTTCCATTGTAAATAAACACTTCGGGAGAGTGAAAACACAATGTATGTCGTGTACATCTTTAAATTTTAACTTTAATTGTACATGACATAACAAAGGGTGTGGGAAATATGCATCGCAGTGATTGCGATTTAATGCATTTCTTGGATCACATTTTAGTTAAATTTGAATCGCAAATTGAGATGCGATATCGCTTAAATCGAACCCTGATATTGAAACATCTTAAACTTTGTATGCTTAAATGCATTCAACTTGTAAGGAGTACATACTTATTTGAATAAAAGTGTTTTTTTTCCTTTTAAATCTTCAGTAATAACCAAGCCCTGTTAAAATTAAACATTGCAATTAAACATGTTTACATTTAAAAAAATAACTTTTCATTGACAAAAATATCTCCTGATTTTTGATTCTCAAAACTTGGCAAATCTGGGTATGGTTCTTTGAACACTTTTAATGTAATCTGAGTGATGATTCTCATTCATCATACTTTGTCTGGTGCTATCTCAGCGTCCTGTATACTTTTGATCTAAGTGCACTTTTGTGATTATTTTACAGGGACTGTACAGGTGATGCTTCTGAATCTGCCATATTGAAATGTATGGAGTTAGCTGTTGGTGATGTTATGAGTTACAGGAGAAAGAATCCAAAAGTCTGTGAAATTCCTTTCAATTCTACTAATAAATATCATGTAAGTGCTAAACGGCAATATTTTGGGAATTTTGCTTTATCATACTATGTATCGAACATATTTTTAATTGAATGAAAATGTTTCTCGAAAAGCAGCTTTATTTTCTGAAAATTGTATAAAATTTTTATAAGAAAAAAAAAAAAAAATGCTTGCCCTTGTTTAAATGTATTAAAAGCTTTTTAACCTTCTGAGGATGGATGTTTTTGAGTATCAAGGAGCAGTAATTTTCTCTTCAAAAAAACACAACTATCTTAAAATCTAGCAAATACTTCTTATTTTTAAAAAGTTATTGCTAATCATGCCATGCCACAGCATAGATTAACAATAATTGTGGATGAAAGCAACTATTTAGTAGATTTTAATATTATTTACACCCTTTTAGGCGTGCCATACTTTACGGAGATATGCATCAAAAATAGTGTGACAGGATGCAGTCAAACTGGTTTTTAGCACTTTCCAACAAAGTTGAAAAGCTTATGCATTCGGTTTGTCTGGCTGTCTATCCGCGCTCTAACTCCCGTAAATATACTCGGATTGCTATGAAGTTTTTATACGTTATTGATGTTTACCCTAGCACGAACCCTATTGAAAATGAAGTATCTACCATGATTAGTTTATGTACAGGGCGAATCAAAATTTCCCATTACATTACGGCCTATGGGGAAAAATCGCTAATATACGCGGATTGCCATGAAATTTTAGGACGTTATTGAGGTTTACCCTAGCACGAACCCTGTTGAAAATGAAGTATCTACCATGATTAGTTTATCTACAGAGAGAATCAAAAGTTTCCCATTACATTACGGCCTATGGGAAAAAATTGTTAATATGCTCAGATTGCCATGAAATTTTAGGACGTTATTGACGTTTACCCTAGCACAAGTCCTATCGAAAATGAAGTTTCTACCATGATTAGTTTATCTACAGGGCGAATCAAAAGTTTCCCATTACATATTTTAAATATATTAAGCTTTTTCATGTATAATAAAATTGATGTATGTCTCTGAAGCTTAATATAAATTATACGCTACTATCTTGCATAACATGAAGTACATAGCATTTATAGGGCCACACAAAAGATTTCAAATAGTATATTTTTTCCGAAGTACCGTATATGTGTCCGATGATGGCTGATGGAGGGATGAAATGCATTTTAATTATGATATGCGCGTTTATATTTCGCTAAATATATGCACATTATATGGTGTGTATAAATGTTATAGTTGATATACAGGGCTACTCATAAAGAGCTCACCAACATTACTGAATATGAGCGTAAATTATTTAAACGTGGTTCTTAAATAAGCTATGCATTTTTACGCTGAGCTTTATTCAATTTACTGAGAAATGTTTGCAGAATATAGATAAAAGGATATACAGGGCCACGCAAAGAATTCGGTACATGGACTGGTATGAATGATGATTTATGAGAATGTGATTTCAGTTGTTTTAAAAGTGTTTTAGTTTACAATAAATTTTAGCCTAATGCTGACGTGTAATAAAGGTACAATGTAAACTACAGGGCTGAACAAAAGTATTCAAGTATGTTTCCATCTAATAGTATGAATTGCTGAAAAAGAAATCTCAAGCTACTGGGTATTTTCTTGCTAAGCTAAAATTTCCCATTATATGAACTGACATATGAAATACAGGGCTGTTCTAATGTACTGGAATACATATTTGGGTATATTTGGCTATACACTATTATTTCCCTAAATAACAAAGTTTTGTTAAAAATTTCATTAAGTGTTGGAAAGTGCTTCATAATCTATGCTTAACGCATGATTTTTCATACTTGTTCTTTGTTATCAGGGTGAAATTGTCACATGTCTCGTATTTTTCTGTTCAGTGTTTCACTGGTGTGGTGCATGCCTTAAAGTGTACAAATTTTACTAAATCACCTAAAAAAATCTGGAGAAGTTGAGGAATTTAGAAATTTGCCTAATAAGTCAGGGAAATTCAACGTTTTATCCAAAATTTGTAAAAGCAACTTAATAAAATTTCATGGCGACTTTTAAGGTATATACAAGTTTTATCCCATGACAAGAGAAAAATTTTCGATGTTTTTGAAAATTCAAGTTTTTAAAAACTTAAATTGCCCTTCTCCTAAAATTACCTTTTATTTCCAACCTCATTCCTATACATAGTTCAAAATGTTCATCTCAATAACATATTATTTTTCAGGAATATTTTTCAAGGGATATTAATATAACATAAATAATTTGAAATCTTAACCCTCACCTTTTTCAACCTCCCTTTGCGTAAAGTTGGGCATATGTGAGATGGTGATAATTTCTGAAGTGAATTATTATTAAATACAAAATTATTGTACTGCTTTTATGAAGGGAGGTGGGGGGAAGCATATATAACAATTAAAAAAATTATCTATTGTTATCTGAAGTTTTGATATTTTCAAGTGGTACAATATTTATTTTATCTTGGTGTGTCCAACTCATGCTATATTGTAGGACTTTTCTAAAATACATCTGGAAAAGTCAGGAATTTCAACTTTCTGTTATGAGTAGCAACCCTGGTGTATTTTCTCGTGAAACCATTAGTCTTAAATTTAATGCATACATTCCAAATTCTTTAGTAGTTTTGCATGGAATCTGGCTAAAAACAGAAAATGGGCCCATTTTTGAAAGTTTCCATAAATTGATTTTCTAGTTAAATTTCTCAAGTTTATGCACCAATAAAAATCTTTTCAATGCTTGAATATAATATAAAATCTAATCAATCTAAAAAAAATGACAACTTGATATAAATGCATTTTCCTGTTCCCTTAGTCAGTGAAGATGTTCATATAAATGAACAATAATTCTCATCCAGTCTCTAATGTATTAATGTGTTACATTGCTGTTTTATGTTATTTTTATTAGGAATTTTCAATGTAATTATTTACAGTGTAACATCTGCACTTTCCTTTATATCATATTACATGTATATTTATATATATTTTGTAATACATATGTATATGTCCTGGCATTTAATGCACTCTATGCAAAACTTTTATGTCTCTGGAATTTCACAATTAGTACAGAAAGAATAGTTTTCTGTGTCTGCACAATGTGTTAAAAGCCAAATTATACATATTTACATAATTTTTATTATAAATAACGAAAAAACAAATAATTACTAGAATATTAATAAATATATTAATAAAAAGTCGAAGATGTATAGTATGTTAGAGCATTTAATGACATTTTAAACACATGAATCGTATTTAATGTCATTGAATGTGATGTTCACGATCATCCATTATTGGCATTTAATCTTATAGTTTGGCGATAATTTTTTGGTCGACGGGATAACCTAGTAGTACCAAGGATACTTTACCTTTTTTTTTTTTGTCATTTTTTTGTTTTGTAATTGTGAAAAAATATTTAGGTTAGTTTGTTGAAAAATTTACTTCAAAGATATAGTCTTTATATTATACATGTCTTTTATAAGTTTAATATTTATTTAAAAAAAACTTTTTCTAGGTTACGATTCACGAAACAAATGACCAGAAAGACCCAAGTTACCTTTTGTGTATGAAAGGCGCACCAGAAAGAATTTTAGAGCGTTGCTCAACTATATTCATCAATGGTAAAGATAAAATACTAGATGAAGAAATGAAGGACGCTTTTAATAATGCCTACCTGGAATTGGGAGGCCTGGGCGAGAGAGTCATTGGTAAGTCATTAAAAATACATTCTCTTCCTCATAAAAAATACAAATGCTCTCAAATTATCATTCTTAACTTATTCAAGAACTTGAAATAGTCCAAGAGCTGACAGCACAAAAACCTAAGGTATTGAGCACAAGAAAAAAACCTTTATTTTATGGAAAATCAGTAATAGGGGAATCTAATGATCCATGTCTGCTGAAAGTAAAGTGGTGCATAAGCCAAAAATTAATACCACTAATGGTTCACTTGTAGGTTTATCATTGTGTTTACTGTACAATCATTTCATATCTTTTGATTAGAAATAAAAGCAGACCTTGCAGTTGTGTGGAGAGAGGCATATTTCATACAAGAGCTTATGTTTATAAGGGAAAAAAAATATGCAACAAATTGGAATTTTTCTAAACATCTTTGAGACATTATTTTTTACATCTAAAAGATACACATGAAACAATAAAATAAAATAATAAACTAATAGAATACCCTGTTAAAACTGTTGTTAGCTTTCGTTTTTTCAAAACTAAAAACTAAAACAAAATCACTTCACCTTTTTCATTTACGTATAAAAACATTTCATATTTATTTACTTAGAACAGGTGTCACAAATAAAAAATTAAAAAGTTGACATGAAAGAAAGAGCATGAATGTGACATAAAATTTGGTAGGGATAAGACTGCGTTATCAAGATTGTTTTTAAAGAGGGGGGTTAAAATTTATTTTAAAGATAGTAGATTAGTGTTCATTTCAAGTTTATTCAGAAAATTAATCATCCGTGAATCCATAGAGATATATTCTAGGAGGGATAGGGTTTGTAATGATTCTTATTCTTATGACATTCCGAGTTTGTGGTTAGAATTACTTAATAAATATTTAAAGGGTGAGTCTAATTAGGGGGAGCCGTGTTGGCATTGGCTATTCACGATCATAGAGGGCGTAATATTTTGGGTTTTTAAATTACCTTTATGTCCTATCTCATTTAGTTTTCTACTTTTATTAATATTAATTTTATACTTATTAAATTTAATATATGATCAAAATTTATTATATTTATATGCCGCGGTGGCAATGGCTATTCACGATCATAGGGGGTGCAATGTTTTGTTTTGGGTTTTTAAATTATATTTATATCCAGTGTTATTTAGTTTTTCTACTTATTGTATGTGTTATGAATACAGTTCTTATGAATGAACCGAAACATGTCAACTTTTTAATTTTTTATTTGTGACACCTGTTCTAAATAAATAAATATGAAATGTTTTTATACGTAATAGAATACCCTTTTAAATAAGATTATTTTTGCTTTTGTTTACTATTGATTTATAATGATGGCAGTATTTCTCCTGTTTATTTTTATTTTCAAGATTACAAGTCATAAATTCATTGCTATGAAAATTTAATTTTGTGCATGCTTGTTAAGTTTAGTTTTTATTTGTTTGCTAATGCTAATTTTGTTATTTAAGGGTTCTGTGATTTACCATTGCCAACTGACAAATTTCCTCACGGCTATCCATTTGATGCTGATGAACAAAATTTCCCTTTGAACAACTTGAGATTTGTCGGTCTTATAGCAATGATTGATCCTCCCAGGGCTGCCGTACCAGATGCTGTAGCTAAATGCAGAAGTGCAGGCATTAAGGTGTGTTTATCTCATGATTTTATTTTAATTATCAATAAAATATTTTAAGCAATTTAAAGGGTGTTTTTCTCCAATTTTATTTTTTTTCAAGAGATCTGAAAAACTACTTTATTGTACCATACTATAACTACTTACTGTACTGTATTATTGGAGGGGGTGGTCTGAGGCAAAGCACTGCGACCTATAGAACAAAACTAGCAAATTTGTCAAGTAGCAGTTAGCAATTAAAACATGGTGATTAACTTTATTGTCTTCACTTTCCAAATTTAATATGCAATACTCGCCAAATGCAATGGTTGAAAGATAGAGATGCCAGGGAATAAAGGAGTGAAATTTGTTTGGAATTTATGGCATCCAGATCAGTGATTCTTCTGAACATAAGAAAATAAAGTAACAAGGGCAGTTCTGTTCCAAATTCTCTCTAAAAAGAAAAAAAAAAAAAAAAAAAAAAAAAATCAGACATTAGTCAAATTTGATGTGTAGTAAAAAATAAAGCACTATTTGGCATGGCCACTGGGAAAAAAAAAACAACTTTATAAATTGTTTCCAATTTTACCAAAGATTTGTTGGGGGAAAAAAATTAAATTCTTCCAAAGATTGCTAAATAAATAAATAAATAAAATAAAATAAAATAAAAAATGATAAAATAAACAGAAAATTTTATCAAAGGATTGTGTAAAAAATTCAAATTCTGCCAAAAAATTGCCCAAAAAATGCAAATTTTGTCAAAAAAAAAAAAAAAAGTAAATTTCTTGGAAAAATGGTGAAAAAATACAAATTTCGTCAAATGATTGTGAAAAAATACTGATTTCATTAAAGAATTGCACAAACGTGTCATAAATATTACTTATGTAATTTTTTCTATTGTTTTATTTTCTGAGTGGCATCCTTGTTTTAAAAGCAATGACAATGAACTACTTTTAAAAAGCAGTCATTACTACTATTTGGCTACTTCAAAGATTTTGTTAAGAATTCAATTTATGCTGAAAACTAAAGATGCCGATTAAATAATATATGATCACATATTATGTAACATCTGCTGGCATACATTTAAAAAGTGCAATATGACTAAAAGCATTAAAATATTAAGAAAGGTAACATACACTAAAATGTTTTTTCTTTGTTTCTAAAATTATAGCTTATAAACATCTTACAAATTTCTAAATGAAATTAAAGAGATATATAATAAAATCAATCAATATTTGAATATTATTAAAAAATCTGGAGTCTCTTCATCAGACTTTATGAATGCTTTACATAATACTGTAGAATTCAAATTCATGTATAGTAGTAACTATGTATGTTTCAATGTTTATATCATTAAAATGGACCACAAAGAATTTATTTCCATACAGCATAATGTAACGGAGTTCTTTTGAGTGTCCTTGTAATGAACCAGAAATTTTATACACTTAATTTCCCATTCCGAGCATGCCATAGTAAATACAATAACATGTGAATCAATTTCATATGACTCGGACTACATTTATACAAGTTAGAGAATAGGGAAACAGACACAGACCAAATTTATAATCGCTTTTCAACTATGCTGGAAAGTGTTAAAAATTTTTTTTTTGTCTGGAATTTTGGAATACATACTAAAAACTCTTATGTATAGGCATGTTAGCGATATCTGTTAATATAATCATGTGTTGCATAATCATGTATTGGATAATCAAGAATCTAATATAATATTGTATATATAAATTAGTTTGATTTTTACCTTTATATAAAAAATATTTTTTTTTAATCAAAGTAAAGGATTTTTTATGTATTACTTTTTATCATCCAAGCTATTTTCATTCAGTTAGATAAGTTACTTTTATATTTCAATGTCTAGTTTCAGTTTGTGAAAATAAGTTATTTTAAAAATTAGGTTATTATGGTAACTGGAGATCATCCCATTACTGCTGCTGCCATTGCTAAATCTGTTGGTATTATTTCTGAAGGTAATGAGACTGTAGAAGACATAGCCATGAGACTGGATATCCCTATCGAAGAAGTTGATCCCAGGTTAGTTATTCGCTTATCAGTTAATGTATTTTTTGTCAGATTACTCTTTAGAAATATAATTTCTTTAGTTTTATCACTAGAATTTTCAGTAAATTGCAAGAGTTAATTCGACGCTGACCAAATGATTGAATGTCAATTCAAATCAGAAATTTCTTGAAAAAATAAATGAAATATAAACTACAGTGAGCTAATTGTAGTGAATAACTTATAGTAATTTATTAAAAATCCTGATGTAAAAGATTTTTATCAAAGTTGAATAAAATTTTCGGACATGAGTATATTTGGATTAAATTTGCAGGTTGTTCTAACTGTAATTTACACACTTGATTTTCTTTTAAGAAATGTAGATGAAATTTTTAATAATTTGAGTAGTTTACAAAGATCCTGTTTTAAGTGAACCAACTGCTTGATGGTAGTTTGTAAAATTTAACATTATGAAATCTCGGTATACAAATTTAGCATTAATGTGGATACCTATTGCAAAGCATAAAGCTATTAAAAAAAGAGAGTGACTTTCAGTCCTCAACATATACATATTTACATGTTTTTATTTTTAAATAGTTGACACCTTGAAATAATAGGCAAAAATCTTGATACCCAGATTCTGCAATTCAAACATATTTCTATATTTTCAATATTAGCCCCAAGCAGTTTCAGGGATATGCTGTACTTTTCCCTACCCATTAGTTTAAAAAATAGCACCCTTTTTGCCCTTATTCAAATACTTGTACATTTTTTCTCTTTATTGGCTTTTATAATATTGCTTGTATTATAAAAACTAAAACTGATCCATTGTGGTGTCTTGAAAAGTCCCTTAAGGGTACTAGTCACTCTTTGGCTGAATTCCCCTTGGCAATGTTAAGTCTATGGGCTTTTGATGCATTTTTATATTCAAAATATATCCTCAGGGAATTACTATTTTTGAGTTCCTTTTTTCAGTGTTCTTATAGGGTGTCGCTTTTTTTTTCTTAGTTGCCAAAATATTTCTAAAACTTGTGTTCAATTTAATATTTTATGTTTTAAAAACTGACAAAATAGAAATAAAATTTTAAGGATCTTAATTATGCATAGATTTTAGAAATATTTTCAAAACTAAGAAAAGATTTTTTTAAATAACAGAATGCTGAAAAAAGAAGTTTAAAATATTAATTTCCCAAGGAGAAATTTTGAAAATGCATCAAATGCCCATAGACTTAACATTACCAAGGGAAATTTGGCCCCTGAGTGACTAGCACTCTTAGGAATTTAAGTAATGCTTTTTTTCCATCAGCAACACCCTCCTTTTTTTAAACCTGGGGGAAGCTGTGCTTTCATGTTCAGATTAAAAGCAAAATTAAGATTAAACTTAATCTGTCTTTTGATAAAAGGTAGATGTAGTTTTCATTGATAGATTGTGTATGCTGAAATAGGTACCAATATTTAATCTGTAAACATGCCTTTGAAAATCTAAAATATGAAATAAATCAATTTTAAACTGGATCATTGAAGAAAAACGTTGATTATATGAGACAATATGGTGCAAAATAGAATGTATAATCAACTCTCAGGGTCACTTAAATAAACTTAAATTCCAATATTCAAGAAAATATGCTTTATGTGTGGTAGGATTATAAAGGTTTTTATTATAAGATCCTTTCATTATATGGGAAGAAAAACTTTCATGCCTACTTCTTGCACTTTTTAAAACTAAGAGAAATTATGCAACAAATTCATTGTGATAATCCAAACAGCTGAAGAGCTTAATTCCACAATGTCAAATAGAAGATTTGAATATTTTTATTCACCCAGGGAGAAAAAAATTGCATACTGTAGGGGTAGAATGTTATGATGCACTCAGCATTTTCACCAGATATTGCAATGTCTTTTTTACTCCCTTCAAATTTAATCAGGAAATAATTTGCTCTTGAAGATGAAATTAAGAATTACTTGGATAACTTTTTGCTTGTAGACCAGGTCAGTTCTAAATTTATACAATTTTGAAAGAGCTCGAAATATAACTTAAAGTTGGGAGGGGGGGGGGAAAGAAAAAGGAATTCTTTGAAATAAGAAAGTAAAACCTTTATTTTTCTTGTGCTTAAAACCTAGAGACAAAAAAATTCAGAACTTTCTAAACAGTCAGGTTTCATCCAAAGATAGAAATAGGTTTAGTTATTGCAAGGCGTGGATGAATAATTGTTTGTAAAGTTTTTTGATACTTTCCACTAGAGACCTTGTCATTAAAAAAATTGGTTTAATTTGAACTTTGGCAATTGAGATTTATTGCCAAAGGATAAACAACTTTGAAAACAAACTTATTGGATGTTTATGCTTGTTTATATATGAATTTTTATATAATACATCTCACTCTCACAAAAAACCCAGTTTAAAAGAATGTTATGAGGTCTTGAATGAAGAGTTAACTAAAGATGTTTCAAATATGCTTTTGTAAGATTTACAAATGAACCATGGAAAATAAGCATACAAAAAGTCTTTATTATTTTTTTTAATTTGGTCTTTGAACCATATTTAACCAGCCTTTTTGTATATCATGTTGCACTGTTGGAAATAAAAAGGTTGTGTGAAATCAATAGCTTGAAAATTTCAAGGAGTATTTAAATTTAGCAGAGCTTTAATGGGGGGAGGGAGGGGGAGTAAATCATCAGTTGTGTTACTGTACTTTGTAACTAATAATTAACCCTTTCCGGCGCACTACTCTTTAAAGTTGGAATTTAAAGGGGGGGAAAAAATAAGCTATCTATTTAGGCCTAGAGGACTGCACAGGTATTGTTTTGTAAAGATTGCACTAACCATTTTAATTATATAGCTGTTGCTGAAGTGGTAACCTCCCATAAGTAAAGCATTGATAAGCGCAGTGAGAAGAGCATTGCTGTGAAGCGCGTATTACAGTAAAACATTTTACCTATTATTTAAAAACAACAAAGTTTGATCTCTGTGGTGCTGCCATCTAGAACTCATAAGAAAGATTTAAAGGAACCATTAGTGTAGTGTTTAAAATATTCACGGAGTTTTTGTGTCTCTAAACAGGGGGAACTTTAGGTGTTGCCGACCCGGCAACACTGCGCGTTAAGGGGTTAAAACAATTGATAATATAGTAATTAGTGCAATGATGTCTGATACTTTATTATATTCATAGGTATTATGAGGAATGGTTAATATAAGACATTTTATAACTACTCATTTTAACAGAGTTTGATTGTATATTTAAAAGATTTTCCATGGTAAGTTGATGTTGATTTTCTTACTGTTTTCAGAGAGGCCAAAGCTGCCGTTATTCATGGTGGTCAACTGAGAGATATGTCTTCTCAAGAACTGGACGAAGTCTTGAGGGAGCACACTGAAATAGTGTTTGCTCGTACCTCTCCCCAACAGAAGCTTATTATTGTGGAAGGTTGTCAGAGACAAGGAGCTATTGTAGCAGTGACTGGGGATGGTGTCAACGATTCTCCGGCTCTCAAAAAAGCAGATATTGGTATGTGTGAAAAATCCCTCCCCCCCTCTCAAATAAAAGAAGTGTAAGAATAGTTATTGAAACTTAACATATGATTTAAAACAATGTTGAATTATAGTCTAATACAATTTTGGTACAATTTCAAGAATTTACAAATTATCTTGTATGTATATTTAAGTTTCATTGGTTTCACATTTGTTTTGGGCTAAAGTCTTTTGCAGGTTGGGTTGTAACCTGACTCAAAATCAACATTTGAAGTATCTTGTATGTATATATAAGTTTGATTGGTTTCACATTTGTTTTGGGCTGAAGTCCTTTGCAAGTTAGGTTGTAACCTGACCCGAAGTCAACATTTGAAGTCAAACTGCAATCCTGACCTGATGAAAAACTGACGAAAAAATATTTATCTGCAACATAACAAAAACTCGATTTTTTTTTTGCCAATCCAACCTGAATTCTAAATGAAAAGACCATAAATAAATTTTTGATACAATTATAGAAAGTAATCTACAATTATCTCTCTTAATACTAATTTTTTCTTTATATAGAAAAATAAATAAATTCATATATTTTTTAAAAAATTCAAATGTAATAAAACCTTTGAATAACAGACTAGTGATTGCTAAGCAGATTGCTACATAAAGTTGGGTTCCCCCCTAATTTTTTCATATCAAAATGACTGTGATTTTCTTTCAGTGAATTAATTTCATCCTGTAATCACAAGCCTGTGATGGTTCTGATTTTAAACTTTGGGTGATTTTGATTCTTATGTATTTTTTAACTCTGAATTTGAAAATGATTTTCATTTTTTACCATCAAATTAGGATTTTTTTACAAACTGCAAATTTCAAAATTTAGCAAAGTCTGATACTATAAACAAATTGTAAAGCTTTATATAGCAACTTATTCACTGTTTTGGCTTATACTGGGAATTTTTATCGCTAAACAGTTGAGGGGTCTGATAAAGGGAGGGGGGAAAGGGTTTCATTGACCCTGTATGTAGTATTTCATTATAGAAATGATTGGGGAAGCATCTAGCCTCCTTAGACTCCTCCAGTGCACCCTCACGTAATCCCTTACCAAATGATAGAATGAGAACATAAGGCTGACTGGAAAATGAAATTTTATCCAATCGGTGCCTAAGTAATCAGTTGCCATATAAATAATACATAAGAATCATGAGCAGGAGCATAAAATTTGTTACTGTCAGAGTTATTTTCTTAACAATTTTAATTGTGGGCTTTCTTCAGAATGTCAACTGTTTATAAATGAAATAATTTTTCCTCTGACAGGTGCGGTCTGAAATTTCACTTGGAGACAATGGGCTCAGTGAATTGTTTCTTTAAGATGGTGGTCAAACTGAAGAAAAAAAATAACTTAGAAGTTGTAATTTAGCTTTCAGAAACAATGTGTCCTGCTGTTATGCCATTTTGCATCAGCACGTGATTTAAAACTTTTTTATGAAACTGGAGTATTTAAAGTCTATAACTGGACTTAAAATTAACAAAAATGTTAAAAAATGGCAAAAAAGATAAATTTGGAAAAAAAAAATGCAAATATAACTGATATTTTTAATTATAAGTTTAAGTGAAATTATTTCACTTTTAAATGCTTGAATATTCATGCTATGAAATTAAACAATATAAATTTTACTGTTATAAAGTACTGGAATATTAATCAGTAAATTCTGTAGAAAATATTAATTTTCGAAAGTATTTCTGAAAGCAAATTATGAGATTACTATTTTTAAAATAAAGTCGATTTATTAAAAATGTTATAAATGAGCATTATAATTAGAGTTAAAATTGTTTATTTAATGCTGTTAATCATTATGAAACTTAAATTTTTTTTCAGATTAACTGAAATATTAAAATTGATTAAAAATAATTGTCGAGTTAATAGAATTTTTTAAGCAGAAATATATTTTGAATAATTATTAATTAATGAAAATAATGAAATAATTGTTATTACTGATTAGTTTACAAAAAAAAAAAAAAAAAAAAAAAGTTTCCGCTTGGTAACAATCAGGGGAAACCGATACTATATTGTCATAATTTGATACTAAATCATAAATTGCCTGACTTGAATTATATATGAAAAAGATTTGATCTATAATTAAACTATCCCTTCTTTTATATATGCATTCTTTTGCCAAATTTAAATGATTTCTAATAGAAACCATAGAAATTTGTCAAGAGAATGAATTTATAATAAAACTACAAAATAATTACAATTAAAAAATAAATAAATCTGCTAATTTAATTTAAAATTTTAACCAAAGTTATCAGAACACCATTCCTGTTAATTTAAACTTTCCAAACTATCAAAAATTTAATCTTTGTAAAAATAATCAGTAACATGCAATCAAGATGATTAATTATGAAATTATCAAATGAAGTTTTGCTGATTAACATTTTGGAAGGAAAATAAGCAAAAATGTCACTTTGACACAGTCATTATCTCTTTTCAATAAAATATAAGCAACATGCTATTTTCACTGCTTAAATTTACATACAGTAAAACCTCCATTAATGGTCACCTCTGAAGAGCGGTCACCTCTAACAACCGGCCATTTTTTCAAGAACGGAACGAGTCGTATTGAAATAATATTAGATCAACCCTCCGAATACCGTCACCTCTGAAAACCGGCCGCGGCCAGGGAAATTCACTCCGACACGGCCACTGAAAGGAGCCGAGATCATTGTAAATTGCGAAATTACGCCAATTCATCCAGCGCCTTGCAAAGGGGGCAATCGCTCCGGGCATGGAAATTTAAGAGGCACCAAATTTATATTATTAATGTCATTATTTGGCCTGTCACAAGAAAAAGTTGGGGTAGTGGGTCGCAAAAATAAAACTCTTTCTCGGGCGCAATTTTCTCTTTGCACGCCCCTATGTTCATCATTTTATTTCTTTGATTTTTGATATTTAATAAAAAAGATATAAATGTTTAATTTTTCAAAATTTATGAGGTTTAATTTGCCTTTTAGAAACTTCCAAATGCCGGTAACATCATTGAAAAACTATAAAATAATGATCTTAGTGATAGTGAATTAGAAGCATTATTTAAAGAAGCAAAAATTACCGGCATAACGCCAGATGTATTTATTTCTATAGATATAATCATTCACACCCGTATCAGCCACTTACGAAAAATACCGGAAATGGTTCAGGATTTGATGAAAGAAGAGGACGCTGAAACTTTAAGTGAGGATGAAGCGGAGATTGAAAAAGAGTCCCAACTAAAATCTCATGAAGAAGTCCTCGCAAATGTTCAAAACATTAATTTTTTTGCTCTTAATAAGAATGACGAAGATTTGTACAATAAAACCACAGACATTATCCTATCTATTGAAAAAAAAATTAAGTTCGAAATATACAAAATATATGAAACTAACAGATTTCTTTAATGTGAAAAATAATCTAAAAATTATACTTTTTCGAAATATTTTAATGAATTAAATAGTTTTATTGGATTTTTCTAATAAGTTGAAACAAAACCTCCATATACCGGTCACCTGTAAGAAGCGGCCACTTTTACTCAGACCCAACGCTGGCCGCTCTTCGGAGGTTTTACTGTATACACTTTTTATATTCACCATTTTAAAAAATATTTTGATGCACAATAGGTCATTAAAAAAGATTTCTAAACTTAGTTGCATTTGGCTTGCTAAAGCTATGTTTGTACTCTGCATTCTTTACTCAAAAGTTCTAATCTCGGAACTAGTGAGTAAAAAGTCCAGAAATTCACTTTTTTAGATGTATTTGTTGTAAAATATTTAATTATATCAAAGTAAATGCTCATTAATTCAATGTCATTTTCAGTTATTGAACAATTTTTTGTCCCTGTAATACTGTGACAAAAATTGAAATGTAACATCTCTAAAAGTGAAAATGCATATATATTTTTTAACTACTAAGTTACTGCTATTTGCAGTGAGAAACTGACATCTGTAGAAATATAGTATTATAGTAATTCTCATTTTTTCCCTTTTCTATGTATTGGTGCAGCATGTCCCAAAAGAGACCTTGCGCCATAAAACCTTATACAACCACCCCCTTTTTTATGTAACAATGGAAATAACCCGATTGCTACCATTTTGTCTGTGTTAATATAAAGTGAGAAACTGACATCTGTAGAAATATAGTATTATAGTAATTCTCATTATTTCCCTTTTCTATGTAACAATGGAAGTAACTCAATTGCTGCCATTTTGTCTGTGTTAATATAAAGTGAAGATAATCAAGTAACTTTTTTTAAGGATGGGGGGTGGAAATGCTGATTGAATGCAATCTTAAGTAAAATTTGTGTGTGCAATTCAGCTGTCAAAATTTGTATTAGTTGGGAAAAGTGTCAATTATAAATCATAGATGGACAATATTGTTTTGGATTAGCTCATCATTACTACAAAATTTTAATGGATTAATCTGGCACACTTCTTATGTAAGCAAGGAAAATAAATAAAAAATCATGGTTTTCACAAGAGGGGGCAGGATAACTCCCAAAAAATATATCTGATTCAGTTTTATTTTGATTGAAATTTGGTTAATATTCTGTAGATCAATGGCATAAGAACTATACAGATTTTTGTAAAAAAAAAAACTATTTTTAAACCATTTTACAACTGAATTTATGTGAAAAATTACCAAGGAAATGTGACTGTACGAATGTTGCACTGATGTCACCAAAGATAGCATTGCTAGTTTCAAAATAAAAGGTCCAACGTTTAAATCCAACTGATTATATTGCCAAAAATTTATAAAAATGACTTAACATAACCTAAACATAGGCACAAACCACCAGAGTTTAGAAAGTCTAATGTAATCATTCCAAATTTCTTTTTCTAGACTATAATTTTTAAATTTTATTCTGTATATTATAATATAGGTAAAATTTTTTTGTAGGTGTTGCCATGGGTATTGCTGGAAGTGACGTGAGTAAACAAGCCGCTGATATGATTCTTCTAGATGATAATTTTGCTTCCATAGTTACTGGAGTTGAAGAAGGTATTTTCCCAATTCATTTGAATCATCGGAGTTAATTAAATTTTAACACTATAAATTCTTATTTACAGTATTCATGTATCTCACTGCCTATAAAAAAATCTAATATCATATGCTATAATGTTTGTATTTGTGTGCACAGAATCAGGGACACTATTTTGTTTATTCATATATTCATTGCAATTAAATGTATAGTTGTTTGCAAAACTTGGATTATAAATTATATATAAGGCATGTATTATGTCTTGATTGGATTGCAGTGACATATTTAAAAATTAATGTCATCTCATACAAACTGATTTTCAAATATGTGGTTAGTTTTACTTAATCATGAAACTATTTGTTCCAATCTCAACAGCTCACTGCTGTTTACGTGATTAAGTAAGATCAATTATATATTTTAAAATCAGCTTGTATGAAATCACTTTTTAAAAGTTTCACTGCCTCCTAAGCTATTAAAGTCCAATATTTGCATTTCATAAAAAAAATAGTATTTAACCAGCTATTGATAAGTTTTTTAAAAGTCTATCTTGCCCATAGGCCCGTAGCTAAGAGGGCGCTATGGGCGGCTCACCCCCTTTTAAAATATTCTGAGCCCCCCCCCCCCTGGAAAATATTCCAAGGTCATTAAATGAATTTCTGTTCCGAAAATTCAAATGAAATTCTGTTCAAACATCTAATTTAGTTTTGAGACCCTTTTAGAGTTTTGCAGAATTACTAAATTGTATCCAAAATAAGTGTTTCAACACTCCCCATCCTATTTGTACATATGAAGCTAACATGATGTTTAATTTTGCACCAGTTATACATTCAGAATTTTATCCTATACTTTTCTGCATAAAATGAAGCTATTACAACAGTTTAATAAGAAATATAGTACCTACAATGTGTACCTACAATGTACCTACACTAATTTATCTTTTTGCATCAGAGAGAGAGAAAAAAAAAATATGACCCTCCCCCCCTACATTCTCTTGAGGCCCCCCCCCCTTATTGTTCACTTCTAGCTACGGCCCAGCTTACCCATAGAATAAGCATTCAAAACAACTGTATACTGTAGCTTCCTCTGTATTTTGAAATGTTTGTTATATGCATACTGTATCTGAAAACATACATATTGTATGCAGATACATTTTGGAATATTTGAGAGGAAAAAAAATAGAAAACATATTTTTAAAATCCTCAAAACTAGTTCACCCACTCAAAAATTAACATTTTAAAGGATTTTTTTTTAAATTTAAGGCTGTTTAAAATATGGTGATATTTTCTCTTTTTTAACAAAATTATGCTGTCTACACATCTTCATTCAACTAGTTGCTTGTAATATGATGCAGTATTTTTCAGTCAGATTTCAGAAAATTCAGTAATCACCTATTATAAACATTCACTATTATAATCGCTCATTATAAACATACAGCCATTTGTCTTCCTCATTTTTTTCTGTGTTCTATTTATAGTTTTTTAGACTATTATACTTAAATTACTGTTGCAGATTGAAGATTTTCTGTTTTGGAGTATATAGATGATATACTATTAAGAAAATATGTTGTTTTTAAGGTTCAGTACTTAAAAAGTAAAAACAGAATCATTATCATTCCTGTATCTGTTGCAGACCATTTTACTTGTAAACTATGGAAAGTTCAAATTAGCTGAAATAATAAAGCCTGTTGATATACATAATTATAGATTAATAATCATTCACAAATATATTTACAAAAAATAAAATAAAATAAATAGACTAATTAAATTACTTGAAAATAAGTCTTTCCTTTGTATATCATGTGAAAACTTGCATAACATCCAACTCAAAAATATATTTAATTTTAGGTATTATATTTTCAGAGAGATCATTAAAAATTTAATGCAGAAATGTTTCCCCTGCCTTCGCTATTTCTGAATCTACTGAAATTAAAATTGTGAAAATTATTAGGTGTAGTAGAAATTAAAATTTTGCAGGAAAACTATGGTACTTACCCTAAGTCGCATAGTTTTTGAGAAAATTGCATTTTTTCATTACAAACTTCAGTTTGCAGCTATTCAGCAAAAGAGTTGAGGTGTGCTTGGAGGTACTTATCATCACAGAAGTGCAAAAAGATTGTTGATAATGATTAAAAAAACTTAGACACACAATGAAATAACCCTTAAATACACAGAGGTTTGGACATGGGTGGCATTCTCTGTGCCATCAGCTTTTAAAGCCTAGATAACAACTTTTAAGGATATATTCGTGTTATATTACTAATTCATATACAGTAGACTCCCTCAAATCTGCACTCCTAAAATCCACAACTCTATAAAATCCGCACATATTTTACGGATGTAAACAATGAAACATTCAGTTCAGATGTAGGTGCAAAATTTGACTTTTTTTAGTTTTATATCAATTCCATATATTTTTTAATTTGTAATTTTTGTTAAGATTATTGAATTCATGATTTTTCATAAAGAAAGAATAATTTATTTCTGAAAAAATAAAGATATTGCTGATATCATTGGTAATCACTATCTTACCAAATACATTTATGTATTAATCAAGCTTTTTTAGTTAAGTCTGCTTAAACCTGAAATAAAGCTTCATTATTTTATGATCTTAATGTGAATTAGTAATGTATCTTTATGAGGAAAGTTTCATTTAATAATTTAGGAAAAACACATTTCATTATGATGATAATGAATATTTAATTGTACATTATTGATTATTAATTTGACCTTTGCTTTTAGTATTTTTATCATTTTAAAAGCAATCTAAATTTTATTAATTTAGTTTATTACTTATTTTAATATTTTAGCATATTGTAAACATTCATTATACTTTTGATTTCATTATTAATTACATTCAAATTACTTTTTTAAAAATGTAAACAAAGCAATGACCAGAAATCCGCAAAATTCTAAAATCCGCAAAACCTCTGGTACCAAGCTGTGCGGATTTGAGTGTCTACTGTATTTATTGTAGGTAACTCTCTGTGTGTGAGTAATACTCATACTTAACTGATTATTTTCATTAGAATTCATAAATAGTTGAAAAATTAAGTTACTTTTTTTTCTGTATTTTAGTTTAATCCTTTTTTTTCATAGGTCGTCTGATTTTCGACAACTTAAAAAAATCTATCGCTTATACTTTGACTAGTAACATTCCTGAGATTACACCTTTCTTGGTCTTCATTCTGGCTGATGTACCATTGCCACTAGGAACTGTGACCATCCTTTGCATTGATTTGGGAACAGACATGGTAAGAAAATATTAGTGTTTTTGACTTGCGCTTTGTTTGCCGATTGACTGTCGAAGATTTTTAACAGATTATTATTGAGAAGTTAGATGTTTCTTTAACCCCTTAACCGTCGAACAAAAGAGCAAAATTATGTTTTCCCTGTATTTTTTTTTAATTGCTAAAAAATGTTTTTCACAACATGATATAAATTTTTTTAAATTATATATATTCAGAGTATTAATCATAACTTAATTTCTTTAAACTGGATTATATCTGTAGAATTATATTAATTTAAATGTTACTATAGCAGTGAAACCTGCAACTTAGTGAATGCATATATGAGGTTATTGATATTAAATAGGCTTCGTCCCATTCTTACATACTAAGTACATAGAAAATTTAAAGCCTCTATCTCAATTTGTTCAGGAGATGGAGCATTTACAGACGCACACACACATACAGGCAAACAGACAGCAATTTTTTTTTTTTCTTTTCTAAAAATGTTTTTTGGAATTCCCAGTATTTGAAATGTGTAAATCCTTCAGAAATTTTTTTTAAATTATTTCAAAACAATTGCAAGATTTACCTGTACTATGTATGTTGGGTAAGTAATAAAAAGTTTTGGTCAGTGCACAGAAAAAAAAACTTTGGCCCAGGAGATAAAATTTTCAAAAATTGGGTGCCATTTAAAAACTTTTTTTTTCTTTTAAGGGGGGGGGGGTATGTTTTGTTTGCGTTTGAAACTTATACACACACACATATAGTGTTTCTTAGAAATGTGCTTCTATACATGTATAATATTAATAATTGTGTATTGTTATGTATGCATTAATCATTTAAATTTTTTAAATATTTCCATTTTTAGCCAAAAATAGGAAGATTATTAAAATTTGGTTTTAAAAACCTATTTCGGTTAAATCCTTTTAGTTAAATCCATTAATTTCCTGAAGATATATTTTAAAACTATGAAGACCCATAGATTTAACATTAGCAAGAGAAATTTGAGATTGTGCTGATTTCAAATTTTATTTTGAAATGTTATTCATCAAATTGGCTTCACATTGTCTCTAATAATACCTTATCTATGGCAATAATTTTTTAGTACTTTTTAGAATCGTGTGTTTTCACTGCATAAAAAAATTTCAATGAATTTTGCATTGGTTATTTTTTTTTTTTATATACTTTTTATAATTTAAAACCCAAAATCTTCCAGTTTTTGGACTAGATCATTGTTTGATGGTAAAAGCTGAAAAAAATGCTAAAAATGTGAATTCAAACAATGTGAAGTCAAAAAGAAATTTTCATCCCTTAATTTCTATGTAGGGACAAATTAAAATTTTTTAAAGGCCTTGGGCACAGATGCTTCCCCCCCCCCCCCACCTTTACACCCATACTTACAGAGGGATTAGCTAAAAAAATATGATAAAAAGATAGTTACTTAAATAGGCTTTTTTGATTTTGAAATATTCATTAAAAAATTAAATATGATAGTGAATAACTTTCTTATAAATAATTATCTTGCAATTATGAAATTTAAATAAGTAGACGTTTTATAATAAACTGTATGGCGCTAATTATCTTTTCCTAAACAAGTCTATATATCTGCAGGGCTTGAAATTAAATTTTTCGAAGGAGGGGAGTCTCCCTACCAACATTTATAAATGGAGGGGAGTTTGGCTGTTTGGGAGGGAGAAAAAATGTTTAAAATCCACCATTATTTTATGTGCTATTTAAAGAATTACCAGAATACAGACATAAAAAAAATATCACTGAAGCAATTTTTATCAACAATTCAGAATAATTATGTGAAATGTGTAAAAAAAAAAACTTTTATACTGTTTAGTTTTTACTGGTGGTAAATTCCCTCCCGGTACTAATTATTTTTGTCACAGGTGTCTAATTATTATTTTAATAATAATTAATAAAACTTCTAATTAATTTAATAAATTTATATTTATAAATAATTATAATATAATTATTATAATATTATTACATATTATAATTATTAATTATAATAATCATAATTAATATTTATAATTAATAATTATAATTAATAATGTTATTTTTCTGTATTTTAAATGTGCAAGATACAAATTTAATCATAAAATAATACTTATTTGAGTGTAGAAGATAAGAAGTATCACTATTGTTTGCATTTCTTTAAAAAAGGGGCAAGTTAAATTCATCGAAAAAGATTTTCTTAAAAAATGAATACTTTGTTGAGTAAAGGGATACTTTTTAATATATGGCTGCTTTCAGGAATTGCGCTCACTCAGAAAGATTTGGAGCTGTCAGAAACTGATTTTAGAGTAGCAAAGAAAAAAAATATATTGAAGCAGGAAAATTAGTTTGTTGAACAGAAAAATGAACTCCCCGTTATATTATTTTGGAGGGGAGGAAGGAGGGAAAGGTCCCTTTGACGAAAGTTGCATTTTTTCGCTATCTTTTGTTACAATCTGTTTTTTTTTTTTTACGATCTTTTCACGAAATCTGCCGTTTTTTCGGGATTTTTTGACGAAATTTGCCGTTTTTTCGTGAATTGTCTGAGAAAAATTGCCATTTTTTCGCGATCTTTGGATGAAATCTATTTTATCGCGATTTTTTTATAACGTAAATTGCCGTTTTTCGCGATATTTTCGGGAAATTTGTTGTTGATAGTGAATCTTTTGTCGAAATTTATCGTTTTTGTGCGATTTTTGAACGAGATTTAATGTTTTTTCGTGAATTTTCTGAGGAAATTTGCCGCTTTTTCGCGATTTTTTTGATGAAATCTGATGTTTTATCGCGATTTTTTTACGAAAATTGCCGTTTTTCGTGATATTTTGGGGGAATTTGTCATTTATAGTAAATCTTTTGTCGAAATTTGTCGTTTTTCGCGATTTTTGGACGAAATTTGACGTTTTTTTAGCAACCTTTTGACATAAACTTCCGTTTTACAGAATTCTGTGACGAAATTAGGCATTCTTTCGTGAATCTTTTGATGAAATTTGCCGGAAATTAGTTGTTTTTTCGCGATCTTTTAACAATATTTGCCGTTTTTTAGCAAACTTTTACGAAATCATGCGTCTTGTGAAACGTGTAAGAGCTGTTTCTTTTGTGTATCATCTCCGATCTTTTGAGTAATTTATGCGCAATAGCGCGTCCGCGGCATCACCGTTTCATAATTTTTGGAATTGAATGCGTTTTTTGTGGGGGAGTGGAAATTCCGAACAGAATCACCTCTATTTCGCCGCGAAAAATACAACGAAACTCGTCAAATCATTGCAGGAAAAAAATTGCAAAATTTGTCAATCAGTCGCGAAAAAAATCGTGATTTTCAATGATTTTTCACTGTAAAAAAATGCGCAAAATGTGGCAATTACTCGCACGAAAATATCATAAAATTCACAAAACGGTCGTGGGAGTTGATCATAGTTTCAAAATGCAAAATTTTTTGGGCGGGAGCCTCCCGTCCACGGGGGGATTTCAAAATTTTGGGTGCGAATCCCGCCCTGAAATTTAAGCCCTGATCTGGGATGATAAAATAAGCAATAAGTAAAAAAAATTGACAACACCAAGCTACAATTATTTTAAATATTAGGGATCTCTACAGCGTGCAAGTTATGCTCACCAATACTGTTTGACGAAACAATTTGATAACAAGAAAATGAATAAACAAGAAAAAAAATACAATATATTTTTTAATTATAAAAGAAAATATTCACTATAACAAAGTAATAAATGGATGTTTGAGACAAAATATACAAGGTTATAAAATTACAATATGAACGTAATAGAATGAGAATGAAATGTAAAAATTCATTGGACGTTAAAACTAGATCATATTTTGGACAATAATTGGAAATTTTTCAGCAGCATTTGGGGCCCCTGGAAATTAAGGGCCTTGGGCCTGTGCTCCGAATACCCTGCTGTAAATATGGCACTGTTTCTATGAACTTTTTGGATATTTGTCTTTAATTTGATAAGATGTTTGATTTGCTGATATATTTCATATTAAATTGGAGTATTTTGCAAATTTTTTTTAAGGTACCAGCTATTTCTCTTGCTTATGAAGCACCAGAAAGTGACATCATGAAGCGGCAACCTCGTAACCCCAAAAAAGATAAATTAGTGAATGAAAGGTAAGTTTAGTTACTTAATCTTGTTCTTCCTTATTAATTATTCTGTTTATTTTACTTGAAAATCAAGGAATCCTTTTGGGAAAAAAAATTACTTTTAGATTTTTATACTAAGGTTTTATACGTGGGCTGTTCAATAAGTAATAAGACTAAAATTATAAAAAATACAGAATACCTTTAATCGTCATCCTTTACATGGTCTTTTTCAAAATAAGTACTGCGGCACATAATGCATTTATCCCAACGTTCTGTCCACTTCTTTAAAACATGTAAGTTTGTTTTTGTGAGCTTTTTCGAACCACCCGCCTCCACAACCTTAACACATGCTTTGTTGCTTGTAAAAATGTTGCCTCGTAATGGTTTCTTAAGTTGAGGGAACAGTAAAAAATCACATGGATTGAGATCAGAACTATATGGAAGGTGTGGTAAAATCTCTACATTGTTCTGCTGCAAAACATGATGGACGTTAAAGGTAGTGATGGGCGATTCTCGAAAATTTCCTACTCGATAAAAATCGTAATCGTAAAAAAGCGCATTCGATAAAGTCATCGATTAATTTCGAGAATCTACATTTGAGATGTTTTTACAATCGATTATTAAAATCTTTGTTATTACATGTTTAAAAAGCATAATTTAATAAATACATGGAAACTGAAAACAAATGAATTTAAAAAACAACAACAAACCAAAAGGATGTTATAATGGAGCCACAATAGTAGAAAAGTCATGTAACGGCGTTCCTTGGTTTCAATAAGTTGTAAAGTCGCGAGTAGCAAAATGGCCAAAGAAAAAATAATCAAAAGCACTCCTAGTGAAAGAACATGAACTAAAGGGATATTAAAAGTGATCAAAATCTTTTATTGATTTTTGTACATATACTGAGATGCGATCTACAATTCTCCCATTATTAGAAGACTCTCTATTGAAATTCATTAAACGGACCACTCGGGGGGGGGGGGGGGGGGGGGGCAATGAAAATGCATAATATAAGTAAATGGTCATTAGGCTTTCCAACAATACTTGGCATGATGGGTGTCGGTTAAATTTATTAAAGAGTTTCCCGCGGGGGCAAAGTGGGGCAGGATGAGCGCGGGAGGGTTATAAAATAAAATGGTAATTACAGAGCTTTCTAATGATATATCACGAAAGAGGGGTCAACAAAAGATATAAAAACACTACCCTTAGAATTCCAACTATTGCAACACCCGGAATACAGCCTGTCCTCACAGTTTGTGAATTTTTCATACATTATAAATTATATATTGGAAGTCTCTATAAAAAAAATCAGATCTGAATTCACAAAAACAAAATGATTTCAAAAAAGTTTGAAAAGCGCTTCTGTAAGGAGGCGAAATTGAGGAAAAGAGAAGAAAGAATCTTAATATGAAAGAGTGGTTTGAAAACTTCCGTTGATTTATCATATGACCGGTCCATAAAAAGCTTCATATTTACTCCTCACTATTCCACTATTTTTTTTCTACCCTGAATACATCCGGAAATCACGCAGCCTCGCTTTTAAATGTTTATATTTAATAAAATATTTTTACCAAAGGATTCCATCAAAAAATCACATTTAAAATGAAATTTATTTTCAAAATAGCTACGATTTAAAAAATTCACCCTCATCGCTCCCCTCCCCCCTGCAGAAATTCAACCCCAGGAGGAGAAACGTTCGTAATGTGAAAGAGTGATTCGAAAAACATTCCAAAAATCAATCGCATGAAGGGTTAAAAAAAAGTTTGGAATTTACTCCTCACCCGCAGGTTTAATTTTTCTTAACAGAATACACCCGGAAATCACGCATCCCCTACTTTAAAATGTTTATAATTAGTAATTTTTATTAGAAGGTTCCATCAAGAAACCACTTCTAAAATGATAGTTATTCTCGAAATAGCTACGATTAAAAAAATTCATTCCCCGTCACCCCCCTCCTGTCCTGAAATTAAACTGCAGGAAGAGAAAGGTCCATAATATGAAAGAGTATTCCGAAACCTTTCCTATGACATATCACATAACAGATCCGAAAAAAGTTTGAAATTTACTCCTCACCCGTGGCCATAATGTTACTTTTTCTTCCCAGAATGCAACAGGAAATCACGCAGTCCCCATTTTAAACTTTTGTATTTATGAAATAATATTTACCGGAGCGCTCCTCTGAAAACCACATCTAAAATGATATTCATTGTCAAAATAGCTAAAATGATGAAGAAAAAAAAAAAAAAGAAAAAAAAAAGTCACCTATTTATTGCTTTTCCTCCCCCTCCTGAAATTCAACTCCAGGAGGAGAAATATTCGTAAAATGAAATAGAGGTTCGAAAAAATTCTGGTGATATATAACATGACGGGTCCAAAAAAGAGGTTGAAATTTACATGTCACCTGTGGGTTCACTCATTTTTCCCAGAACACACCTAAAAATGACGTACCCCCCCCCCCCCCCACTTTAAAATCTTTATATTTAATAAGTTATATTTACCGAAGAGTTCCATAAAAGAAACCTCCACATCTAAAATGATATATATTGCCGAAATAGACACGGTTTAAAAAATTCACCCTCTTATCGGTTTCTCCCCCCTCCCCCCTTCCACCTGAAATTCAACTCCAGGCGGAGAAAGATTCCTAAAAGGGGGTGCCAAAACATTCCGATGATGTACATATAACATGACGGGTTAAAAAAAAAAAAAAAAAAAAGGTTTGAAATTTACATGTCACCCGTGGGTTCACTTATTTTCCCTAGAGTACACCTAAAAATGATGCAGCCCGCACTTTAAAATCTTTATATTTATTAAATAATATTTACCGGAGAGTTCCATAAAAAAATCCACACCAAAAATAACATTTTCGAAATAGCTAAGATTTAAAAAATTCGCCCCCTCATTGCTCCCGCCCCTTAAAATTCAACTCCAAAAGTAGAAAGATTCATAATATGAAAGAATGATTAAAAGAGCTTCCGAATATGCCTCTCATTTCAACAAATTTCATCGTGATAAAGTCAGGCGTAACGAGAAAATAATTTCATCGCGATGAAAATTAACCTCGATTGAAATAGGTTTATCGAAGGACTTGCAACTTCGAGATGAAATTTAACCTTGATAAAAGCGGCACTCCGAGAATCTTGTGGTTTGCTGATGAATGCCTTTTTCGATAAGGATGATTTTCGTTCTCGCTGAGAATAGAGATGACGAGCTTTATCGAGGCGTTTTGTCGATGAAGCTTTGTGAAATGAAAGTTTTATCGAAAAACGAAGTACAGAAAGAAGCATGAGAATATACAAGTTATCTTGTGAAATGAAGACCTAATTTTCAAAGTTTCTGGTATTTTAGTCTTACCATGCTGTCACGTACGTGGTACCCCCCAATAAATATTGTTTATTTAAAAAAAAAAAAAAAAATTCAAAGAGGGGGTTGGAGAGGGGACGAACATATGTTTAAAACAGTAGCGATTTCTGCAATACTTATCAATTTAAGTGTGGTTTTTTTTCATCGAATCATTCGGTAATTATTTATCAATCGTAAAAAAAATTAAATGTCTGCTGCAGGAAATTGGGGGCGAAAGGGTTGGACTGACGGGGGTCAGGGGAAAGGGACAATTTTCATTTTTTAAGCCCGTCATATTGTATATCATCTTGAAGATCTTGAATTACTCTTTCATATTATGATGCTTTCTTACCCCCCCCCCTTCCGAATTTGGTTCCCACGGTGGGAGGGGGGGGGGGGAGTTGGCATTTTTCGAAGCTTTTTGTGTTTTTATCATTTTAGATAGAATTTAATTGAAAACGTCCTTAGGCGTATTGGAAATTTTTTTGAGATGGAAAAAACCATTGAACTAGCCACATTGTTACTGTAACCTAGGCACATTGTTTTAAAGTTCCCTCTTTGAGGACCTCTTCCAAAGGTGAGGGGCTTGACCCCCCCCCCCCCCCCCAACATACACTTTAAAATATTGCTCATTTTTTTCTCTGCCAATTTTAACTTAAAAGTTTAAGCTATATGGCACAAGTGGGGGTATTGACCCCCCCCCCCCTTGTTGGTTATTCAACATAATTTTGCTCATTTCTTCACTTCATTTCAATTTTTAAAAGGCTATAACTTTGTTTGTATGGGAGCTACAGCAGCGAGAAAAACTATAGCATAGCTAACTTTTCGTCACCGCTCTTTTTGCAGTTTTACGGTTTTCCCCATAACACCGGGGTTTTTTTGGGGGGTGGGGAGGGGGCCAGGGAGGGCATTTTTCATTTTTTGATGTAATATGTTTATTGAAAGCTTATGCTTCATACATTACCAATTTAGTATAAAAAAGTTTCTCTCGTCATTCTGGGTCACATTACGGACCCATAAGGTGTTGAAATTTAAATTTCTCAAAGTTCTTTGAAGTTTTCACTAAATCGGCATCTGGAAAACATCGTGCCAATGTGGTGCGTGTATGACATCTGCATCATATAAATATTGTTCACCACTGCTGGGACTCTGGCCTCCTCTCGCGTGTAGGCGTTATTTTACTGCGGTTACTTGATCCTTGTATTTCCTGCACAATAAAATATTTCCTGACTATTAAAAAAATACACACGTAATTGTTCAAGTTTTGACTTCTGTCTGCAGTTCCAATTTTTTCGGATTTTGCAATAAATAATATTTATAATATACATGGAATTTAGAAAATAAGGAAGTTGTTGTTTGGCATGTGACCACTTACTGATCTTATGCACCCGATGTTATATATTTACCCCCCCCCCCCCACTACATTACCTTGGGGGGGGGGCAGTTTTCAAAATTTAACGTTCGATTCGAGCTTACGTTCGGTTGTTCGTTCAATTCGAATTTTTTTTCTTCTTTCTTTTTCTTTGTTTACAAGATTTTGCTGTGCGTGCACACCGCGTTCGGTATATGATGCCATATACAATGAGGACCCAGTTTGAGATTTCATATTAAAAGATTGCGCATAAATTGGATACACCAATGAAAGGAGGGGCTCACTAGCGAGTGAATCCGTCGTGTCTTTATAAACACCGACTCATTCACCTGTAGTAGACTTTTGATAAAATTGAATCCTGTATGGTATAAAAGCAATTGCAAACTGGAGTCATCGAGAAAATTTTACACAATTGAAAGTTATCGAGATGTTCATACAATCAAGAAAAACTTCTCATTATCGCCCATCACTAGTTAAAGGTCGTTCCTCACGGTCAATATCTTCCGCATTTTGCCTTCCTTTATGCCAGCAAAAAATACTTGTCCTCGACATTGCTTCAGTGTTGAAAGCTTCATGTATCATGTCAAAGGTATCCAATACTGATTTTTGAAGAACACAAAATTTAATTGCACAATGTTATTCAATCTATGCTTCCATTCTGACAATTGGCTGCTCTTGTAGGCGCCAGCAAACACACTTCAATTCAGCTCAGTCACATGATACTCAGGAACATGAGCCTGTACACGTCGTCTATCAGTAGCTTTTGTTAATACAGACAACAAACTTTTTTTATGCCAGAGAAATTAACATTCCAATGAGTGGTTTTGCAGCAGTAAAATTAGTCTTATTACTTATTGAACAGCCTATGTAATTTATGTTAGCAACAGTTCTGTTTTTGTTCAATTATTCTGTTGTGTATAAAGCAATTCTAATTTCAATTCGGTGTACCTCATTCTTGGGGTCAGATGGCATATTACTATGTATTATGTATGTATGTAACAGGGTGTTTAAAAAATGACCGGTATATTTAAAAAATCAATAAAAATTAAACGGGCAGCGACAGAAATAGTTTGTTGCAATATGCTTGGCACAACAGTAAATTTTCAAATAGACAAACTTTCAAGATTAGTTACAATTATCAATAACAGATGGCGCTGCAGGCGATTTGAAAGATATAGAAGAAAACACAGTCTGTGAGTTCGCCATTCTGTAAATTGTCTTTCTGCTGTAAGCGTGTGCTGTTCACAGATTGCAAGTTTGCGGTGAAAAAATGGTTTAATTCTTAGAACAGAGGATTTTTTACTTGAAAGACCAGGTGTACCACCACAATCCAGAAACAATTGAACAACTGAAGAAGTATATCTCTTCTGCATGTGAAGCCATCCCGCCTGATATGTTTACAAAGGTTTCTGGTAATTTCGTTCAGAGACTACGCCATATTATTGCTGTGCGTGGTGAATATGTGGAAAATACTGTACTTTAGATTTTTCCAGACTGCAGTGCCATCTGTTGTTGAAAATTATAACTAATTTTGAAAGCTTGTCTGCTTGAAAATTTACTGTTGTCCCAAGCATATTGCAACCAACAGTGTATCTCTATTGCTGCCCGTTTAGTTTTTGATTTTTCAAATATGTCATTTTTGGAACACCCTGTATGTAAGATGCAAGATGCTTTCTGGCGTTTTCAATATAAATAATTTTTAAGAAGCAGTTTAACACATAATGAGATTAATAAAAGTAACTTTAATATTTTATATATACTAAAGTTAGTTAGTTATTAGACATTTTACAAAAATATAAATTTTGACAAATATCAACAATTAAAAAAAAAAGTGATACTTACTTCATACTAAAAATAATTGATTCATAACTGCACCAATTTTTAAAATTTTATAAGTTTAACCATGACAAAGCCATTTTGATAAAGTACAGTTTTTTCATTAATGGTTTTCATGTGTTCTTCCTCCCTTCCAAATATCTCAGCTCTGTTAAAAATTATTCATTTATTTAGGAACATAGTGAAACTTTTATGCAATTAACCATTTGCACTGAATGCATTTAATTCAGTCACATTTTTCTGAGGCTTTATTTTCTCTTCTAGATACTATAAACACTCATTCACTTAAAAAAATAATCTTCTTAATCTTGGTAAAGAATTTTATCATCCATATCATCTTCCGTTGAAGATTCTCACTTTCTAGCCTTTGACTTCTTTTTAAACAATTCTTGTTTTAAAAGGTTTGAAACACATGGCATTCCATAGCTGCTATTGTCGTCATTGTGCTTTAGTTTGGCTTTTAATGGTCTTATATATTTGTATACAGTAGTTTCCCTCAAATCCGCAAACCAGAAATCCACAACTCTCTAAAATCTGCTCATATTTTATGGATGTAAACAATGAAACCTTCAATTCAGATATTGCTACAAAATTTGATTTTTTTTTTTTTTTTAGATTTGTATCAATTCCATTTATTTTTTTTAATTTGTAATTTTCTTACTTATACTCCATTCATCTTTTTTTTTTCATGAATTAGGAATAATTTTTTTTTGGTAAAAATTCAAGATATTGTTGGTAATCACAATCTTCTTACCAAATATATTTATGCATTAATCATGATTTTTTGGTAATTAAGCCTGGTTAAACTTGAAAAAAAAAAAATCCTTATTTTATGATTTTGATGTGAATTAGTAATGTACTTTATGAGGAAAGTTTTGTTGAATAATTTTGGAAAAATATATTTAATCTTTGTAATGAATATTTAATCATACACTATTGATTATTAACTTGACCTTTGCTATTAGTACTTTAATCGTTTTAAAAATTATTTAAAATTTATTATTTTAGTTTATTACTTATTTTAATATTTTATTGTAATGTAAGCATTCATTATAGTTCCGAATGCACTATTAATTGCACTCAAATTACTGTTTAAAAAATGTAAACAAAGCAATGACCAGAAATCTGCAAATTCTAAAATCCGCACAACCTGATCCCAAGCTGTGCGGATTTGAGGGAGTCTACTGTATGTTTTTTAAACATGAATATTAAAAAGAGAAATGAAAATGAGTTTTGAAAATTGCATCATATTTAAAAGATGCACTTAAAATGACTTAAAACAATTTTCTTAAAAGGAAAGAGCATGTTTATAAACATTTCCATCAACAATCTACAACTACATTTATGTAGGCTAATCATATAATAGAGAGCTTAAACCTAGGCTCCGTAAATTGCCTGTGCTTATATTTACAGTAGTAGGTATAAAGAACAGACAGGTGTTTCTTTGCTATCTAACATTAATTTAACCAACATTGATGTTGATTGTATTTTTCTTACAGCATCTGTATATGTTTTTTCTTAATCTTTTTATAGAAGATTTTAAAATTTTTTATTGATCTTATTTAATCTATCACAAAAACAGCTGTTAGTTGTCTCAAGCAGTTCATTCAGCCTTAAAATTGGTCAGTCTAAAGGAAATGAATGAAAACCCGATCACATATGATCACTACTGATCATTTAATTAAGATTTAATTTTTCTTAATCTTAAACAGATAAAATTAACATGTTTATACTGTGGTGTCTGGATGGTGGTTGGTGAGCATTTTAGAGGGCAGAGACCCCTAGTCAGGGTTGGGTTTCTGACGTCAGAAACTGGTTTTTGACATGACAAGTGTCAAAAACTGGTTTAAACCGTCAAAAACTGGTTTAAACCGTCAAAAACTGGCTTAAACCGTCAAAAACGTGTAATGCGCTTTAAACATTTTAGGAACAAGAGAGAAACATTGAGTAATTTTTTATTTAAAATTAATTATACTGTAATTTAATAATTACAAAAAAATTAAATTACTTTAATTGCAATAAAACATTGTTTTTTAGAATGTTCAAACAGTAGAAAATGATTTTGTACAGTAAATAATCTGGATCAATTTTACCCCACAGCATCCTATAACACCTAACCAATTTAGCACATTTATTTACACCCAAATGGTTTATGAGTTTAGAGTGTATGAAGCCAAAGTTACAAAATACTCTCTCAATTGGTGCTAAGCTAGCAGGGCTTGATAGCAGAAGCATTGCTAGTTGAGCAAGTTTGGAGGCAGGCCAAATTTTCAGATTTATGACAATTTTTTTTTTCATTTTTTTTCTGGAAATGATAATATACAATGCAGTAAAAGTGAATTTTTAATATTACATCTAATATTGTATATTTGTGACAGATTTTTAATGTGAAATTTTACAGATCAGTGTAGTATTTGAGGTTTCTGACGAGGTTTTTGACAAGAGGTTTTAGCCATGACGGTTTAAACCACGGTTTTAACTGGATAAAACCGTACTGTCAAAAACTTGCCAACCCTGCCCCTAGTTATCTAAACTAGCAAAAGCTATGCTTTGTTTGGATTCGCGAAGCATTATTTTATAAAACAGATATTTGAAAGTAACAATATTTTTTTATTATTATTATTATTGCATCTTTATTAAACAAAAACGTTATTTTATGTTTTGGCGCATTTTAATTTTTTACTTATGATGTAAAACTGGCATAAGATATTTTCGAAGCAAACTTTTACAATTTTTTTTTAATTTTCAACTAAAAGCTCTTTTAAAGATGTTTTTACAATTTCAAGTAGCCACTGGTGTTTTTTAATTGTTTGAAATATGCATGTTTCCAATCTTTGTAATCAACATCCGATAATCTTTGATAGCTATTTTAGAATAATATATTTGAAGAAAGCTTGAAGAAAGTTACTTCTTCAAAATCCTATTTTCTGGAAAAAACATTTGAAATCTGCTTTCGTTGATACTATGAATTTTCAACTGTAAAACATTTTATTTTAATTTCTTCATTTTTATACATGTTAGCGTATGAGAATTGCTGTAATTCTCTCCGCGTGGGAGAACTGTTTACTTTCTGCGAATGGCAACTCAATTAATGGAATTACCTTTTAACGAAGCGCTCTCTCATTCTCGCAGTGACGTTTTCACGAATAATTATTGTTGTGTTTGCGAACTTATTAAAGTCTTATTTTTCTATAAAATCCTTCTGATTAATGAGTCGATATTATTTAGCCACAATACGACCTTCGCAAAAATATTTATAAAGAGCTTGAACCAACAACTTCACGCAGATCTTTTAATTTTTCATTTATATAACAAATTTAAGAATTAATTTTATTTGTTTACAATAATTTTGTTGCCAGTTTACAAAAAAAAAAAAAAAAAAAAAAAAAAAAAAAAAAAAATCCATAATACAATTTTTTTTAAATGTTGTTTAAGTGTCATCTGTGCAAACGATTTTGCGGGATAATGAAAACATGTTTTATTTAATAAATTAATCATGATTCTATCTATAATTATTTACTCCATGATTTAAACTTTTTTTTTCTGAAAATATACGCGTTTCATTTTTTATTTATTTGCTAAAATGCTTCCGTATTGAAAATGCATGTAAAATAAATTAATTAAAATAATAATTTTTTTAACTTTTTACTGTAAAAAAAATTATATTCTGCAAATCTACAGATCATAATTTATTTTTGTGTTTAATTTGAAGTTAAAATATTGAATAGTTTTTTTGTAAAGCGTACGACAAATTGTAATTTGAGTGGACTAGTAGAGGATTCGCTTCGCTCATCCTAAATATACTACTGACATTTACATTTATTGAAATTATTAATTTAATATCTTATTAACAGTTCTTAAAGTTAATAATATTTAACTCATAATAAGGGAAGTAAAAAAGCGGGACATAGAAAAGTAAATGTTGTGCAGTCTCTGAAACCTACATCTCCTGTTACAGTTTAAACAATTATAATAAAACAAAGTTTATTTATAAGGTAAAATACATTATAGAAACTTTCTAAATCATGTTCACCTTAGAATTTAATGCTTCTTATCATCCTTTTAAACATTTTGTAAATTTATGATTTTTAATCGCAGATTAAAATAATCAGATTAGAATTTTAACACCTTAGTTAATAACTAAGAGTAATTTAAAACAATAAAGAAACAATTAGGCATCTGGCAACAATGAAAAATAACTGGTATTTTATCCTAAAAATTTTTCATTGCCTTATCCCAAAGTATATAACAAGACTCTCGTTCGCCACACAGATAAGGAGAAGTGATAACTGGTCTTCATTTGTTTTGTGAAAATGTCAGTTACTAATATCTCTAAAAACATAAGATTTATTCCTTTTGATTTTTGAACTATCACTAACATAGACAGTGGCACAAACTTTTGAAAAATCTTGGATGGGTTCAAAAATATTTTTGTAAAATGGTGCAATCAATTTGTTTTTCTTTGAAGGGTTGACAGATAGGAAAGATGAGTTTTAAGTCATTATTTTTTAATATAGTTGCAATTATATTAAATTATATTCTCATGCACTTTTTACCTTTTTCTTATAAATACACTCATATTTATCATGTTATGATATCATGAACAATGCAACAAACTGAATTGGAAGAAAGTTAAACATGGAAGCAAAACAATTCAGCAATTTGGGATTTATGGGTGCTAGTTGGAGAATTAAAACACATGATTATTAGCAAAATAAATTTTATTCTAAGGAAAAAAATGAATTATAAAATACCAATGAAATAAGTAACTAGAACAATGAAAATTGGGTGAGCTATAATTAAAAATTATTGGGTTGGCTCAGGCCCATATAAGTTGGCGTCACTGAACATAAAGAAGTCGCATATAAGATTTTGGACACTTACCAGATATATTTAGATGAAATAGCAATAAAAAAGCAAGTTTAAAAGAAAATGCAAACTGGAATTAAAGTATCAGTAAGAAAACTGCTTCCACATAACTGAGCAGCATTTTCTTATAACAACTGCACATAGGAAAACTGTGACATGGCATTTTGCCCAACATGGCATCTCGCCCTGAGTTACCCTATACTCATTTAAGTTTTTATCTTTTTTACTAATGTGCAACTTTTTAACATAAAATTAGTTTTATTGAAATCTAATTCCTTTATTTTAGGTTAATTTCTATAGCTTATGGACAGATTGGTTTTATGCAAGCAGCTGCTGGCTTTTTTTCATACTTTGTTATTATGGCAGAAAATGGTTTTATGCCCTCAACTCTACTAGGATTGAGAAGCCATTGGGATTCAAAAGCTGTGAATGACTTGAAGGATTCATATGGGCAGGAATGGGTAAATTCTTTTTTTTCTTTTAAATGTTGCTTTTAGATAAAATATTAATTTGTCTTGAAACATCTTTGTGTATCTCTTAAAATTTCGTATTGTCAGAAGCTTTACTTATTTTTACTATTTGGAAATGTAGTTTTTATTTTTAGGTAGATTTCGTATGAAATATTACCTATTGCGGATTCCCCTATGTTGGAATTTCTGAAAGTTTTGCAGATCTACACCGATCATGACTCCTAGATCCCAAAACTATCATCAGTAAAAATTTTTTTTATATATATCTACATATATATATCATCATCAACCGTTTTCGATCCACTGCTGGATGTAGGTCTCCCCCAGATTTTTCCAATGTTTTCTGTCTAATGCTTTCGTCATCCAATTTACACCAGCCACTTTTCTAATTTCGTCACTCCATCTTACTTGTGGTCGTCTTCTTGGTCGTTTTACATCTCTAGGATACCACTGTAGTATATTTGTGCTCCATCTATTGTCTTGTCTTCTTGCAATGTGTCCAGCCCATTTCCATTTTAGCTGCTTGATTCTTTCAAGGATGTCAAAAACTTTTGTTTGATTTCTTATACAGGTTATCCTCTTTCTGTCTCTTCTAGTTATGCCTAGCATACATCTTTCCATGCTTCTCTGTGCTGTTTGTAATCTTTGTATCATCCGTTTTGTTAGTGTCCATGTTTCTGCTCCGTAGGTTAATGCAGGTAAAATACATTGATTAAAAACTTTTCTTTTCAAACAAAGAGGCATATTACTCTTCAGAATAATACTGTTCTTCCCGAAAGCACTCCACCCATTTCTTATTCTTCTTTTGATTTCATTCATGATACTATTATCTGATGATATTTCCTGTCCTAGGTACACATAACTTTGCACTTCTTTAATCTCGGTGTTCTTGTAGACAATTTTCTTTTTTGATGTAAATGAATTAAACATCACCTTTGAAATATATATATATGTCTTTAGAAAAGACATATATATATATTTCACTTTTTTATGAGCATGGTAACTTCCATAATTCTGCTCAAATCTCTTCCAAACTGAAACATAAAATCATCAGAAGCACAGCAGTGATCTATATTTTCTATTTTCATGTATATTTTATTTATGTATGTGTACATAATTTAAGAGTAGACAATGGGGACTAGTATCCTACAGGGATATTAATAATGGTGCTTTTTTTTTTTTTTCATTTCACTATGTATGTCATGGACAACAGTCACCTTCAAAAAAGTGATTTAAGGTAAAGTGCCCTAAAGATGACACCCAAAATACAGTTCTTAAAGCTGGCATCTTTAAGTAAAACAAATATTCAAAGCATTATCAATTTTCCAAATCCAAGATATCTTTGATTTAAGAAGAAAGGATAACTCATTCTAAATTATTTTAGAAAATTGGTAATGGTTTAAATATTTGTTAGATGTCAGCTTTAGACCTTATCGCTGCTCTAAAAGAATAAATTCAGAAGTTGTCATTTTTTTGTGTATGTTGCATTAGCATTTTTTTTCTTTTAAACCCTTGAAAATTTTTTTAAAGATGTATGCGATATATGTAATAAGTGTTTCGAGTTTGATCTCTGTGTATATGACCATTGGTCACTGCATAAGAAAGTTGATTGTGTATTTTTTTATTTAAACTTACAAAATCACCAAGGTTGTGAATTCTGTGCAATTTTAGCACCAATAATTAGATTCTAATAAAGAAAAAATTGTTTGAAAAGTTCTTCTCTCCAAATGGGGCATTAAAAATTGGGGTGTGCAAGTGGCAAGTCCCGAGAAATTCTTTGGACTTCTTGGATTTTTTTCTTTCCAACTCGGTATGAACTCTGATTTATCTCTAATCATATTTTTACTTTTTGTTTGTGAAATTAGCACTTAACTTCAAAATTTATCTGTGCCTGTAGGCCTAGCCAACTGAGATTTTTATAAGTAAGGACTCTACCCCCTATGAATTATGTTTGGTAACTAGAGGTCAACCGAAAATTCATTTTCGACCCAAAATCTGAATTTTTCCGAAAATTAGGTTAGACTAAAACTATCTGTATTATTCCAAATATTTTATTTCTTCCTTTGGATATTTTCAACCTTAATCATTGATTTGCATTATATCATCTCAAATAAAACATTATTTATTGCACTTCACTCTTTATATTTATCAGTCATGGTTGACTCAAAAAGCGAGGACAAATTTATTAAGTAAGCAAAGCATATATGACCAAATTGATAAAAAAAAAAACCTGGGAAAAGGTCATGGAAACTTATAGCTTTTATGGAATAGGCATCATACACTTAGGTTATAGAAAAATCTGCAAGAATAAAGTATTGTTAGAAGTTTAAAAAATAATAATAAAGTGCAACAAAAATAATTAGAGGAACTTCAATATCAAATTTTCATAATTTGTTTTTAACATGATTAGAATATCTTGTGTTCAAAAGATTGTCATTCATTTCATGGAAACAAAAATTGAAATGAATTTTAAAACTACCAAATGTTAACATCTTTTTAATTTGTGATAATTATATTAAGACATTAAAGCAACAACAAAGAAAAGCTTTTTTGATTTTCTTTTTCTATTTAGACATATTTTCACCGCAAAACATTGGAATATACGTGCCATACTGCATTCTTTGTATCTATCGTCATTGTGCAATGGGCTGATTTGATCATCTGTAAAACAAGGAGAAATTCAATTTTACATCAAGGCATGAGGTTTGTCAGATTTGTTATTTTCAAAGAAATAATTGATAATTTAAACTGTTTTATATACCACTGCTCTTTTTTGTTTAGTAAGTGCCATTGTAAAAGTTGTATGTTGTAATTGATGCAAGATTTCAAGCAGTGATTTTATTATCTCAGTATCTATTATTCTGTTACAGACATTTGGCTTGGGTTGCATCTAAGGAAACCAGTGTTACTAAAAATGCTTTGTTCTTGAAAAAAAATTATGTACAGTTTAATGTATGTGATAAAATTAATTTTTAATTATAATTTAAAAATATTTTTTTTATATCGTTATTGAAACTAAAACAGTTAATGAAAATTTCTTTTTTTAAGAATTTGGTAAATGGTTGTTCTTGGTTGAGAATAGATGTATCCAACCAAGACGTATCTTAATCCTTGTGATGTTTTCATTTTTTGAATACTTCTGTTGACTTAAAAATACAGGGTGACCAGAAATAACATAACTGTTTAATTTGACTCGGTTAAAGAAAACTTTTGCACAAACAAATGTTTTATTTATTAACAACAATGTATTAGAAAAGTAAAAAAATTCTTCCTCAAAGTGTACTCCTTTTCCTTTCATAAAGAGATGAAAACATTTGGTGAAATTTTCAGCAATTGGTCGCAGCTCTGCTGGAGCGATTAGCTTCAATTCCCGAATCAACCAATGCTTTAGAGATTCCAAACTGTTGTGAGGTTTTCGGCAAGCTCTTGCCTCTAAAATCGACCACAAACTGTAATTCAAATGATTAAGTTCACACAAATATGAAGACCATTCTTGAACCGAGAAGTCTGGAAATTTGGACTGACACCAGTTCTGTGTGGATTTCGCTCGATGAGAAGGAATCTTATGAAAAAGTCAAAGTACCGTTTCCAAAATGTTTTGAGCCCAGGGAAGTACCCAAATCTTCAAGAATCTGTTTTCGGTACATATCTTTATTCAGTTTGACTCCAGAATCAATGAAAATGAGGAGTTTTGCCTGTTGCGTAATTTCGTGCCCACACTATGACAGATTTAGGATTTTGACTATGTTGAACCATGGAAGATTTGCTTGGGGAAGTTGACTAAATGCAATCATTTTGATGATTGAACGATTGCTCTATCGAGAATAGCTTTTCATCAGAAAACAGGATTTGCTCCCAGCGTGTAGTTGCAGCTCGCTTCAGCAGCTTCCTGCATCTTGCAAGCCGTACTCATTTGTTTTTTTCGGTGAGAATAAGCGCTTGTTTCAGCTTAAAAGGATAAAGGTTCGGCTCCTCTTTGGCCATAAATATAACAGATTCCCAACCAATCTCAGTCTGCTACCCTATTTTTCTCATCAGCACCCGAAGATTTCGGGATACTCTTTTCTTTATCAGTTGTTGGTTTCTGGAGGTGTTCACAGTTCTTTTCCTGCCTCTTCCTGGTCTGTATCCTTCATGGCCAAGCTCCTTGAATCTTTTGATTGCTTTAGAAACTGTTGGATGAGGCTATTGAAGCAATCAAGCAATCTCGCATACTTTTTCCCTGGCAATGAAGTTCCAAAACAGCGCTCCGTTTCTTTGTCACCGTATTAAAACAAATTGTAGTTTGAATAAAGATTAATAAGTGAAAGAAAACTTTGAGAACCGAGTAAAAACATAATCTTCAATCGTAGCCTTACTTCTAGTTTTCGTTAAGTTTTTTCTGGTCACCCTCTATTACAGAAAAATTAATTTTAAAAAAAATACAGAAACAGCTTTCAAACAAATTGCATTTAAAAAAGTCTTTTCTTCCTTGTATGACGATTGTAAAAATTGAAAATGTGAGAGGCTTAGAAAATTTGCAGTACCAAAAATGTATTTTTTCATTTAAAGTTCGAAAGTGTTGCCATTCTCAGAAGGACATCAGTGTTACGCACGGGTGTTTGTCATTTTTATAATATAAGTGGGGTAGATATATAATAAATTGAATGAATTGAGAAAGGAAGAAACACTATTGCTTTTTTTTTGTTTTAAAAAATTAAATCTTTTAGGAGGAAAATGACTGTATAAATAATCTTTTCAAGTTGTTTCACCTTTAACTGTAAAATAAACATGTTTTGCTTACAAAAAGCAATTTTTTTTTTTTTTTTTTTTTTTTTTTTTTTTTTTTTTTTTTTTAAATATAGAATTTATTTTAATATTTTGAAAAAATCATTTTCCAAATTTGTTGTAATTTGTTAAATTACATTTTTTTTTTCTTCCATAGTAAAATAGCATTTTCAGAGTGAATTACAAGTTTTCTATAAAACTATTTATTTTAATGTTAGTTTAACTACTATTGCTCTTTGGAGAAACTTTTGAGTCAAATACAGTTAAGAGCCATTTTTTTGAAATTCAGAGAAAGAAATGATGTCTTGATAGTTGTATTTTTTGATTTGCTTGTTTTTTTTTTTTTTAATTTTTTATATATGTTGAAGTAGATCATATTTGATGAATAATCTGCAATTTTGAAGCCCTGAAAAAATTTCTTCTTTTCTATAGAAAATGACAAAGTTTAAGGTTGTGAATGCGATTTTTCGTGAAAAGTGAAATGCTGGTATATTTAGAGCACTATATCTCTTGCAAGCAACAACATCCCAAAATTCTTTTGGCATAAACTGTTAGTATAACCATTCTTATTTATTAAAATTTGTTTCCATGGAGCATTGTTAATTTACATTATGTTGCCACAAAGTACAGCCAAAGTGACATTTTTGTCCATTTTCCGCACTTAATATCTTATTTAAGCAATAGTACCCTAAACTTTTACTTTTAGAAGATGAAAGTGTACTACAAGGACAACCAAAATAATGTAGTATTGTACCGAGATATTGTTGCTGTTGGCAGATATAACCTGTTAAATACTCAATTTTCGAAATCTGCAAACTTTAAAATGTTATTTTAAATAAGCGCAACAGTAAAATAAAACAAAATGTGTCATGCAGTAGGTGAATATATGTACAAAAACATGGAAAAGAAAAAGTGGGGTATTGTGATATCTATATATTAAAACGAAATTTTTATTTAAAAAAATGACAAAATTTTCAAATAAACAATGTTATTTCTTCCTTATCAGAAAATGAAAAATCCCTTTTCTTGTTCCTCTTTCTGTGTTTTTTCCCTATAAGAAAATTAAATATCCCTTTTTTGTTATCTCTTCCAAGAGAGAATGAGGATGTTTCATTTTCTCTTAGGGGAAAAATGTGATAATGGACATTGCTTTTCTTCTAAATGTTGTCAGTTTTTTAAATAAAAATTTCACAAGGCCCCACTTCTTTTTTTTTTCCATGTTTTTGTACATATATTCACCTACTGCCTGACATATTTTATTTTACTGTTGAGCTTATTTGAAATAACATTACTTTAAAGGTTGCAGATTTTGAAAATTTTGAGTATTTAACAGGTTATATCTGCTAACAGCAACAATATCTTGGTACAGTACTACCTTATTTTGTTTGTCCTAGTAGTACACTTTCATATTCTATAAGTAAAAATTTGGGGTACTATTGCTTAAATAAAATATTAAGTGCAGAAAATGGACAAAAACGTCATTTTGGCTGTACTTTGTGACAACATAACAATGTAAAGTAACAATGCCCCATAGAAACAAATAAATTTTAATAATTGGGTATGGTTATACTAACAGCCGAAAGAATTTTGGGATGTTGTTGCTTGTGAGAGATATAGTGCTCTAAATTTACTAGTATTTCACGAAAACGAGCCATTTTCACGAAAAATGGCTTTCACAACCTTGAACTTTGACATTTTCTATAGAAAAGAGGAAATTTTTTCAGGGCTTCAAAATTGCAGATTATTCATCAAATATGATCTACTTCAACATATAAAAAAATCAAGCAAAACAAAAAATACAACTATCACACTTTGTCTGATTTTCAAAATAAGGGCTCTTAAAACATACAAAACTTTATTCATCATTTAAAAAAAAAAAAAAAGTTTCCTTTTCTCCCTACTTTCTCTATTGTTTTATATTTTCACTTGAGTTCCCCTAATAAGTAAACTCTATTTTTATTTTAAGGTATTTTTGTATTTTTATCTTTTGTCAAAATGTTTACCTTTAATCATTTATTCCATCAAATTATTGTGATGTTTTCTAATTAAAGCAGTTTATTGCAATAGTTTGCTAGATTGATTGCATAAAAATTTGCTGAAATATTTTGCACTTTATTTTGAATGGTCTGTATTGTTTAACATGGGCCAGAACTTACAATTACTTTTATATTCAGTTATGCCATAATTCACAAAAAAAGTCTTTGTTGTGATTAAAAAAAAAAAAAAAATAGCCTTGTATGTATATGATGCATATTTTTCAAAAATGGTACAAACAGAATAAAAATATACACATATGTATGTAAGATTTGAATTTAAACATTTATTGTAAATCTTCATTTATTATAAAGCTAGTTTTATTTTTAAGCTTGTATTGAGCTTGATGTAAAGTGTTGATTCGAAATAAAATATATTTGATTTTTAATCTCTGAATTTCTTGAAATTTTTGCACAGCTTTTAATGTTGTCTCTTGTATTACTTAGGAATCATATCTTGAACTTTGGATTAGTATTTGAAACAGCCCTTGCTGCTTTCCTGTCTTATTGTCCTGGCATGGATAAAGGTCTTCGTATGTTCCCATTGAAGTAAGTACTTGACATTTGATAATTTTATGAATTGTATCGCAAGCTTTAAGGGGCTCCTTCAGTCAAGGGAAGACACTCAAAAGCTAATCCTAAACCTATGGAAGGGTTCTTTTAAACTATCTCATTTGCATTTCAGTATTTTTAAATTATTAGATTTACATTAGATACTGTAAAATGGGGTGAATCGGAACACTTTTCACCTTTTGACGTTAAAAAAAAGCAACAACTTAATTTATTTTTCTACTGGAAACTTCAGTCTTGTTTTGTTCTTTACTTTTTAAGCAAAAACGAAACATTTTTACTGTTCATATACATATTATATAATTTTTTAATGGTGTTCAGATTCACCCTGCAGATAGGGGTGAATCGGAACAAATGTTATAATCTTTAATTTTTCAGATTCAGACTTTAATAGGGTTAATAAAAACAGGTAATAATGATAAGGGAGGAATAGGAACGCATAGCTATTGTGAATCAAGCCTTTATTTTACATACAAGTAAAGATATGATTTTTTAAAAATTAGAAAATAGCTTTGAAATCAAGAGAAATTAAAATTTATTTTAAGAAATTATATTCGAATTGCAGAAGTAGAATTTAATACAAATTCAACCCTGTTCTGTGTTATCCTTTACTAGTAGTCATTGGGTAAGTGAAAATATTGAATAGACCCAATCGCTGCATGTATTAATATGATCTACTAATACGCCCTCATCCCCAGCCCTTAGTACTGTTTGCATTCCTCTCTTTTTTAATTATTTTTTCATTTTGAGATGTTTCTGTAATGTTGTGGATGTCAGAGAATAATTTTATGAAGTTTTTCTAACTAATTTGCTATTTTTAAATTCTTTTATTGTGTGTTCCATGTCTGTTGGATTTTGTTGACTTTTTTCTTTAACCAAGCAATTTCTTGGCACCTTTAAACTCTTAAAGTAATTAGAACGAACAAAATATTGTTACAATACATATTCACACATATGTTTTTATATATTACATGAAACTATTACTGTATAGAAAAGTAAACCATGAGAGAATATGTGTTCAGATTCACCCCATAAATCTTAAACCTCTGATGTTACAAGCCATTTTTCATTTTTTCATTATGTAATTTAGAAATAAGTAGAATTTAACTCAGCATATCGTTTACAGGACTATTATTAATTAAAAATCCCCTCTCTTAGGTTTAGAATACGAAAAATACTGTAGTTACAAAGTTTTGGAGACGTTGACAAAATGAGTGTTTTGAGCATCCTGTTGAAGTTTTTTTATATACCCCAGTAGTAGTGCCAACATGTCGAAACTGAATTTCCCAACTCTTAATGTTATTACCTTCTTATAAAAAAATTGGCTACTAAAAATATCATCACATATATTTGTAATGAATTTATTTGTATGATTGGGAAGTTTCATTCCTGTTCACCCCGCTGTTCCTATTCACCCCATTTTATGGTAGCTGATATTGATCTCTCCAAAGGCTATTTTATTTTGATTGCTGTTTTTTACAAAGATACTTTTATTTTTAAACCCTGGTTTTGAACAAAAGTATTATTTAAAAAGAACTGCTAAAAGGAAAAAGTAAAACCTTTAGAGATTGATCTCTGCTACTTAATGAAAAAATGTACAATATGAAAATGCAAATGAGATATTTTAAAAGAACCTTCACATTGGTACTACTTTAGCCTGTCTTTATGTGACTGAAATAGTTTCTTAATGTGATGCTTACACTTTAATTTATAAGTGAAATTATCTGGAATATAATTTTCTAATTTTGTACTTTATTAACCTTTAAAAACACAGAATATCATACAGTATACATCACTTGGTAAAACAAGAGGCTGCAAATTCCAAAATTACGATTACACCTGAATCTCATTTTATCCTCTTTCTAAACATTCTTTAAGGTTTAACCAATGTTTAAAGCTAGCAATTTTGCCTACTTTTTCATTAATTTTATTCGTAGGTCACCGATGGTAAATAAATTTTGCTGCTCATGTATTTGTGCTTATTTATTCAATTTATTTTCCTAACTTTTAATATAAATTTGATGCTCATTACCATTATTCTATTACTAGCTAAAATATCCAGCATTACCCAAAATTTAAAAGATGTTTGTTTTGAAAATTTTCAAAATTAATCTCACCATATAAAACAAACAATTATAATATTTAAAATTGTCAAAATGTTATACACATGAATCAAATGAGAATCCAGCATAGAAATTTATAAATTTGTACAACAGATGCAAAAGAATTCAGCTATAAATGAATTTATTCCCATTTATCATTGGAACAATAAAAGATATAAAAAAAAAATGTCAAGCTGTATTTTGAAGTGGAAAATAGAACAAACTGAAAAACTATTACATCAAAGCAGTTTCATAAAATATATTTCTTGAATCAGAGCTATTACAAATTTGTTGGACAGCCAACTGTTGAGCACACACAATGTAAAACTGTCCATCGGAAAAGCAAAGATTCCAACTGCATGTAAAAATTGAGACGGCAAAAGCTAAACGAATTGGAACGCTTGAATTGAAATGGCATATTGGATGGAATGAGGAATATGCATATAATAGGTTAATACCCAAAGGTTGTCTCTTGCATTTAAGTAGTGACTTATATGTGTCATTTGAAATTTCAATTTAATTTGTTATACTTTTTTTTTCAAGATTAATAATGTTAAAAATTGATATTTAGGCTTTAAAAGGTATTGGCACTCCCATGCAGCATATTCCACATTAATCATGTAATCCCAATTTTTTATGTTGTTTTAGTTCATAATTAATCATAACACTATGCCTTTTTATGTTACATCAAACCATCAATTTTATATTAATTTAAATATAATTAATCTTTTTTTTTATCAACATAATGCTTATTGTTTCTGTATTGTTAGTAGACATTGCATTAAATAAGAATATAATGAAAATTTTTTTGTTATTTAGCCTTTAGAATAAATTGGAGATGGGACGAATATTCAGCCACTATTCGGTATTCGGCCCTTTTGCCGAATATTCGGCCCTTTTGCCGAATATTCGGTTGGCCGAATATTGAAGGCTTGTTGACCGAATACTTCGGCCGAATACCTATAGCGGAATATTTAGAGATATCTCGCCGAATAGTGCTGAAATCTCGCCGAATAGTGAAAGATATCTTGCCAAATAAATTTAGGATTTGAAGAATTTAATTTCTTGCAATTTTATCCCCTCTAATCCAAATTGGTTACTTCATTTATGAAGTCATTCTCATTCTTACTTGCAAAACATAGTTATTCAGATACTAAAAAATATACAGCCTTTCTGTATTTCCTATAAAGGTTGGTGATATTTTAGAAAATGCTGCCCAAGTTAGAGATTTAATTGTACAGGAAATGTCTTCATAAGAGAATATGTTACAATTCAAGATATAAAAACACTTATCCAAAAAAAAAAAAGAAACACTACCTTATTTTAAAACACTCTAATATTTATTAATGTCTGCAAATTCCATGCACATGTAAAAAAGGCTCTTATGAAATTCATAACTTATTTTCTATGAAGTGAGAAATGAAAAAATTCATTCACTAGGTGTATTAACGAAGATTCATTTTCAAAATTAAATATCAAATATTACTATTCCAAATACAATGATACATCTAAAAACAGAACTGGTGTTAAACTAGATACACATTAGATGACACAACTTGCTTTATGAAGATGATTTTATAAATATTTAAACATAAATGCTAAATGCTGAACAAAATAATTTTTTTATTCTATAGTTTTCCCTTTTAAAAAATTATTTGCATAATTACTGGCTTAAATATGTAACATTATTATGTATATATTTTTAATTTACATCTTCCTTCATTCATGTTGTTATAAATTTCTGTTTATCCTTTTAATGCTTGTTGAATAAGTGGAATATTGTATGTGCCGATTCAAATGTCAAAGATTTTAACATATGCATTCTACTTTAAGCATAACCTTTTGCTTTAACGTAATTTGTAATTTAAAGATTGACAACTGATTTGCAAACAGTCTCATTCTTACGAATTTGCTTATTATTAGGGACACAAACCCTTAATGATCAAATTTACTTCAGAAAATATTTCCTTGTGAATTCTGAGAGAGAGTAAGAATATTATTAATTTTGGATACAAGAAAAGATAAAAGTATCATTTGATAGTAAAAGTGAAATACATTGTTCATATTTTAATGTTCATAACCATCCTGACTTACTGAAAATCAATTTGATGTACATTAAGATAAAAGAATATAATGCAATTTCATAATTTTTTTGTGTTAAAATAAGTGTTTCAAACTTAAGAATACATTTAAATCACATTTAAGAGTAATAATTATTAATGAGTGCCTATTTTTTAAATTATATATAATAAAAAATTTTTTTCTTTATTGGGAAAAAAAGTTAGTATTTGGCCGCCGAATATTCGGTATTCAGCCTAAAATTTGGCCGAATATTCGGTATTTGGCTATTCGGCCAAATCACTATTCGTCCCATCCCTAGAATAAATTGCAACATACAGTACACCATCTGTGTTTTCATGTTAATATAAACTATGTGACAAGTAGAACATATTACTCTTGTGTATGTATGTTTTAAAAATGTAGTATTGACTTATAGCAGAATAGTATAGTGTAAGCCTTGGCTGGTTAAATTGTCAACTGAAGAATAGCTGATGAAAAATATGTAAAAGTATTCATAAATTGAATCAAACCAAAGAAGCAAATCTTTGGTATGAACAGTTTATTCAGTGTAAGATGACGGTAGATTTCAAAATCAATTATTCAAAAGCAACTTAAAGAGGAGGATATTCCTTTTAAACAACAGATGTAAACTCAACAGTTGAATCACAGAAAATAACATCTTATGTAAATGTCACATACAAACCGAATTAAAAGAACTTATGTAAAACATTCACACATATAGATACTAAAAAAGAAAAACTCCTCATGAATGCCAATAACTTTTGCACATTCAAATTTACTTAACATCTTCTCCCATAGTGTAAAAGTGAAAGCGAAGCAATTTATCGGACTTGCAGCGGAGCAATTATATGGCGTTTGGTTCTATGCATGCATAACTTTTCATCACAGGATCCAATAAATTGTCAATATTGTTTTATTATGCACAAATGAAATTGATGAAGATAGATTTAATTTGATTGAATAATCATATGCTGCCATGTAGTGAGAAAAGGATTGTTAGATAAGTGTGTCATTAGTTTCATTTAGCATTACATGGACAATTTTAATCATAGGAAATGGCAAGATTTAACAATGTTAGTGTGAAATAAACTGTAAACAAGTTATGATAAAAATATTTAAAGTCTAATTTAGTCTGGAATGGGTAAGTAATTGTTGTATTTAAATAATTAACTGCAAATAAATATAAATTGTTAATATTGTTGTAATAATTATAATATGAATAAAATAAATGGAAAACCAGTGATTTAAACTGATATAATGTATGAAATACAGGTAAGAGGCAATGAGAACAATGCCAGTGCTCTTCTCATATGTGTTTTTAAAGATTAAACATCCCACTTTTAAGTTGTGAGTTACATGTATAGTTTGAAATTGCAATTTAATTTGTTGTAATTTTTCTTTCCTTCTAGGATTAACTGGTGGTTCCCTGCACTGCCATTTTCACTCTTGATCTTTGTATATGATGAGATTAGGCGTCTTATTTTACGACGTAATCCCGGAGGCTGGGTAGAGATGGAAACCTATTATTGAGGAAATGATCTTATTCAAATCAGTGTTAAATCATGTACTTTTTTTTTAATCATCTCAATTCACTTAGAACTGTTTCACTCCATCAGTGTTCATGAATCATGAAAAAAGAAAAACTTTTTAACAACATAGAAGAATATAGATAAACATTGTGCAGATTTTGTGCACATGGAAAGAAGTGATGAATATAGGAAGACTAGATATATTTAACTAAGACTGATAATATTTTAATATTTAGAATAGGTTAACAAATTAAATAGAAAAAGGTATGCCTTGTATCTGCCTTTTTATAAATTCAGGATCTAACTCTATTTTTAATATTTAATACCACTTGAAGAAATTTAATTTCAGATCTCTATTCAGTTAGTATGTGTTAATGAATTATATCTGTTATGTTTACTAATTCAGTTCTATACATGAATTTTTAAAGAAAATATTTAATGTTGAGAAATTGTTAAACCTCACTCATAAGTGGTTGTTGCTATCATTATTTTTAAAAAGCAGTTATTTTAACAATTTAATTATTCTATATTTTTGCATTTGTTTTCATTTTTGTGTTCATATTTTGTAGTTAAATTCAACATTGTGTTCTAAAAATTTTTTTTTTTTACCAATTTTTAGTATAAATTTATAGCATTTTTTTCAATTAATCAAAATTTAAAATGGATTTAATCAAACAATAATAAACATATAAGATGGTAGCTAATGAAAAAATAAGCTACATAATATTCCAGCTATTTTAATATCTGTATTAAATCATTATATACCTTGTTTTGAAATTGTTGAAATTTTTTTATTTAACAATACTCTGTATACATATTTATATGGTCATAATTTGATAAATCATAATTTTTTTCAGTTGAAAGAATAATGTACGAGCAATGTTTAAAATCACAATTTACTTTTTAATTGTATTTAAATGCAAAAACGTGCACTGATGTTTAAAAAAATTATTCACAAAGTAGCTGTGCATAATTTACCTTCTCATTTGTATCATATTTTAAAAATTTTAACTTCAATTTTTTTTTTAAATATACATTCCGAAAGTACCCTGCTATAATCTAATTCTGTATATTTTTTAGTTTTTACTAATTATTAAAGTTAATTGACTTTAATTAAACTATAGTCGTATTATATATTGATAATGTAAGTAGTTGCATTGTTTTTTCAAATTATATAATAATAGTTTGCCATTTAAAATTCAACTGCACATATTCTCCAGTTTAAAATTTAGTGTGCTTTAAGTATATCTCAAATATTCGTAGAATGAGTCTCTGAGAACCTTATACTACAGGGTCTGTACGCTCTTGTAAAACTCCTGAAACTCCTCTGTTGAGAAAATATTACAGCGTCATTCAAACTCACAATTTTCAATATTTACAGGGTGTGCATGATAAATTTGAATATCTTTGCATTTTTTTATTCCATGTGCTTCCTAGTAATCTTGAAAAATTGTTGCTAAGGCTATGGTTTTACTTTCTAAGGAAAAAAAAAAAAAAAGTAGAAAGTATTGCTTATAGCTACCATATCAAAAGTACACAAAATTAGAATGTCTATAATTATCATGCAGTTAAGTATGAATAACTAAGGAAATTGCTGACCAATAACTTTTTTCATACATAGTCATGGCTTAATTTCTAACAAAACATTGGAATCCTGATATTCAACACTACTAACAATAGCATACCTCCTGTTTTTTACTTCACCATATTCATATTTCATACTATGTTTTCAAAAATTAAAGAGATTACTCCTTCAGTAAAGAAAAATTTCAGTGCATTGTATATAAATCTGTATGCAAGTATAAGAAAATTTCAGAATGAAATGAATTGATCATGAATTAATGAATGAAAGGATTTAATGAAAGCAAGTACAGCCAAACATTTATAACTTTTTGGAGAATTTTCAACAGATCTTACTCATATTTTGCTAGATTTAAAAAATACTATCATATAGCACTGCTTTGGAGCACAATATATATGAACTCAAATGGGCTACTATTTAAATATTCACTAAAATTGAGCAGTACTGGAGCTGAACTCTGCTGCCATTATTGCCGATTCCCACATTGCCAAAGCAAAAGAAAACCGTAATATGCTCAAGGGTACCTAGTGTAATTAGCATTGTGCATATTTTGCATTTTTCCTTCTGATGTAGACACTTCAGAATTAGCAACTTTATGTATCCTTCACATCATTAAATGTGTATCTAAAGTTATGTTATTGAATTCTGCAGTTTCCTTAGTACCGAACTCAGAAATTATGCTTGATCTAAATTGATATTCCTTCAAATAGGAGATTTTTATTGGTACTTGACTGATTTATCTCAAGAAAAATTGATTTCAGAAGCATAGTTTTCTAAATCAATAAGAAACTCATAAAGAAATAGGATGCAAAGTTTTTGCCAATTTATTACACACATCCTGTAATTGTGCAAAATGACACACTTTGAATCTGATTAAGGTGAGGTTTGTAAAAAATATGTAATGAAAATTCTTGAGCTGTAAATTATTGTAAACTTATTAAAAAAGTTATTGAATTTTCAAAAATACTCACTTTTCAAGTAAAGAGTACTTAAAATTTGTAAAATACTGTACAAAATCCTTTGGAGTTTGAAGAAAGATTCTTGTAATATTTTCGATATTAAACTATGTTAATTTATTAATATCTAGTACAACCCTGATGCAATACTTTAAAGTAGTCTTTTAAAAAAAATCGTTGATGCAGTTAGAATGTTTGAAAATGTGATTCTATATATATAGCATCGAAATTGGAATAATGCTGCCTAAATGTGCCTTAATTTTTTTTATAAATCATCAGTGTTGGAGCATTTTGTTTGTTGCATTTATAAACATTATCATTTCTCGTACATAATTTGCATGTCTAGTTAGCATTCCTCTTGTTTTTAAGATATTGAGTTTTCAAAGTTCTGTTAAATCAACATTTTTACAGGGAGTCTCCACAGATCTTTTTCACAGGCTCTCTCTGTCTGCCAAAGGAGTTCAAAATGGTTTTGTTACAAGAGCTTAGACTTTTTGTAACACTAAATAAACAATAAAAAGCCAGATTCTTTATTTATCTGTGTGTTGCTTTTTTTCACTAATATTCATGGTTCAGTGGGTTTCTTTAATGACAAACACTATCTTACTTTAAGGGTGTTCTTAACTGCTTCACTCAACAAGTGCAAAACATTTTGACACATTTACAAATTCATTTTTTTAACAGAAAGTTCTAAAATTGGAATTTCTGATTATGGAAGTGATTTTGAATCAAACTTATGTTTCCATTTTATGATAATTAAATTACCTATCGAGCTGTAAGCTATTTCGATCACGAGATCATCCATTTTCCTCCTGCTTTTAGACCAGTTTTTTTACTTTCATCGGGAATCATGCTCAAAAACATCAAGTTTGAAGGCTTGTTATGAAAAATCTATTGTGTTTTTTAAAAAACAGAAAAATGAGTGCAATTAGATAGTTTCTGAATAATAACACCTGCTATTTTCATGCATTTCCGAACAAAAATAAATTAATGCATATGTCAAAGTTGCCCTTAAGATTTAAGAACACCCTTAAATAAATTAACACTTAATCAATTAATTTGAAATTGATATAATTTCTTCTCTTCTATTTATTGACAGACATATTTATGCTACATTATTTACAACAAAAATGTGAAACACATTCTTAAAAATGATTCTATCAACACACATCTATCTACATGTATGGATCAAAGCAACCTCCCTAAGAGGTAAGTAGCCCCTTCTTAAACAATCAAGCCATTGTCATTGTTAAATTGGCATTAAAGCATAATTCTCCACAATGTCTTTTACAGAAAAATTACTACCCAAGCATAGATTATGAAACACTTTCAAAGTTATTTAGAATACTGTAACTGTAACAATTTTTTTTATTTAATAAGAGGAAAAATGTCTAAAAAAGTTTAGGAGGCGCATAATAAATTTTGTAAATCCAATTTCAACAATTACTGTCATAATCGGAATCTTTTGTGAAACCCTGTGTAAGATTTCTAGATTTGTGTATATACTATAGAGTAAACTGAGATTTAGTTCAGTTAATAAGAGTTAAAATTTCTGACAATAAACAGAAATATACTCAATCTTTTGTGCATTTTTCTATATGTTCCATAGAATTTATACCTACCAAATAAAGTTCAACAAATTAGTTAAATTAAAAAATGCATAATGTAATGAAAATACCCAGTAATTATCACTTAAAGACAGTTCTGTAACTGAATTTTTTTATCCTTTAAATGATTAATATAAATAATAAACTTTTTTTTTTGTCTCTGTAAATGAATAATATAATGCTGTGCATACCATATTCCACTATAAGCTTTTTGCAATGTACTTCAGTGATATACATCAATTTCAATATTTTTAAAATTTCACATCAATTAAAGTTCATTGCAAAGTAATATTTTCAATAGGCCATAATGTAACATTCTTTTGGGTGTCCCTGTAAACAAATTGTAAATGCTACACATTTAGTTTTCAATACCGAAGATGCCGTAATAACATATCAAATACATGGCAATCTTGATATACTTATGAGAGTTAGAGCACAGATGATCAGGCAAACCAAATTTATATTTTTCATTTATCTTAGAAAGCATTAAAAAGAATAATTTCCTAAAAGTGAAATAGACTGCCAGACAAACTGAATTCATAAATACTCTTCATCTATGTTGGAAAGCGTTTAAAAATAATAATTTCCAAAAGGCAAAACTTTTTTCTGAAAACCTCCCTTCCTCTCTTCAAAAAATAAACAAACCTGCATCCTTTTTTCCCTCCCCCCCTTTTTTTTTTTAAAGTATTAACACTATTTTCAAATACGTCATTTGATATTGGGGGGGGGGGGAGTTTTTTTTTTAATATATAATCTTGAGATTGAAACAATAATTTTTTTAAAGCATATTTAAGACTTATACTCATTACATTGAAAAACTATGAGTAAAATGAACATAAATGAAGACTTTAAAAAAGTGTTATTTCGTATTGTTAGAAATAGTATTAAATATTACACCAAGACAGACTTCAGTACAAGTTAAGAAAGTTCCTATTTTTTTTTTTTTTTTTTTCTCTCTCTCCTTAGGATTGAATTTGATATGAAATCCATTTGCTGATCTAATCAGTTGAGAAGTCTTAATTATTCTGCCTCAGTTGTAAAATAACTTTTTAGACCAATTGGGTCAGCATAGATTGTGTAATCTGAAATCGCAATTTCTTTCCTACAGAATTTCTTAAAAAAAAAAAAAAAAAAAATAAATAAATACAAAGTAACATACAGTAAAACGCCGGTTATCCGAAAAGCATGGGACCAAAGTATTTTCTGTTAACCAGGGGTGCCACAGGAATTTTTAAATAACCGTAAGGCTTATGGTGAAAACTTATTTGATGAAAAACTGTGATTGCAATTTAGAACATATTTGTAATTAAAATGTGTTGGTACTGTATTCAAAGCACCTTGAAGTTGAAAAAAAAAAAACAAAAGAAAATTACAACATATTTTGTAGAAGTGTCGTATGTGTCTATATAATAAAGTGCCCAAAATTACCCAATTGACAAAATAAATAAGTTGAGTTTATTTCATAAAGAAATTCTTTTTAACACAATTTCTACCAGTGTGCAATAATATCTTTCAAAGTTTTGATTTTTACTTATTTTGCTTCTAATTTTTAAAGCTAATATGTCCTGAAACAACTCCTCAGTGCATTAAAAAGGATTCAGAAATGTTTTCATCTAAAACTTGCAAATAAAATAGTAATCGTAAATCAAAATATGTTAAAAGGTGTGTCATTTGACATCTGTAAAAATAATGTTGACAATAAAATTTTTTACTTAAAATAAACTTTAAGAAATTTTAAAGTCTTTTGGTTAGCGAATTTTCGGATAACCAAGGTTCTACTGTATTTTAAATTAAAGGTTTTCATGTATCAAGGATAATTTTTAAATAAGAAAAACTAATATATTACTTCTGATAATATTATATTTATCTTTTACTAAATTTCTAACATGAAAATACTTTTAATGAGAGATTAGGATTTATTATTATATTTTAATAAATTTTTACTTTTATTAAAAAATAGATTGACATTTTAAATTATTTTTAAAAATCTAATTGACAATAAAAGAATTGCACAGGTAATGATAATATAAAGATAAATTGATCTTAACCGATTTATAACGATGTAAACAAACTCTAAAAAGAGAAATTTCATCAAACACAGAGCACACAAATTTAGAATTACAAATGCAAAATCTTAAACAGATCTGGTCTTAAAGCTGTTCTTAAATCAAAAAGGGCAACTTTATAAGTTTAAATTTATTTTTGTTTGGTATAATGGTTAAAACTAGCAGGTGTTGTTTAGAAACTGTCTAATTACATTTCTTTTCTTTTTTTTTTTTTTTTTGTTCCAAACAACAGATTTTTAGAAAATAATGGCACCAAATTCTCGCATTGAAGAATAACCACCTAAACTGGGATAAAAAAAAAAAAAAGTGTTAGTGATTGACTGTGCTTATAACTTAATGAAAACTTTGTTAGATTACAAATCTCTTTCATAGTCAGGCCTAGCAATTTTATATCTTTCTGTTAAAAAATGAATTTGTAAATGTATCAAAACGTTTTGCACTTATTGACAGGCATGAAAGAGTTCCTCTCCTAAAGGAGGAATTCCACCTTTTTGAAGCAATTTTGGTCATTCTCTGGATTCATGCAAAAATGCAAAGAAATTTTTAGAAGGATAATGGGGGAAATGCTTAAAAAATTTAGTAATCTGAAATTTTGTCAATTAAAAACTGTGGACTTAGTTCTTGAATTGTTGTGCAAAAGAGACATAAAAATGATAGGTAAGCTTATATCATATAAGCATCTGAAAGTCATGTAAGTGAATATGTTTGAAATGTCTTTCAAGAATGGATTTTTCTTTTTCAAAGTGAAAATAAGTTTCTTTTTGGAATAGAATACTTCGTACTATTTATGCAACACTTTAGAGTAATTTCTGTTATATTTCTTTCAAGATGTATTTCTGAAGATGTATTTCTTTTCTGTATCAGTCTAGCAGCAAGATTGCCTTTTTGGGAATAAAAGGGTAGATTTAACAGCTAAAAAAAAAATATATATATATATATAAAAATGCAGTCATATATGCAGTTACATTTAATTTGATTTTATATGTAACTGTTAAAATGACACTTAAAATATGAGTTTGGCGCCATTGTATAGATGAAGAAATTTTTCCACTTTTTTCTCATTTCCCACTTTAATGCCTGTATTGAGCAAAGTGGTTGAGAATAGGCTTAACCACTGGGCTAAGGCTGCAGTTGCAGGCAAATGGCTGTTTTGCTCAATTTTAACTGAATTCTAGGAAATCTTTTATTTTTAATTGTTCTATGGTTCATTCACAATAGAATACAGGGAGATTACATTGGTGCAGGAGACAAAGAGCTCAACCCTACAAGAAAGAAAGGTTCTCTGTCTTGCAGTTGGATTGAAGTTTTCTTTCCTTAACATGGGAAAGTCGTTATACACAAAACGAGTAATCGCAAGTAGTGGGTAGGTCTGTCTGGACCTTAAGGCCCCTGTCCTTGCTCGTGGAAACGCTCGCGAGCTAATGCTATTCCTATGGAGAAGCATTTTTCTAATCACTCTTTCGCATTTTGACATTTTTGAATAATTTTTTTTGCATTGGATAGGTGAGGTGCATGCCGACAGCGCACCTTTTTTACTTTTTCGATTTTGGTTGCAGATATTTTTTACAAAGTTAGTTTCACTTTCAAAACCGGTTTCGAAACAAAGTGCTTTTAAAAAAAAAGTCTGCAACCAAAATCGAAAAAGTAAAAAAGGTGCGCTGTCGGCATGCACTTAAGATATCCAATGCAAAAAAAAATTATTCAAAAATGTCAAAATGCGAAAGAGTTATTAGAAAAATGCTTCCCCATAGGAATAGCATTAGCTCACGAGCGTTTCCCCGAGTGAGGACAGGGGCCTTAAGTTATTCATAATACTTCACTCTCACTCGTAGATTCTCTGCTTTCAGTTAAAAAAAGTTCGGTTCCATAGCCAATGAAATAGTAGGATTTTGCACTAATGCTAAAAGTCTAATGGAAAGTCAAATTTCGGGCCTCGCACTCGATTCCCTGTATTTTGATGTTATGTTGGAATTTGGTGCTGCCATCTATTAGATTTACTGAAATTATATTGGTTTCAAAATTAAGGATGAATAATACGATAAAAGAATTGACCTTTCTTTTGATTTTTCATATAAACAACGGATATTTTATATGTAACAGTTGAGTTATTATAGATTTTTTTGAATTGCATGGTAATAGTACAGGGTGTTCAGCAAATAACACCCTGATTTAAAAATTAAATTTCTCAAAAACAAAGATCGATAGAATTATGCTGTAAACGGTTTGTTTATTAGGTGAGCTCTAAAAATATTGCACAGAAGTTTCGAACGGTGAATATTTTGTGAAGATAGTGTTCTGATTTTGCAAAGAATACTTGGCTTGACATTTTTCTTGCTTTAGATTGCTTGCAGAAAACGAGTTTTTCAGCATACAGTGCCATATTTTAACGATTTTTCGAACTAAATTTCTTGGAATTTTAAAAATTTAATCCAAAAAATTATTAAAATATGGTACTACAAGCAATCTAAAACAAGAAAAATGTCAAGTCAAATATTCTTTGCAATCAGTTCAGAACACTATCTTCTCAAAATATTCACCGTTCGAAATTTCTGTGTAAGATTTTTACAGCTCACCTAATAAACAAACCGTTTACCGGTTAATTCTATCGATCTTTGTTTTTGAGAAACTTAATTTTGAAATCAGGGTGTTATTTGCTGGACACCCTGTAATTATTACTGAATGTATACGGAAGCACAAGTCTTCTTTAACATTGTTTGGTGCTGCCATCTATAAACAATCAACTATTGATATAGAGTTCAGATTTTAAATAATTTAATAAAGTGATCAGTACTGAGTTAAAAAACTTTTCTTTGTGAGGGACTTCTGTGGTTCCGGGGGGGGGGGGGGGAATTACACATTTTTACCATTGAAAACACAAAATCTCAAAATTTCCGGGGGGACATTTGATAGCTCCGGAGGGGGGGGGGGGAAATACCCCCCCCCCCCGGGGCCACCCCCTGAATTCAACACTGAAAGTGATGATAAATAACCAAACATTAATATTTTAGTAAATTTATTTTTAACTGTATAAATATCCAAATTCGAAATTAAGGGATAAAAAAAAATTACTTTTTTGTATACGAAAATTTAAATAATATTAATTTTTACCATCATGAGGATTGTAAAGGTGCATAGGTTCGCTGAATTAGATGCATTTAATCCCTATTGAATTCAGACACTTTTCTCCAGGAGGGACTTCTGTGACTCCGGGGGATACAATAGAGTTCCGGGATAGAAATTACACTTTTTTAAAATTGAAAACACAAATTATTAAATTTTCCGGGGGGGGGGCAACCCCTGAATTCAACACTGCATTTAACCCTTTATGCACCGACGGTATTTTAAAGTACCATTGAAGAAAACTTATTTATTCTGTCCCCACGAAACACTTTTATCGATCAAATTTAGATTGAATAGAGAAACAGTCGAAGCTAAATGTTTTCAAAAAGTGGTAGTTTTATTATTCGTTTTTATAGGTATTTTTTTTTTTTCTTTAAACAAAATTATATGAAACATTTTCAACTGTAAAAGCGTTTCCATTTATAAAGATGATCATGATGCATTTAAACTCGCTGCTTTTTTAAGAATTGTGATATTTTCAAAAGAGTAATTTTGGATAATTAATCTGAATATTTTTGTAAATATTTCACGAAAAAGGTATAATTTCCAATGTATTTAATCAGTTTTAATAAAAAAAAAAGAATTAAATTCCACATTAGTATTACCTAAAAATTCCAGTATACCTTCAGATATTACAGAAGATAATTATTGAGGTGGATCATTTTCTTGATAAATAATTCGGTAGATAAAGGGTTAACAAGAAAGTATAATGATCGCATTATTTTGAACAAATCATTGAATTTCGGAACCCACCCTCTTCGATGTCTGCAACCAAAATTTCCAACTCAAAGAGCACAAAAGCGACACTTGTTGGGCAGTATATACCCACCCCAAGCCTAATAATGGTCTATTTATTTGGAAATAGATTCTTCTAGACCAGCGGTTCCCAAACTATGGGTCGCGACCCATTGGTGGGTAGCAGGAGTGTTTGGATGGGTCGTAAAAAAATCTAGATTTGTCACAAAAATATAAATTTTATTTTTTCTGTTTTAAAAAATATAGTAATTTTAACAGTAAATAATATTTCAAGAAAAAATCCTTAATTTTCATCTTGATAAATATAACAGCGGAAAATCCACAGATATGTAAATCAACTTTGAATACCTTGATGAGGTCCCACACATAATGTGTGGTTCTGCACATAATGTGTGAATATGATTTTTCTACTTTGCTGTTAAAAAAAAAAAAAAAAAAAAAAAAAAAAATTACAGAAACAAATTTTATGCAGAAAGTGATATAATATTAAAATTAATCAGTTTTTTTACCCTGATATAAATGTCTCATCGGTGAAAGAAATTTCACTGATATTTATTCTTTTGATAATAATTAAACGATTTTTATTTATCTTGTCTGTTGTTTTAATTATTTTGTCGTTTCCATACATTAGGATTATTGTTTCTTGGTTTTTTTTTTATAGTGGCTTCGTACAAAATATAGGTTTCCTTTTTTTTTCGTACGATAGGATAGTCGATAGCTTAAACTGGTAATACAACCATTTCCCTACGGATATATATCTTTATATTAGGTGGTCGCGAATTTTTTGACTTAAAGATGGGTTGCGTACCAATAAAGTTTGGGAACCACTGTTCTAGACTATTAAAAAAGATAAATATTCACCGTTCGCTCACAGGCTGCGAAAGTTTTTACAAAGCTGTAATGCCAAATTATTACAAAACATTTGGTTTTTAGGTTAGGTTAGTTTTTGAATGTAAAATGTTATCACACACAATAAACAAGTGCTTTTTTTTATATTTTATGGACGACAATGATTTAACTCCGCCTGGAAAGCAAAATGCAAACAGCCAACTAAACAGAAAAAATGTATATTTGATATTATTTCAAAATGGTTAATTTATTTACATAATATTGCATCCTAAAAATGTAAGCGCCATCAGTGGTCGAGAGGTTCTGACCTCACAACTGGTAGACGGCAGGTGCTGTGTTCGAACCAAATCGCGGTCGTCGGCTTAATCGTTCGGAGTTTTCCGTGGTTTTCTTCGAACCTTGGATTTCCTTGCGTAAATACGGATTAGGTTCTCTTAGAAAGATCCCCACGGAGGGCACCCCAACCCCTTAAGGGTCTATATTCCTCGTGTAGATAATCGGCCTTCAAAAATACAAACCAAACCTAAAAATGTAAAATTGCAGCTAAGATTATGTTAAAGTATGTAGTAATTTTATATTAATAAAAGAATTTTTTTGTGTGCTAAAGATACAGTTGTACTAGAAATGTGAAATTCAAAAAAATTTTTTAAGTAAATGCAGTATCAAGCTGGTCTTAGAACATAAAGAGGCTATTCTGGAAACAGGAATATCCCTTAGAATATATAAATGCAGATGGAAGGAATTTAGTCAAAGGCTGGATCAAGACAAAAGCATATTTTGTATTCTAATAATTGATGTCATCTGACTCAAATTTCAGCATGAAATCTATTGAAAATACAAAACTAATATTTTTTTTCCCATACACATTTTTAATTTTTATAGATGCTTGTTATTTTATGAGATTTCACCCCCGCCCCCCCCCCCAAAAAAAAAAAATAAATAAATAAAATAAAATGTAAAAATTTCAGAGGACCATAAAAATTTAGTACTTTAATGATCCCTAATCTTCCCACGGTTTAGTCTTGCAGAATTTCTTTCTAAAGCTGATTCTAATGTAGAATGGGGACTGCATTTACTACATTACTTTTTGGAGTTCTCCCCTCCTTATTCTGCATTTCCCAGAATGACAAAAATAAATAAATAATTTTGTAAATTAGAATTTATTGAACAAATTGCTACAAATGCTTTCCAACAAAGTTATGTTTTCCTTTATTTTATTTTATTTTTTTGTTCCCTACTATATGTAATAGCTTAAAAACAGCATTATCTTTATCTTATACTACAATGCAAGCAAAAATTGTGTGTGTCTGTGTATTTTTTATTAATAAAAAGAAAAAAAAATCAAGATTTAGCGAAGACATCAAGTAAATACACCGTTGTACATGCACAACATTAAACGTTATTGTACACAAATAAGTAAAAAACAAGAAACACAGAAACTGTATTTTACTATTGTGGTTTATTTTTATTGCTAGATGTCGAACAACCTATTGTAAATGTGCTTTTTTCTACTAATTTAACATAAGAAATATAATTTTTTTTTATAAAAGTTAATTACAATTTTGGGTGGATAATACATATACTATGGTATGGCGATCATTGAATCACCCAGGGGGCTCATTCTTACGACAACAGCTTGTCAGCCTTGAAATGAACCTTCTCAAACCTTTAAACCATTTTTTCTTCGGCTTTTGAGTAGGCTCCACCTGTAAAAAGTTAAAATAATTAGTGAAAATGAAAGGAAACATAAAACAGTTTGCACTCTTAAAACGAAAGAGTGGATTTGGCTTCTCAAGAAAGAGCTGTTATTTATTGAATCGTAAATGAATTGCTTTTTTAAATGCTTTACTCATCTTGATTTAGATTGCTGATTTAAATAACTCATCTTTACTTAAATTGTTTAAATACAACTCACTCGCTTGAGTTGTTTCAACTCTTTATGAGAAGCTGCCTTTCAAAGCGGGAGATGAGCGAATTTCGGCTCAACTTGAGCTGTTTTTTTGGCTGACATTTTAGAGAGTAAATTTCTTAAGAATTATATCAATAAACACTGTAAAAAAATCTGTTGAGATACGGAATATTAAGTGAGTTTAATTTTTTTTTTTTCTGAAAACCGGTATAATTTCTGTAACTAACATTTTGAAACTACAAATCCGTAAAAAATTAAGAAGTTTTCTATGAATTTTATGTAATATTTTTCGTATTGCTTTCAAATATTATAATTTGCAAAAATGACATTTGCCTGTTTGGAAGAAAAGTCATTGTGTTTTGAAAGGGAAGTTGTGTAAACACTTTATTTACGTTGTAAGTATATCCATTGAAACGCTAGTATTGCATAAATGTAGATTTTATGCTAGAATTATTTATAAAGGAAAACCAATGCATATTGTGAAATATTGGCAAACTGTTTCAAATATTTTTATTGAACCTCAAAACCAGCATAAATATAAGTTCAAACTGGACATATTTAACATATTTTTAATGCTTTTAGGTTGGAACTATTTTCAATTTAATTTAGTTTAAAGGTTTACTTCTTATCTATCAAATGATAATTATGTATTTATATTTATCATGAGGTAATAATCTACATATATCTATTGCATGATAATTATCAATTAATTATCTCATATTTATACCTATTACAATGAAATAATTAATATTGAAAATTATCTCTATAAATTTACTTTTCATTATTTATAGACACAAAAACTTTTTAGCATACCTCAAATATAATAATTTATTATGTACATATTTATATATTAAGTGATAAAATACTTTTCATTAAATCAGCACGTATTAAATATGTCTGTTTAACTATAATAATTACAAATGCTTTGAAAACACATGTCAGATAAAAAAAAAAAAAAAAAAAAAAAAAAAAAAAAAAAAAAAACATGTTGATGCGCTTGAAAAATATATTCTTACATCTGAAGAAAAAAAAATATACAATATTTTATGCAAGAAGTTTAATTTATTCAGAATTATACATGTTTCGAAAAAATGTACATCTACCAAAGAAATTTTTCATATTTTTTCACTGTTAATTGTGCTTTATAAATGCCATCTAAAAAGAATAATGCAAATGTATTTCAAAGAGTAATAATATTTAATTTTGTAATCTTCTAAAATAATAATAATAATAATAATAATTATCGTAAAAAATGTTTTAGAAGACGAACTTTTCATTATTTAAGGGGGCTCAGGGCTTGATCGATGCGGAAAAACATGTAAACAGAGCTCTCGCTTAGAGAGACCATATAAAAACAGAAGTATTGAATGTAACTAATTTAAACTTTCTGATGTTTTAAAAGTATGTTTATAATCTTATAAAATTATAAAATGAAGTACTGCAATGTAATATAATAAAAAATATAGCAAAATTTACATAACGCAATTTTCGAAAAAAAAAAATTATGTGTTATATCACCATCCGCAAGATATCTTAGGATTGAATCGATATAAGAACTTAATTTTTGCTTTAAAATGATCAGGAAACTTTACTCAATAGAATGAATTAAGGATATAACTATCACACACAAAAAAAAGTTATTAAAAAAACTCTCAAATTTGAACATTTAAATCCTCCCCCCCCCCCCCCCAAAAAAAAAAAAAAATTAATTAAAAATACTCAAAATATTAAACTATCTAAAATATATTAATTCATTCTATAGATAATGATGTTATATGCATGCAAAAAATAATTTAAGCCATTCCATCAAATAGTTTTTACTTTCTTCTATCTTTACAAGAAGAAAGTATTGGATTCATGAAAATTTTCGACTTCCGCTTTTCGACGGATTTATACGTTTTAGAAAGTCCTGAACACGTTTTTACTATTTTTAGAAAATGTCTGTCTGTGAGTCCGTCCGTCCGTCTGTCTGTCTGTACGTGACAAAAAATTTGTGGGCGCTCTATCTCAAGAACTAATGCTCGAAATTTAATAAAATTTTATATTCAGTTAGACCTTGGTATGAATTAGTGCCTATTGGTTTTTGGTGAAAATTGGCCTGCATGTGGCGCTGCTATACCACGTTTTTCATGATTTTCTAGATTGCTATATCTCAAGAACTAATGTACAGAATTTCACCAAACTTCAGATTCTGTGACCCCTTGATATACATAGACGCTGATTAAGTTTTGGTGTAAATTGGCCAGCAGGTGGCGCTGCTATGCCACTTTTTCATGATTTTCATGATAGCTATATCTCAACAACTATCGCACAGAATTTCACCAAATTTCAGATTCTGCGATACCTTGAGATACATAGCCGCTGATAAAGTTTTGGTGTGAACTGCCCTATAGGTGGCGCTGCTATGCTACATTTTGCACGATTTTTGCGATAGCTATATCTCAAGAACTAATGCAGAGAACTTTATCAAATTTTAGATTCTGTTACACTAGAATATCTAACATAATTAAACGCTGGTTACATTTTGGTATCAACCTTGCAACAGGTGGTGCAGCTATGCTGCATTTTGCACGATTTTTCCGATAGCTATGTCTCAACAACCAACGCACAGAATTTCATCAAACTTCAGATTTCGTTACAAAATGACATATAACATAATTACACGATGATTACGTTTTGTTATAAATCCTTCAACTGATGGTGCTGCTGTGCTATATTTACACGGTTTTTTTTAAGTAGCTATATCTCAAGAACTAATGCACAGAATTTCATCAAACTTCAGATTCTTTTACACCATAACATAATTAGACGCTTTTTTACGTTTTGGCATAAATTTTCCAAGATATGGTGTTGCTGTGCTACGTTTTGCAAATTTTTTGTTATAGCTATATCTCAAGACTAATGGACGAAGTTCCATCAAATTTCAGATTCTGTTAAGGTCTTGACATAAATAGATGCTTATTAGGTTTTAGTATAAATTACCCAACATGAGGCACTACTAAGCTCATTTTCTCAGAACATTAATTAAATTTTGCGTTTTAGGCATTTTGGATACCAGAATCTCATTAGGCTAGGTCAAATGTTCGAGGAAATTCGATAGTGGGTAACTTTGGGGTCACCACATTTTTTTAAAAAATATTAAAATGTACTTATGAGATAGAAGAAAGTTTTGGGATTGACACATCCAACTAGTTTTTTTTAATCTTGCGGTTAGTCGTCAAAAATCAAGTTTTGAGTAAACGCGACTTAAAGTTGAAATTATATGGGTGCGGCTATGAAATTGTTGATATAAAAATGCTTATAACTCCTTTAAAAATGCAAATATTTATATGCGTTTTTTTTGCACTGAGTTCAAAATTAATTGAATAATCAAAATAGATCATAAAAAAACGATTTTTTGAAAAGTTTTCAAGCCCTTAGCCTCCTTAATAACTTGGTATTTAAAAGGTTAAAATTTGTGCAGTCTTTTCTTTAATCAACCTCCTATGCTACCGACAGTTAATGGAAAATAAGAAAATGCCATTTACTTCGTTCATTTCTTCCGCTAATCCATTATCGTTTTCAATTTCATCAGTCACTTGCTGAACGCACTCTTCTTGATCAACTTCCGATTCGTCCTCATTCGAATTCACAACATTGCTTTCTGTCTTACTCACGATATCTTCATCACTCTCTTCCGGTTCATCTTCTTCCAATATTGTTGGGAGTATGTCAATGTCTTCATCACGTAATCTCCTGCGTACTTTTCTGGAAAATAAAAGAAAGCATTTTATTGGGCAGTTCTATTTATACTGTATTTAGATATTATTGAACTCATTATTAAAGACATTGAAATGAAAATAATAGCATTTTTTATCTGTTTATCCACTTAATCTTCGCGCCCGAGACATTCAGGGGCTGCAAACTTCACGGCTTTTATTCAGAATTTTTTAATTCTCACCAGTTTTATAAAAAATTGCTATTGGTTTTATTCTGATATCATTTTATTTGTCGTTAAATAAGATGAATATTTTTTTTTTTTCAAAAAAGTGGTGTGAATAATGAATTTGAATTTTTAAACCGTAATTTAATGGAGATGCTCCTACGCGAATGCAATTTTAACACGTTCGCTGCCGCTTACGTGAAAATGTGATGATAGTTAATGCCGCGCTGTAGAAGTGGAGTTTTCTCAGAAGCCGATTTACTTTTTATAACAAAGAATCAGTAAAAGATTTTCCCTCGCCAGCGCGTGACTGGCCCTTGGACATCACCCCACATCATGCGCTGGCGCGTGAGTGGCCCCTCAACGTTGGCGCCATATCACGCGCTGGCGCGTGATCGGCAGCGAATGTGTTAAAGGTAAAAGCATGAAACTCACAAGAATGCTTTTGTGAAGTGATTTCACACTGAATAGCATTTTTCAGATTTGGATTGCATGTTGATTTACAATCCGTTGCTTTATCATGACGGCCTTTACCGGGCTGCTGCTTTCGTAAAATGATTCCAAACTTTTTTCTCTGAGAGATCATTTGCCTTTATCAAAATAAATAAATAAATAAATTCCATTCTATTTTATTTGTTACCAAATAAGAATATATTAATATTTCTTGCATTTTAAAAAATAACTGACTGCATGTATGTGTCACTAAATAGCCTCTTTTTATATGAAAACAGATTACACATAATTTGCTAAAAGTTTTATTTTTATAATAAATTAATGTAAGTGTAATAAGGAAGAAAAAAATTAAATTTCTATTTCAAAATTTCAGTCAACATTTTGAATTTATATATTCTAGATATAAAAAGTGCCACTACTACACTGTCTAGTCATATTAACGTGACTACCTTGAGATTTTAGTTGTTTAGTTAAATATCTAGACAAATACATGAGAAATTATCCTGAAACTTCAGGTGTGTAAGTCAAGGCCGTAGTCAGAAAAATATTTCGGAGGGGGATTTGAGATCATAATTTTTATCGTTCTGATTTTCGATTATTTTTTTTTTTATTAATTGAATAGGGGCGAGTGTTAACAGTCTTATTAAAATTTTTTATGAATTCAATTAATTCAATTTGATATAATTAAAAGAAAAAATTAGTATATTTCATTTCAAATAACATTAGCCTTATTTAGATAATTTTTCGCTACAAACTGATTTTAGTCGTTCAGTTAAATATCTAGACAAATACATGAGGAATTATTCTGAAACTTCAGGAGTATAAGCAATTAATACAGGTTATGTATTATCATTTTAAATAATAAATGTTAAAAGTGTTCGATGAAATAGAGGATTCCAGTTTCACGAAAATGTTGCAGTTGAATTGTTCGGATATTTACAATGTGCGAAAACTAGTTAGACCGGAAAGAGGCAGCACGGACACTGTTGAAATTTCAGAATTAGATAAAATCGATTCCAAAATCGATTTGCATATTAAAACACAATCGGTCTGCCAAGTCATATTTTGATGGAAAAACTTGTAAATTCAATTTAACAGTCGACTTATAGGTTTATGTTTTTCTGCTCCCGTTCTCCCATGTTTTCATAAACTTGGATCAAGAAAACAAAGGTAAACGTGCGATTAAAGAGCTAAAATCAGATTTTCAAATATTTTTCACCAAGATATGACTTGGCAGACCGATTGCGTTTTAATATGCGAGTCGAATTTTAATTAATTCTGGAATTTCAGCCGTTAACTCGATGTGGGGACCGTCTATGTGGAAAGTAATATTACAGGCTATTTTAAAAGTGAGAATTTGAAATACTGAGAAAAAATACGTTATGCTTCAGTTTTTGTATACCTTTATTAATGTGTTTTTATAGACATTAATCTAGTTAAATTTTTATCATATATCTATATTATATATAACAAAAGTTAGTGCTCGGATTAAGGGGTCTCAGGACTTTTAAAGCTTCAAAATTTTCGAAATTTCAATTTTTTTATACGTTAAACTGCTATTTTTCTGGACATTTTAATATAATTGTTTTCTCGAAATCCTCATTAGAACAAAAGTTATAGGTTTTAGAATTTTATTCGCTCAATAGCTGAAGCGGCGTTACCGAAACTTGAAAGTCATTTTTCTCAAAATGACATTTTTTTTCATAGCGCGCACGATATCTCAAAATCTTGTAAGTATTTTCACATAAAAATTTCAAAATATATGTTTCATGTTAATCTGTACAAACTGAACCTAAAATTTTCTTTTTATTATTCAAAAAAGTTTATTTCTTAGATGATTATGTTGTTGAAATTTTCAAATATTTGTATTAGTTAAACACAACTTTGTATTAAAAATAGAAAAATTATTTAAATATAAATTTATTTAGGTTCAAGGTATTTATAACAATCTGATGTATAAGTCTGTACCAAAATTTCCATTCTAGTTGCCATATTTATTTTGTAATCGTGCGCGTAAGCTATTATACCAATTTTCTGCTCGTTAAATATCTGACAGTTTGGAGCGCCCTGTAAATGCTAATTCTGCACCTTGCAATTTTTTTAATGCATAAGATGAAAGAACGTACTTATATCTTTCATCTCAATAAAAATTATGTTTTAATGTCATAAAATTTTTAAGATATAAATGTTGAATATGGTCTTCTTTTTAAAAAATTTCCGATTTTAAGAGTCCTGAGACCTTTTAAAATGCATCTTTTCCGATATTTCCATTTTATGTGTTTTTTTCCTTTTATGCATGCGTATTTCATTATAAAAATTTTATGACTATGAGTTGATTTTTATTTAACGAGTTCTATTTATAAGGAAGTGCTTATGTGTAACGATGATACTTCGTTAAATGGAAGCTTCATTGCATTATTATTTGTAAACATTTCTTTTATTTATTTATTTAACGTCATGCACAATTAAAAAAAAAAAAAAAAAAAAAACCTGTAAGGTTACTAAGATTTTCCTAGTAGACTTGTATTCCAAGATCTTGTCATGTATAACCTTCCCCGGTTATACGAAATTTTGCTGTTATCGTTATATGAAAAGTTCTTGGAATACAAGCTTACTAGAAAAAATTTAATAACTTTACAGATTTTTCTAATTGATTCTTCTGGATATCTGAAGTATTTAATACTTTCACAATTTACGAGTTTGGAATTCAAGCTATATAAATTTATGATTCAACTCTGGCTACAAATGTTGGAATAAGAGAGTTTATCATTTTACTGTGGCAACTTTTTTGATACCTTGTCATGGTGCTACCCAATTTTCAACTGTTTCTTATGGAGGAAAAAGTATAGCGTAACATACCTATAAATAGCTGGAGGATTAAAATTATATTCATCCACATCATTGTGACCGGTCTCGGTATCGGATTCGTTTTCAGATGAGCTACTAAAACAGGACTCAGTCTTAAGTTCATCCTTCTCAAATTCATCAATACTGTTAAGCATGGAATCCCAAAATTCTGGATCACACAGTCTGTCTTTAAATTCGCCCTCAGTCTTAAGTTCATCCCTCTCAAATTCATCAATACTGTTAAACATGGAATCCCCAAATTCTTGATCTCCCAGTCTGTCTTCAAATTCATCCTCAGTCTTAAGTTCATCCCTCTCTAATTCATCAATACTGTTATACATGGAATCCCAAAATTCTTGATCCCCCAATCTGTCTTTAAATTCGCTCTCAGTCTTAAGTTCTTCCCTCTCTAATTCATCAATACTGTTAAACATGGAATCCCAAAATTCTGGATCCCCTAGTCTGTCTTTAAATTCGCTCTTATTCATACTCTCACATGATTCCTCAATTGCAGCATCTTTCTCATGCTCCTAAAAAAATAAGCATGCAATAGGTTAAATATTGAAGCTATTTTAGAATGAATTAAAAGTTTTTTTTTTTTCTTAAACTCATCTTAAGTGTTCTAACTCAGAGATTGTGCTTATATGATAAGTTTCGCTTCGAAAAATTCTCAAATACGATCATGATAATAAGTGTAAACTTAGTAGTCAAAACATTACGAGTTGCCTCCAAACAATCTATGTTTTAGCCACTCTAAACAAATTTGAAAATGAAAAAATTTCTTACCGTTATGTAAATACAGGTGAATAGATATGTCTTTCACACAGAAAAGATATTAAAAGGATCTATTCATGCAACAGCCGTCAAATTAATTTAATGGTAAACAGCTATTTAACGCCCTTAATATAAAACGTTTTTGTAATATTTTGAAAATAAATGTAAAGTACAGTATATCGCCGATTATCGAGACTCTGTATCGAACTTCCAATTATACGAACAGCCTATTTTCCTCAATTTTTTCACGTAACCGAACTTTCAAATATCTGAGCAGTCTAACAGTGCGTAGCTAGAATGGGTAACACCCGGACCGAATGTAAATGGCGTCATTCTCAATTACCAGGGTGCCATCCCCCTCGCCCCATCAGTCATATTTTTTAAATCACGATTTTTCGTTATTACCACAAATGACCATATCATTCCTAATTTAACTTTCGTCTTCCTGCATAAAGAATAAATAAATAAATAAATAAATACATAAATGCGATGTGTCTATATGTAAAAGACGTCTCTCTTTCGAAGTTTGCCTTCGCTACCCATCCGTTGGATGGGTTGGCTTTTGTTCTCTGGTGCATATCTTATCTAGAAAAAATTTACATTCTCAAAGAAAAGAAAATTAACTCTGTTGCGTCGTACATTAAAATTTTCATTTTATTTCAGAATTCTTTTCTAAAATCTCATAAGATTATATATGTATATTTTTTGCAAAAAGAGATAGGATGTCACGCTTTAAAGGGTGACACTCGGGGCGGACAGCTCCCTTCGCCCCCCGCTTGCTACGCCACTGCAGCTTAATTCTATCAAAAAATTTTTTGTCGGAATTTTCTATTATCAAAACATATATATCCACTTTCTCTCATTTTTGCCGTATTCAACTAACGTATTTAAGAATGATTCGAGATACGGCAGTATTGAAAAGTATGTTTCGTTTGACGAAAATAGCAATCGAAGGCCTTTTTTTGCTTAAATTATAATCTCTAGAGTTCTGAAAATTTTTAAAAAAGATAAAATTTTAAACAAGAAAAAAGTAAACAAAAAAAATAATTTAATTACAATAAATAAAAAAGCAAAAATAAAATAAAATTAAATAAAATTAAACACACCAGCACTAATGGCGCGGGCATCCCTAAGACTGGATAAAGTGTCTGATTTTAGTGTAGTCAGTAACATCCCTTAAATTATCTCTCCATTCATCCGAACTAAGATCGGTTCCGACTTGATCGGATAATCAGCGTTCTAGTGCATTTATAAAAATATATATTTGCACTAAATTATTTTGCATATGTTAAAGTAAAAAAGATATTTTTTTCTAGTTGCTATGATAAGAAAAAAATAAAAATGATGGCCTGAAAATGCATTTACCAGAGTGGTCTTGGAAAAAAGGCTTATTTGGCAAACACGATATGTTATCACAAACGTGAAAAAAAAAAAAAAAAAAAAAAAAAAAAAAAGGAGTTTAAAAAATTGTTTTTTTTTTCTGTCAAAAAAAGTAATAAAGTACTTAACTGTTTTCAATAATGTGCGTTTTAAGTGAAATGGAATTAATCGAAAAAAAAAACGTAACTTTTCAACCGAATTTTTCATTAGTATTTAAAATTCCACAGAAAAGCAAGATTATATTTTTTTCAATCTCATCAAAAAAGCAAGATGACATTTTTCTTTTTCAGTCTCGTCAGAAAAGCAAGATGACATTTTTCTTTTTCAGTCTCATCAGACAAGCAACATGACATTTTTTCCCAATCTCATTAGAAAAGTGTGTGACGACTGTTTAACAAACAAATCAAGTTTGTTGATTAAACTTAGCGCAGTTAGAGTGTTCAACAATCTTACAAACTTATTTTTTTAAAAACCTTTTTTTAGCTCTTTCCAACAAAGTACAAAATTTCAAGTCTCTATCTCAATTTGTTCAGGAGATAGAGCGTTTACAGACACACAGACAGACGGCAATTTTTTTTTTCTTCTAAAAATATGGTTTTCGGAATCTCAAGCGTTTGAAATGTGTAATTCCGTAAAAAAAGTTAAAAAAAGCGTTTTATATCACGAATGATTAAGAAAAGTGATAACTAGCAAGTACCAGATCTTTAAATCTTTAGTTTATACGCATTTTACAGTTTACTTATTAAAATTGCAATTATTGTAAACGGCGTTAACATAAAGTTACCTAAAAAGTTACGCTAAGCTAATTTTTTTTTTTTTTTTTTTTTTTTTTTTTATGATAGGGAAAATGTATTATGTTTAGAAACGAACGAATTAATTAAGAGCTTGTGGAAAAGCATAAAAGTGTGGTAAAATTAATTTTTTACTTCCATTGTAAAGCATATATACATCAAAATATGTATGAGCTACAAAATTTTACATTAACACAAAAATTCAAACGTTTGTATAGTATGGGAAAAAATATTAACATGAAAAAACTATATGTGTTTTTTTTTTTTTTCCGAATAATCAGACATTAACATAATCGGTGCATCACACTGGAAATAGGAACTCGATCTAAAGGCATGAAGTAAAAATACGAACATAAAAATTCATGTTAAAATTTTATAATATACACAGAATTTCATTTACCTCATCTAAAATATCTTCAGTTGAACTGAAAACCACGTTTTTCACCATAATTAATGAAAAAATTACAAAATCGCCCTTCGTAGAAAAATAAGACTTTTCTCGAAGAAAACCCCAAAATTGGAATGATTATTCATCTATACCGCGATGTTTGTTGTAAAATATCCATTGTTGAAAGATGTTCATTATTGCATAGGAGGGTGCATTGTTACATAAAAATATACAGTCTTTGTCAGTAAATAGCATTGTTAATTTTACAACAATTAAAAACTAGTCGTTGGGGGCCACCGTAATACTTACCCATCATGGATAGGCATATGAAAAAAAAGGATGTGAAAACTATTATACAATGCATTTCAATTGCAATTCCAAAACAAAATATAAATATTGTTAATATGCATAGTAATGCTCTATTAATGAATTGCTGATGTACCAATTTCGACAAATTATATAAAACGCCAAACTACTCAAGTAATACCGAACTGCGTAAAAGAAACATCCTTATAACTCCAAAAATAATTATAATATAAATTAACAGTTTACTGTGTTGGATTAAGCGTCTCATTTTCAATTAAAATATACCTCTGAACTGAAATTTGAATGAAATACAGGGTCATGAAAAATCGAAGAATGTGGAAAACAGGATTACAAATATCTCGGCAACTAATAATCCGATCGACTCCGTTCTATATGCAAAATGTGTGTTATTTTATTGCCTTTTACGTCCATTCCTTAGAACAAAAACATTCGAAAATTTTTATGTACCTTTCATCAGAGCGAATTTTTCGAGAGTCCGAAAAAAATAGTTCCGGATAATCGAGGTTGCTGATATTAAATAAGCTTCGTCCCATTCTTAGATATTAACTACATACAAAATTTCAAGTCTCTATCTCAATTTGTTCGGGAGATAGAGCGTTTAGAGACAGACAGACAGACGGACGGCAAAATTTTTTTTCTAAAAATATGTTTTTCGGAATCTCCACTATCTAAAACGTGTAAATCCGTCAAAAAAAAATTTTCGATTTTCAAAACGATTGCAAGACTTACCCTATACTACGTATGATGGGTAAGTAAAAATTCTAAAGAATAGGCAGCTATCAATAAAAAAATAAACAAAATTATTAAAACACACATGCACACACAAATAACGCCTGAATTCAAATCATAAAGGTACATACATATAATATACAGAATACATACAAACAATAAATACAATAAACCCAACTGTCACTCCTGTTGGATTTATTGTATTTATTGTTTGTATGTATTCTGTATGTTATTAGTGTGTACATTTATAAACAAATTTTTTGCTTAGAAAAATATTAATGTTCAAGATTTTATTAAAAATAAATAAACATTGGCACAGATGTCATATACGCATCATATTTTCACGTGTTTCTTTTCCCCGCCAAATTGGCGAATATTTTGTTTTTAAATATAAGTTACAAACTGCATGCAACAACAGCATGTGATTTTTTATTGCAATATAAAAATAAAAACATATGAGAAAATGAAAGAGATTCCAGTATTTAAAAAAAGAAGGAAATAAATATAAATAAATGATAGTTTGATATAAATAATTAATGATATAGTATATAATAAATAGTAATTTAAAGAATTAAAATAAAAAATAATAGTAAATATACATGAATTTAATAAAAAAGGAAACAATAAATAAACAGTTATATGTAATGAACTTAATAAGTAATGAAACAGTAATTATAATTTTTACAATAAATTGTAAATATTGATAATTATAACTATATTGAATGCATACAATTGCATCATTTAATCAGTACATTTCACTGAAATCTTTAATTTTTCCCATTTTATTTCGCTAACAATTGTTATTAACTTATTAAACGAGTCTTCTCCTTGGCAAAGATGTGCCATGTCAAATTGGCGGAAAAAAGAAACACGTGCAAATGTGGTGGGTATATGACATCTGTGCCTAAATCTTACCCACATAGACCGGGAGGCGTCAGCACAGGCAACTACGTCATCGAGTTCACGGATATAAATCTGGGATTAATTCATTATCGATTGGCATACTAAAACACAATCGGTCTGTCAAGTCATATCTTGGTGGACAACAGTTAGAAACTCGATTTTAGCGATGGAGTCATAGGTTTACCATTATGTTTTCTTGCTTCCAATCCTACATAATTCTGCATTTTTCGGTGCAGGAAAGCAAAATGATAAACTATGAGTCAACAGCTAAAATCTGTTTGTAGGTACAGTAGAACCCCGCTAATTCGGACCCCGATAATCCGGATCTGCAGATAATTAAGATCGTTTGGTCATTTTTTCTTTCAAGTTTGAGAAGCGATTGGCTAATTTCCATAACATTAAATTGTTTCATCGTCGTATTCTAAATAAAAAAACTTTTTTCTGACATGTTTTCGGAATAATTAAGCAAAGTAAACATTATTACTCTCTGCAAATATTCAATAAGTTTAACACAAAGGTGATTTTCTGTTGGTATGTTATATTTTATTTCATTTTTTTCTAATTCTCCGGATAATCCGAATTTTTGATAATCCGGATTGGGTCCGGTCCCAATTAATCCGAATTATCGGGGTTTACTGTATTTCCACCAAGATATGATTTGTCAGACAGATTGAGTTTGGCACAGATGTCATATTCGCATTACATTTGCACGTGCTTTTTTCTCCCGCCAAGTTGGCATTTTTTTTTTTTTTTTTTTTTTTTTTTAATATAAGTTTCAAATTATATGCAATAACAAGGCGCGATTTTTATTGCAATATAAAAATAAAATAACGTGAAAAAATGAAAAAGATTCTAGTATTTTAAAAAAGGAAATAAAAGTAAATAAATGATAATTTGATATAAATAATTACTGATATAGTATATAATAAAAATAATTTATAGAATTAAAATAAAAAATAACAGTAAATAAACATGAATTTAATAAAAAAGGAAACAATATATAAACAATTATAAATAATAAACATAGTAAGTATCAAAACAGTAAATATAATTTTCCCAATAAATCGAAAATAATAATACTTATAGCCATGTTGAATGCATGCAGTTGTATCATTTAATCAACACATTTTACTGAAATCTTTAACTTTTTCCATATTATTTTCTTAACAATTGTTATAAACTTGCATTTTTAACAAATGCGAAAAGGGATTGTATGTGCTGCCGTGTCTTCCAATCTATTATCATAAAAAAATCTACACTAATTAAGTTGTTATATTCTAAAGCCGGGCCAGGTGCATACAAGCAAGGTCTTTTTTTTTGGGTACTACTCTGTTATCCCGTCGACCAATTTCGCCAAATTATACATATTGACATAATTTTTATTTCAAATAACGAAAAAAAAATAATAATTAGAAAAATATTAATAAAAATTCAAATAAAAAAAACGAAATAAAAATCACTTAATGGCATTTTAAACACGCGAGTCGTATTTAATGTCATTGAATGTGACATCTACGATAATCCATTATTGACATTTAATCTTATAGTTTGGCGATAATTTTTTGGTCGGCGGGATAACCTAATAATAACTTTTTTTTTTTTTAAATTCCTCGATATTTTTCACATGTTGATGATATTAAAAATTAAGATAGAATGTTAACCAGTAAGTGCCAGATTCTTTAAATCTTTAGTTTATACACATATTATAGTTTACTTATTAAAATTATAATTATTGTACACAGCTTTAACATAAAGTTATCGAAAAATTCTTGTTAAGGTAATTTTCTTTTTCGGAGGATAAGGAGAATGTGGTATATAAAAATAATCAAATTAACTAAAAATGCAAAAACATAAAAGCATGTTTTTTTTTTTTTTTTTTTTTTTTTTTTTTTTTTTTACACTTACCCTTTATACGTAGTATAGGGTAAGTCTTGCAATCGTTTTGAAAATCGAAAAAATTATTTTGACGGATTTACACGTTTCAGATAGTGGAGATTCCGAAAAACATATTAAAAAAAAATACCGTCCGTCTGTCTGTCTGTGCGTTTGTAAACGCTCTATCTCACGAACAAATTGATATAGACACTTGAAATTTTGTATCTTCTTTGTATGTAAGAATGGGACGAAGCCTATTTAATATCAGTAACCTTGATTATCTGGAACTATTTTTTTCGGATTCTCGAAAAATTCGTTCTGATGAAAAGTACATAAAAATTTTCGAAATTTTTTATTTTAAGGAATGGACGTAAAAGGCTATAAAATAACACAAATTTTGCATAAAAAACAAAGTCGATCGGATTATTAGTTGCCGAGATAGTTGTAATCCTATTTTCCACAATCTTCGATTTTTCATGACCCTGTATTTCATTGAAATTTCAATTCAGAGATATATATTAATTGGAAATGAAACACTTAATCCGACTCAGTAAACTGTTAGTTAATATGATTATTATTTTTGTAGTTATACGGATGTTTCTTTTACGCAGTTTGGTACTACTTGAGTAGTCTGGCATTTTATATAATTTGTCAAAATTCGTTCATCAGCAATTCATTAATAGAACATTACTATGCATATTAACAATATTTAAATATATGTTTAAATTTTGTTTTGGAATTGCGATGCATTGTATAAATAGTTTACACATGTTTCATTTTCATACATTATATTATAAATAATCATATTGGTTAAATATTACGGTAACCTCCAACGACTAGTTTTTTTTTTTTTTTTTTTTTTTTTTAATTTTCGTTGTAAAGCATATGTACCTCTGCATATGTATAAGATGTATGATAAATTTTTTTACGTTAACACATAAAATTCAAAACTTAGTAAAGCTCGGTGAAAAAAATTATTAATATGAAAAATATTAAAACATCTTTTAGAAATTATATGTATTTTTTTTGTGCCTAATCAGACATTATTATAATCGGTACATGACACTGGAAATAGGAACACTATCTAAAGGCATGAAGTAAAAATATCATGTTAAAATTTTATAATGTATACTAAATTTCATTTACCTCTTCCAAAATATCTTCAGTTGAACTGAAAACCACGTTTTTCATCATAATTAATGAAAAAAATATCAAGTTCGCCCTTCGTAGAAAAATAAGACTTTTCTCGAAGAAAACCCCAAATTTGGAATGATTATTCAACTCTTTCGCAGCGTTTGTTGTAAATTATGTATTGTTGAAAAATGTTCATTATTGCTGAGGGTTCATTGTTACGCAAAAGTATACATGTATTCCTGTCGATAAATAGCATTGTTGATTATACACCAATTGAAAAAAATTCTAAAGAATAGGCAGAGACAGACTAGCGTCTCTTTCTCGCACTATTCCCTATGAGAACCACGGAAAGAGGAAAAGTCCATTTCAAGTGCAGGTGGAAAGGGTGGAAGAGCAGAGTAACTTGACTTCCTCCGTTCGTAAATCACGTGATATTTGCGTCATCATTGTTTAGTTCAGCTTCAGATTCGGATTTACTGATCTGATTTTGTTGTAATGGTCAACTTCTTAAAATATTGCATAACGTCTTTAGACGACTATTTCAATGTAGAAAACATAATTTATAAGTGTTTAAAAAATGCACATTAAACATTTATTTACATATAAAGGCTAGCCAATAAAATCAGTATCCCATCTTTTTAAATTTTATGTTCTCTTGTATTTTATTTTTGCATATTTCTGATCAATGTATATAGAGTTGATCCATTATTTTATTTGTTTGTAGGAAAGGAATGGTTAAATGTTAGTATCGTTCATGTTATAATAAATTTTAAAATATCATATTAAAAATATATGATTGGTAAAATATTACTGCTTACTAACTGTGATTCATTTCATTAAGATCCTAATTAGGTATATGCTTAATAATAAGCATTTATTAAAGTGTGAAAGGCTGATTTTAAAACATGCTTTTAAAGAAAATAAATAATTATTAGCTATTTTTGATTGTAATATTCCAAAAAATTATTCATTTCACAGATTAATGTGATTTTTCTGAATATAAATAGCTATTTTATTTATTTATTTATGATTTTAATACTAATATTAATCAAATTTTGTGTGCTAGCATACTTTTAAAGGTCTTTGAAATGCTGAAAATACTATGAGTATTTCTACATAGCTTACACCATATGTAAATGAAATTTGGTATAAGAAGTATAATGATTATTATGTTATGTTTTTTTTTCTCGTCCTCCTCTCCCCTTCTGCAGTTTCACTTCAAAATTCAATTGAATACTTTATTTATTTTAAGGTACTAGTTCCTCCTAGTACAGTACCTAAATAAAATCTAATATTAAAAATTATATCACTTGGACTAATAGCTCCTCATTTAAATTAAATTATTTTCAGGTACTCATTTCGCAAAGTTCCGCTGTCTACCCTTCCCACCTGCACTTGAAATGGACTTTCCCTCTTTCCGTGGTTCCCGTAGGGAATAGTGCGGGAAAGAGACGCTAGTGCAGAGACAGTAGCGGATAGGGACAGCTTAATGCAACAATGTTAAAACTTAGACTGAGTAATGAAATGGGAAAAAAAAAATCAAAAACGGAGTCAATTCGGACAAAATTCAAGTTTGTCCAAAAATACGCGATAAAATTTTGGTTGTTTTCTTTTTTTTTTTTAATGATGATTTTAATTGCTATTTTATAGAAATATACAATGAAAGCATTTTATAATTTTTTAAACATTACAATATTAATAATTATAATGTATTCTCTTCAAATATTAATGACATAATCCTAAACCAAACCAGACACTAAATTTTGGCGATTTTAAGTGACAAGCACTCTCGAGCGAACTGAATTTTCAGAAACCTAAAAATTCTCCCCAATCACAACGCGGAATTTTCAGCAGACAATTACCGACGTGAACAGTTCCAACGATGATTCCTAAGCACCGCGCGCCAATTAAAACGAAACAACAACAACAACAAATTATTAGGCACAAGAATCTGACTGTGCTGCAGAGTCTAAAATGGACGAAACTCGTCAACGACGCGGTCACTAACGTTGTATGAGCGCTGCGCGCCCATTTAAACCAAAAAAAAATAACTGGATGTACGAAACTCGCTATGCAGCAGTCTCTAAAGTGCACGAAACTCGCTGTACAGTAATCTCTATAGCGCACGAAACTCGTCAATGCCGCAGTCACTAACGTACGTATGAGCGCTGCGCGCCCATATAAACCAAAAACATACTGGATGTACGATACTCGCTGTACAGTTATCTCTAAAGGGCACGAAACTCGTCAATGCCGCAGTCACTAACGTACATATGAGCGCTGCGCGCCCATTTAAACAAAAAAATCACTGGATGTACGAAACTCACTGTGCAGCAATCTCTAAAGTGCCCGAAACTCGTCAATGCCGCAGTCACTAACGTACGTATGAGCGCTGCGCGCTCATTTAAACAAAAAAAACATAGCTGGATGTACGAAATTCGCTGTGCAGTAATCTCTAATGTGCAAGAAACTCGTCAATGCTGCCGTCACTAACGTATGTATGAGCGCTGCGCGCCCATTTAAACAGAAAAAGAACAACATCACTGGATGCATGAAACTTGCTGTGCAGCAATCTCTAAAGTGCACGAAACTCGTCAATGCCGCAGTCACCAACGTACGTATGAGAGCTGCGCGCCCATTTAAACAAGCAAAAATCACTGGATGCATGAATCTCGCTGTGCAGCAGTCTCTAAAGTGCATGAAACTCGTCAGTGTCGCGGGCAACGCGATTATGAGTGCTACGAGCCCATTTAAACAACAACAACAAAAAATACTGGTTGCACACAACTTGTTGTACCAGAACGAAACTCGTCAAAGCTGCTGTCTCCAACGGCACTAAAACCCAAAGAAACATCTCTGGATGCACGAAAGTCGCATTGAAAAAATTTCTAAAATGGACAAAACTGGTTAATGCCGCGGTTACTAACGCCGGAATCAATTTATTAAAATATGTATAAGTTTGTCCAAAAATACGCGATAAAATTTTCAAATATTTTTCTAATATTTATAAGGCATAAATATTATGCTAATTTTTAAATAAGGAAAAAAGTATTTCGTATAAAGGATATTGCGCTACCGTATTAACATTATAATATTAGGAGTATTAAAATTATGAGAAAATAAAATATAAATGCCAAAGGCGGATCTGGAGTATCCTCAAGGGGGGGGGGGCGATTTTAGAAATTTGGAGATTCCACTTTAATGCGTGAGTCGAGGCTACTTTTTTCACTGCGGGTCATGTTGCTTCTATTTTTTGCTGCGGGCCGGGTCTCGGTCCGGTTAACTTCTATTTTTTGCTGTGGGTCGGGTTTGGGTCCGGTTGGTTTCTATTTTTTGCTGTGGGTCGGGTTTGGGTCCGGTTGATTTCCTTTTTTTTTTTTGCTGCTGGTCGGGTTAACTAATGTTTATGCTGTGGATCGCATTAGCAGATATTTTTATTCAGAAACTATGGCGTTATGCATTTTTTGATACAAGCAATTTAAGAAAATACTGTCAAAGTTAGCGTTTTGAATAGAATTTCTGAAAGCGACAGCATGAGAATTTAGAAAAATCTGCAACCATTTGAGAAGAGTCTCTTATATCTCATGAAGGTTGTACAAGTATCTTATTTACCAAAAATGAAAATCGCTATTCGATTTCAAATCCCTTCATTAGTCAGACTTGTAAATTTTATACTTTTACAGTTAAAAATTAGTTAGAAAATGTGTCAAACTTTCGTTGAGAAGTGAATTTAATAACGATCAAGAAGTATATTTCCAAAGATTGCGTTAGTATAAGTTATCTATCGCTATTAATAATTTTACAAATCATGTTGTCTGTCCTACACATCTTGAGAACAATTAAGTCTAGGTCCAGCCCGGCTTGTCTATATGTAGAAAAACAATGCAAGCCCGATCTCGCGCCGACACGAGTCTGCTAAAAAAATATTAAACCCGGATTACACACAATGTAACTATCCGATGCCGATCTCTACATTGGAAAAGTTCCATTTCTGTATTGATGTTGCCAAACTAGTATCGGCTGGTGACGCAAATTTATACTTATTCTCGTTAAACCCATAATCATTGAAAATAGCTCATATTTTAAGGTTCCAGCTGAAGTCTTTATAAAGGGCCAGTAGGCCCACTAATTTTTTTTTATTGGCCCGCCCCATATGGCCCGTTTAATTTTTTGCCAACTCGGCCTGTTTATTTTGTTTGTTGACCCGGCCCGTTGGAAGAATTATTCTAATTTTGCCGCCCGATAGAAAATTCGGAACGATTTCGCCGGCTCGGCCAGGCCCGGGCCCGAGCATACTTCTAGACTGGGTCGGACAAGGACCAAAATTTAGTTTTTATTCCGAGCCGAACCCCGACCAGGGAAATTTTGGTCAGTGAGGACTAGAGATAAATTCGAGCTCTTATTCCACACACTGTAAAAAAACGGACGATTTTGCGGAAATACTGCTGGTAATAAAGACGCCAGTATTTTTTGCTGTTTTTTAACGGAAAAATTTCCGTAAATTCCAGAAAAATTTCCATATTTTACTGTAATTTACGGGAATTTTTCGGTTAAAAAAGATTAAATTGTACTGGCGTCCAGATTACCACTAGTATTTCAGTAAAAACTTCCGTTTATTTTATTTATTTATTTATTTATTTATTTTTTTACAGTACAGTCCGGTCCCGCCTGAACCAGCAACATTTTGTGGCATCAAGAGCAAAAACCCGATAATGAAATTATACAGTAGGAAAAGATTGCATAATACTTATAAAAAATGCTCCAAAAGTAATTATCATTTTAAAGCTATTTTTTATATAAAAATGGCTGTTAAACGAAAATTTAAATTTAATATTATCAAAAGAACAGTTTGGTATAAAATAAAAATGTACTTTACACATAAGAGGATTCTCATATTTTATCTTTTGTTTTAATAAGAAAATATTATGGACATGTTAACAAGGGCGGATCTGGAGAATCCTCAAGGTGGGGGGGGGGGGGCTATTTTAAAAATTTGGACACTCGACTTCAATGCGTGGGTTGGGCTAATTTTTTCACTGCAGGTCATGTTGCTTCTATTTTTTGCTGCGGGTCAGGTCTGGGTCCGGTTGTCATTTATTTTTTGCTGTGGGTCGGGTTTGAGTCCGGTTGATTTCCTTTTTTTGCTGTTGGTCGGGTTAACTAATGGATCGCATTAGTAGGATTAGCAGGTGTTTTTATTCAGAAACTACTTCGTTATTCAGTTTTCGATATAAGCAATTTAAGAAAATACTGTTAAAGTTAGCGAATAGAATTTCTGGAAGTGACAGCATGAGAAGGTAGAAAAATCGTCAATCATTTGAAAACCAGAAAATAAAAATTTTAAAGTTCAAAACTTTTATAGGAACAGAGGGCTGCTCGATGGGACGAATATGCTAAATACATTTACTTACAGTTACGGCATCAGCAGAGATACCAAAATAAATGATAATTACTACAGTTATTTCCATATGAAAAGATATTACTTGTAAAGACTTGTATACGTTGTATACACTAGAAATTTAAATCATTCGGTAACTGCAAACTAAAATCAGAAGAAAATATCCTTTGTCTAAATAATAATAATAATCTCTGCCACAAACAAAAATCGGACTAAAAAAAATTCATTATCCCCGCCTTTTTTCGTAGGCGCCGGAACGTCGCTCGTCGACAGTGCTTGAACATAAATTTATAGATGTAGATATGACTAATTGTTTTTTTTTTGTTTTGCTTTTTTTTAATAGCATTCAAATACTAAAATAGAAAAAAGATGTGCTTTTCAAAATAGCAAGACATTGATTTGAAAAGGAATAAGTAATTTTTAAGGGGGAAAAATTCTTTTACTTTTTCTATTCATTGATAAATAAAAATTTCAAGTTTCAGATAAAATGAGTCCGAGCCCGTAGACCAGCATAAAAATAGAGCCCGAGCTCGCATCGAACACGGGTTCAGTCTGAACCTGTCTCATTTCTAATGCAGACATATAAAAAGAATGACTCCAGACCAGATTCGACCTGGAAGAAAAATAAGTCAGGCCCAACCGAAATCTGCAGAAAAATAATGATCATGATGGTATAAAATAAATGACGGTCCAGCTCTAAAAGCGGCAAGACCAGACACAGCTCGAGCCCCGCGAACTTTAAAAGGCGCGGCCTGAGTTGGGCCGCGCCGAATTCGAGTTAGGATTTAACTCATTTCCTGCGAGGATGCAAGAATTTTTGGGTCATTTTTATTAGCCCAAGATGGGAGGACAATCGCCTCTTAGCCGCCCCTCCCTCCCTTAGACCCGCTACTGGGTCCGACCCAAATCTGCAGAAAAATAATGATTACGATACAGCCCGGCTCTGAAAGCGTGAAGACCTGACCCGTCCCGAGCCTCGCGAATTTAAAAAGGCGTGGCCCGGGAGGGGGGGGTGGGGCGCCGCACATGACTCGAGTTAGGCTTCAACTCATTTCCTGCGAGGATGCATGTCTTTTTGGGAAACTTATATTAGCCCAAGGGGGAGGGCGATCGCCCCTTCGCCCTCTCCTTCTTAGATCCGCCATTGACCGATATGGAAATGTTGACCAATACAGACCTCTAGCAAAAATAAAAAACAGACCAGGCTCGATAAGGGAGAAAAAGAAATCTGTCCCGACCCGAATTCTGCAAAAAAGTAAGACCAGGACACAGCCCGCCTCTAAAAGAAAGAAGACCTGACCCAGCCCGAGTCTCATGGATTTAAACTGACGCGACCCCGGCCAGGCCATGATGGGATTGAACTTCGCCACATGTTCGTGCTTGAGGATGCATAATGTCATTTTGTATGCCCTTTATAGGCCCAAGGGTAGTAGGAACTGTCCCTTTCCCACCCCCATTCTTAGATCAGGCGTTGCATCCTTAGATCGGTCCGGTTGGGTCAATCCCAGACCGTTCAGCTTTTATACCGGACCGAGCCTGAGCTTGGAAATTTTGGTCCGTGTATACTTGTAGGAAGAAAGATGTCCACGACCTAACCAAAAAAAAGCCAGTGTGGCTCGTTCAGCTCAGAAGAAAAATGTAAGACCCGACCCTCCCCGGTTCTAAATATGTGAAGACCTGACCCAGTTCCTCTCTAATAAATTGAAATTGGCGCGACCCGACCCAGGTCGCGCCGTTCTCAAATTTAGTTACAACCCCTTTTCCGTGCGGGTATCCAATGTCATTTTGTAGATCTTTATAGGGCTCAAAGAGGGGGCGATCGCCCCCCTCCCTAGATCCGCCATTGATAAATGCACAATACAATGTAAAACACAGGGAAAAGTAACCGAAAGAACACCAATACCAAGAAAATCACTCGCCGAAACCAGGTAAGGATTTTTTGATTTTTTCCCCGTTTCGCTATGCAGTCCAAGTTTTAACATGTCCCTATCCGCTACTGGCAGAGATGGCATAAAAGCAAAAGACATTTTTGCTCAGAAAAATGTTAATGTTCAAGATTTTATATAAAAAAAAATAAATATTACACACAGCCTCTGTCATACTTTCTATGGAATCACTTTTTAAAATCTAGAGTTAACTTTCCACCCAATCCATTTTGGTACTACACTGTTATCCCGTCGACCAATTTCGCCAAATTATACAAATCACCAAACTAATAGCCAAATTATACATTTTGCCGTAATTTTTACTTTAAATAATAAAAAAAAATAATTAGTAGAATATTAATAAAAATACAAATTCGAAATAAAAACCACTTAATGACGTTTTAAATACATGTATCGTATTTAATATCCTTGAATTGACATTCACGATCATTCATTAATGGCATTTAATCTTACAATTTGGTGATAGTAATTTGGTCGACGGGATAACAGAGTAGTACCATTTTTTTATTTTTTATTTTATTTATTTATTTATTTTATTTTTGTGTGTGTGCCTAAACAGCCATCATTGTGCGCGCGGCAGCGCTCAACAATAATATGATTGAGCGATAATGCTTAAGCATAGGAAACCGCAAAAACACGGATTTTTCAATTTTTCTTTTTGCAATAACTAACTAAATACTTATCCAATTTTGATGAATTTTTTTTAACATGTTCGTCTGACCAAGAAGCACAACATAGCACAAAAATTATTTTTTTTTATGGCATACTGTAGGTGTACTGTAGAGTATTCTGAAAATCGGACAAAAATTTTGTGTCACAGCACTTTTCTCGAAATCTACTAAAGATAAAAACTTAATTTTTTTTTAAACAAAAGACAAACTTTTTATCCCGGGGTAGTCATCGAGAAAACGTAATTTCGCTGGGCGGTTTTTCTGAAATTGCGTATTTTCCAAACTTGGTCATAAATGGGTATATCTAACGTTCTATTGCAGATAGAATGTTGCGGTAAAGTTTATTTTAAAGATTTTGCGATGCTAATTAATCCTGCAAAAATTCATAACTTTACGTTAAACAGTTTTTTTACAAGATGAAATAAAAGAATAGCAGCCATCAATCTAAGGTACTTCTGATCATCGGAGAGAAAAACCAGTTACACCATTCGATTAAGCATAAAAAAATACAGAATGCTTTTTTTTTTCTCTTATTTTTAACTTAATTTTTTAACGAATTATGAATTTTTTTGAAATTTTTGACATGTTGATTTTTGTCATTTTTTAATGAATCATTTACTGAATAATTATGCACGGTGTCTAGCCCTGGTGGCTGTCAAATTTGATTTTTAATTTTAAATTAGGCAATTTTTTGCACCATGCCAAATTTACATTTTATCCATTTTTTTCGTTTATTTATATTTTGTTTTTAGCACAATGGCATCAATGGCAAAAATGCCTGGCATACCTGTCAAATATTGGGGCCCTGTACTTTAACAAAGTGTATTTACTTTAAGTATATACCGTATTTATTCTAATAGAATGCGCCCTCTAATAGAGCGCGTCTTCTAATAAAGTGCGCACCTTGGTGCTGATTGAAAAAATAAATATACGAAAACGATATAGTAGATAAGTAGAAAACGATTACTTAAATGCATTATCGAGGATTCTCATCGATCAAAATAGAGATATTCTATCAAAGCGATGGAGTGGCGATGCAGCAAAAGTTTCAAATTTTGAACAATGTACCACTCCTGTAAACTATAGCGCCAAGGATATGCACACTGTTAAAAATCTGCTGCATTTTGCTGCAACGCACTCCCCTGCTTGTATAGAAAACGGTTACTTGGCCGTGAAATGGCGCTTTCTCATTGGTTGGAATAGAGATATTATATACAAGTGGTGGAGGGCGTTGCAGCAAAATGCAGCAGATTTTTAACAGTGCACTGTTAAAAATTTGACCCATTTGTTGCAGAGTCACTCCACAGCTTTTATAGAATATCTCTTTATGGCCAACGAGAATGCTCCATAACACAGTAAAGCAATCGTTTCCTATAAAAGCGGTGGAGTGACGCTGCACCAAATCGGTCAATTTTTTTAACTGTGTATAGTGTAAAAATTGGCTACACTGTTAAAAATTTTATCCATTTTCTGCATCGTCACTCCACCGCTTTTATAGAAAACGGTTGTTTTACAGTGTTATGGAGCATTCTCATTGGTCATAAAAGAGGTTTCTATAAAAACTGTGGAGTGACGCTGCAGAAAATGGGTCAAATTGTAAACAGTGTATAGTGTAGAAATTGGCTTCAACTGTTAAAAATTTGACCCATTTGCTGCATCGTCACTCCACCGCTTTTATAGAAAACGGTTATTTTACTGTGTTATGGAGCATTCTCATTGGTCATAAAAGAGGTATTCTATAAAAGCTGTGGAGTGACGCTGCAGCAAATGGGTCCAATTTTTAACGGTGTACTTCAGTAATACTTAAAAAATGCGCTAAAATATTGTATTCCTTAAATATGCAACGATGCTGATGAAATCTAAAGATAACAGTGACATCTGCGTTTTTTTCTAAAACTGCGCAACTTTTGCTAATCTAAACAATGTATTAGGAAATCCCGCAGATGTTGCTGCGATTGCGTTACTGTGCATGCCTGTTTACAATAATTCAAAGGAGTGTACCAAGAGTCACTCATGGACCAAAGAGTACACAGAGTGGGTGCCGGTCATGAGGCACAGCCGCTCTTACTGGCCTTCATTGTGAAGGTCTTTTTGCCTCTATGTAGAGGCTTCCTTCCCCCATGTGGGGGTTTAAATTCCTGATGATGTTGCTTCTAGAAGGACGCCTGAAAGATCCCTGATGGTGTTGCTATTATAGGGCACTTGATGGAAATCACCTTGGTAGTGGTACTTATACTCTACTTTTACATGCTCATTATGGGGTGTAACTGTAACATGGGTATGGCTATGGGTATCCTAGCTGCCATTAATGGAGCTAACCAAGGTTCTGAGTGCAGTTACCTACATTTTTGCCTAAAAATGTAGTGATCTTCGTTTCAGCTGAGGGCAGTTTTGCTGTCTCAGAATTCCCGATGATGATAATTTTCTGTCAGTCTTCTTTGACTGATTACTGCACTGTCTCTTTGATAGTGCTTATCTGAGGGAATTTCACATATACGTTGCATCAAAGTCAACCCACTTTTTAGAATACCAGACGAAGAGTATCCAATGTCTGAATGTTCAAAAAGACTATCCTTTTTTTGTATAAAAAAGAAATCTTTCATTAAAAGAAGGTAAGCAGTAAAAATGTAATACATTTAAAAAATACGGATTAAGAAAAAAAAGAAGCATGGTTTTTGTATCAAACTTTACTCTTGCATAAAAAAAGTTCCTGTTTTTGGCAAAAATAATGGATATTTGAATGAAAAATCTATTCTTTGAAAGGATTTATTATTTTATTCACTTTAGTAAAAAACTGATTATTATTATTATTATTATTTTTTTTTTGAAAACCACCGTAGAATTTTGGTATAGAAAAACCTGTTTAAAAAGTTTTTTATTTTAAATTTGTAACACCAGAGTATTAGAGTATGTAGCATTTTTTAATTTCAATACAAATAAGATTTTGTTCTCTATATATAAAATACAAAACAAGTTGTGCAGTATCCCTATGGAATATGGAAAAATAGAAGGACTAGTGAAAAATGCTCCAAGGAGCAGTGCAAAAGCAGAATATGATTCTAATTGAGCATTAAAAAGTAATGGACAAGTTTATTTTTTGGAAAAAGTACACAAACATTTAAAAGTAATGAACAAGTTTATTTTATTGAAAAAATGCCCAAGCATTTAAAAGTGATGGACAAGACTTGAAACTGAGTCAAGAACTAGTAAATAATTTCCTCAAGACTTGAAAATGGCTGATCATGCTCTTATGTGACAAGCATATTCAACGTCCTTTTTTTATCCCTGTCTATCTTAGTATTGACACGTTATCAGAATATAACATTGTGCTCTATAAAAGCTGAACTTTCAGAGCAAGTTTTTGATGAAGTAGCTAAATTTACCACATGCTGCTCCTTAACAATTTACTTGTGAAGTAGTAAGTCTTATGGCAATTTTATTATGTCCAAGTACATAAAAAAAAATGGAAAAGCAGTTGCTGTTTGGTTGTACATGTTACGTGCTTATCAGGTATTCTAACTTTATTAAAATCAAAATTTGCTTGAAATATACAGTGCTTTTGATAAACTTATCGATTACTTATGAAAATATAAAAATCTTAGCACTATTTTATCTTTTGCTAATAAAAATCCGCTTAAAAATTTTTAGAAAAAAGATTGGATAGAAAAACTGTTTTTTAGTGATAAGATTGCGTGCAAAAAATGGTTGCGATAAGAGTAAATACAGTGCAAAGCAGTAATATCAAGGCTTTGTTAAAGAGGGGCCAGGATGTGTTTAATATAGATACTGTATCGAATACTTGTTGTGAAAACTGAGTTTTTCTAAAGCACAGTGTTAGATTCTGCCAACATGCCTTTACTAAGATAGACAGGAATAAAAAAAGGACGTTGAATATGCTTGTCACTTAAGAGCATGATCAGCCATTTTCAAGTCTTGAGGAAATTATTTACTAGTTCTTGACTCAGTTTCAAGTCTTGTCCATCACTTTTAAATGCTTGGACATTTTTTCAATAAAATAAACTTGTTCATTACTTTTAAATGTTTGTGTACTTTTTCCAAAAAATAAACTTGTCCATTACTTTTTAATGCTCAATTAAAATCATATTCTGCTTTTGCACTGCTCCTTGGAGCATTTTTCACTAGTTAATATAATCAATACATCACACTGGAAATGGGAACACTATCTAAAGGCATGAATTGAAAATAGCATGTTAAAATTTTATAATGTATATCAAATTTTGTTTACCTCTTCCATAATATCTTCAGTTAAACTGAAAACCACGTTTTTCTTCATAATTAACGAAAAAATATCAAGATCGCCCTTCGTAGAAAAATAAGACTTTTCTCGAAGAAAACCCCAAAATTGGAATGATTATTCAACTCTTTATCAGTGTTTTGTTGTAAATTATCCATTGTTGCAAAATGTTCATTATTGCTCACGAGAGATCATTGTTACACAAAAATATCCATATATTCCTGTCGATAAATAGCATTGTTGATTCTACAACAATTGAACAAAAATTCTAAAGAATAGGCAAAGATGGCATAAAAGCAAAAGACATTTTTGCTCAGAAAAATGTTAATGTTCACGATTTTATTAAAAATAAATAAATATTACACACAGCCTCTGTCGTACTTTCTATGGAATCACTTTTTAAAATTTAGAATTAACCAATCCATTTTTTTTAAAGACAAGCTTTACTTGAATATATTATTATGCGTATTTCACCATATTATTGACCATAACATGATTTTAGAATAACGTAAAAATATGATTATTTAATCGTTTTCGACTAAAGCGTCAAAATCCTTGCATTAGTTCTTGAGATAGGGCTCTGTGCCGAAATCCTATCAAATGCAATATAGCAACCCCATGTGTTAAGCTATTTACTTCAAAATATAAACAGCATCATTTCAAAGAACTATTCAAAGCTACAATTCAAAGTGTCAAGAACTAATCGAGTCGGAAGTTTGAAGGAAATCCGTACGTTAGTTCTTGAGATTAGTCTGCCGAAAAAAATATGAAGCATAGCAGCACTACCTATTGAGCGACTTACATCAAAGTGTAAAAAACGTCAATTTATGTCACGGACTAATTGAATCTGAAGTTTGATGAAAATCCGTGCATTTGTTCTGAAATTGAGCGATTGTGGAAATCGTGAAAATGCTGTATAGCAGCTCCACCTATTGAGTGATTTACACCAAAAACTAATCTGCACCAATTTATATCAAGGTCTAACAGAATATAATTTTTGTTGAATTCCGTGCGTTAGTTCTTAAGCTAGAGCGGCCACAAAATTTATGTCACACACAGACTCACAAACAGACATTTGTTTAAAACACATTTTTCGTTATCTCTGACCGCTAAAACGTCTAAATCCGTCGAAAATTGGAATTCGAAAATTTTCACAATTCCAATACTTTCTTGTAAAGATTGAAGAAAATAAAACCATATTTTAGACTCAGTTCTTAATTTTGGCAGGATTTTAGACAGTGTGGGTATTAGAGATGGGAAATATGGTTATTTTTGGTTAACAGGTTACATCATTCCACAGTAGCGCTGGTAACAGATTCCAACATCCTGTTATTTTTGTAACAGGATACAATAAACAATTTATAAACAATTGCTAAATATGCACCCAAACGGACAACACATGAGATATGGGCCCTAAGGGGGCCCTCCGTGGGGGGGGGGGTCTTTCTAAAGGAAACCAACCCGTATTTACTCAAGGAAATCCAAAGTTTGAAGAAAATCATGGAAAACTCCGAATGATTAGGCTGACGGCCGCGATTGGGTTCTGTTTTAATCCAGCACCTGCCGTCTACCAGTTTTGAGGGCGGAATCTCTCCGCCACTAGTAGGGCAACAACATTTAAGCAAAAATCTATAGGCACATATATTTTTGAATATAAAATAATGTATCCTATAGGAAATACGAAAAACAGGAAAATTAGAAAGTATAAGAAAATATATTAAGAAAACTTTCTTTAACATACAGAGGAAAACAAATTTTTCAAAACTGCATCCTCCATATACCGCCTTTTCTCAATCAGCCCTGTTGATGTTTTAAAATCTGAGATGAGATGCATACTGAATTTTTTACAGCAAGTCAACGCGTGCTGCCACTACCAGAGCGGCTGCAAAACATAACACAAATATTAACTGATAGGACACAGAAACTTATCAGATAGGACAGATGGTAGAGAATGAATTTTTTTCCAGGCCCAGTTTTTTCGTCTAGTTTCTTAATAGCAGATATCTATAGTATGCAAGATCGATTGTACGCTGTTATGAAAGCAAAAGAAGGTGCTACAAAATATTAACTACCATTTACTTCATATTAATAAGGTAATATTGTTGCGTAAAATAAAATATTACAATACTTTGAACTCATCTAAATTTTATCCTACTATTTTTATGTCTTTCAGAAAGCTGTAAACCTAATATATTGTACTGTATTTTATATTTTATAAATATTAAAATCTTATCTAAACATTCCAGATTCAATTTATAAGAAATTTAATTGCATTTACTTAGTATCAAAAATGATTAAATTAAAAATCATTTTTTTAATAATTTTTTCTCACTTTTTTTAATATTTTGAATATGAGTTGTATTAAAATGGTTCCAAAGTTCACTAGCTCAGGCTTTTTTATATGGGTCCATACATAAATAAAAAATAAGACTTATTTCCACAAAATTTTCACCCCCCCCCCCCAAAAAAAAAGTGACATTTTGGGAGTGCTGACAGAAGTGAAAACTTGGACAATTACGTTTGTATTTTTTGAATTGTGAGGACATATTTTTTTTAATCGTCAAAAAACATTTTATTGTGCAGGAAATACTTTTAAATAAAGTGTTCTTTTTATTCATTATTATAAAGTACTACTACAAAAATTACATTACAATTTTCATTTAATGCGCAATTGTACATGAAAAATAATGCATATTATTTTACATAAAAAAAGACTGAATAATATTTATATGGCACAGATGTCATATACACATCGCATTGGCACAATTTTTTTCAGATACCGGTTTGGATCCGTACTTTCACCAAAAACCCTTAATATTTTAATAACATTATTTTTCTTTCAGTTACATGAAGTATGGCTGCTATAAAAGCGTTACATTTTTATAACCAATTTTAGCGTCGATGATTTGGGCATACATGATCAGAGCCGTCCTTAGGGGTGTGCGACAGCTGCGGCTGCACAGGGCCTCGCACCTGAATACAAAACATTTTTTTCTTTAATAAAAAGAAGGTATAATAGAAAATCTTTTGCATAAATTTATGATTTTAGTTAAGAAAAGATAGTGGTTTTGACATAAAATGTAGCCTATGTTGGAAGAGTGACTTTCATTATCAATTTTCCATCATTATTTTTGAAATTGGTTCAGTAGTTCCAGAAATTACCCCTTCAAAACACACAATCAAATGTTATTCCTTTATAATACCTATGGGATAGAACTCTGGCTCCTCGGGTCACAGTATATAAGATTAAAACCATTCTACTTTATTGATGGTATAGATTATATTATGTTAAGAGTCTGAAAGGAAAGGTCCTCACAAAATCCTTGCACCGGGCCTCGCTTTAAGCCGTTCTCCGTAAGGACGGCTCTGTGCATGATAAATTAGATGTTACGTATTTCGAAGTTTTCAATCAGCTGAAGCGACAGTAGAAAATGTATATGTGAGAAATGCATTGACGCTGCAACACCTGACAGCTCGCTACAAAATTAAATGAACGGTAGCCCAATTACGGATGATTCCAGCGTAGTCTTGGTAACGTCTCTAATAAACATAATTCATTTCACTTTGCGGTGGGGTGGGCTGTATGATGCTTCAACAGTAGTACTACTTCCGCCGGGGCGCCAGATGACTGACTGTTTATTTAGACGCGTTCATAATTATATAAATATGTTGTTACAGTTCTAACAGTTGTTGTCTGGTCTGTCAGCATATAACAACTTAAGAATCACCCGACAGAATAATAAATTTAACCCTTTATCTACCGACGCGCGACGGTACTCATAAGTACCATTAAAATTACTTATTATAAAATTCTTTTAATACGTCGATTAGTTGTAATACTGTTTAGAATGAGTTACAGATACATTACTTTATCTTGTTCCAAAAGAAATAGTGGTTACACAAAACAAATTTTTTTTAAAAAGGATGATTTCTTTTGCCTTTGTATCTTTTCAGCTCTCTTGGCGCTGAGGAGGATGGGGATTTTAAATTCGGAAATATTTCTATATTTATATTGTAAGCACATCATATTTTTACATTTTATAATTCCACAAAATACTAAGAAAACAATTTAAAATAAAAGATTTGAGTGGGGTTATAAATATTGCACAAAATCCCTGTAAATTCAAACTTAATTAAACCTTCTAGATCTTTCAATCCTTCTAAAATCCTTCAAAAATTTATGAAATGGTTATGTAAATCTCTTAATTTAGTTTAAACAATTTACGTAAAATGCTTTAGAATGTAAAATTTTCATGAATTCGGTAGATAAAGGGACATTTCTCTAAAATAGGAATTAAAATAATCATAAAAAAATTGAAGAAATAATAATTTTATTATAACTTTTGTCTAAGTTTATAAGTGTATAATACCAATTTATCAAGAAAACAAAACTCGCCGAAACCTGGTAGAGATTTTTTGTTTCGGCTCCCCATTTCGCTATACAGTTTAAGTTTTAAATTTGTTGCATTATGCCGTCCCTATTCACTACTTAGAGCGAGGTCCACTAAAAAGGACAATTTGCTGGCCAAACCACATTTACTAAAATGTGTCAGTTCGGTTTGGATCCGTACTTTCACCAAAAACACTTAATATTTTAATAACATTATTTTTCTTTCAGTTACATGAAGTATGGCTCCTGTAAAAGCGTTACATTTTTATAACCAATTTTTAGCGTCGATGATTTTGGCATACATGATAAATTAGATGTTACATATTTCGAAGTTTTCAATCAGCTGAAGCGACTAGTAGAATAATAAATATAATGTACAGAATCATTTCAGAATTTTGTAGAGTCCTTTTAAATGTTATGAAAAACGAATAATCAAAACTTAAAAAGCTATTCATGAAAGTTTTCTTCATTCCATTAAATCCTATCATACGTAATGAATTCAAAGATATTTTTTGAAAGGTAATGATTCTAGATTGCCATAGTTGTGACGTCCTATTTAAGCTGGAGTCCTATTACTTCGTATGTGTGATTGAATTTAAAATATGGAATCGTAATAAATTGTGTATTCATGCATACCTGCATAAGAGTGCATGCAAACCAATAGAAAAAGTAGAGACTGCGATAATTTCTGGATGCGTAGCACACTATACTGCAAATTACTACTAGGAAAAGGAGGGACTACAGTAGTTTTATCACTTTTAACGCGTTACACTATAAACTACAAAAATAGCAGGTATAGACCATAGTTAGTTTCACAGCAGGTAATGCGCTACACTACAAATTATTTCTAGAAAAAATAGAGACTACATCAATTTCTCTAATTTCTACATTTAGAGCGCTTCACAACAAAAAAAACAATTAGAGACTACAAGGATTTCAGTAGTTTAAAGCAGAGTTATCGCTGGCACTCGCCATTGCGCCAAATGGCGACAAGATGCTCCATTTGGCGATTAAAATAACGATCAGATTCGCCAAATTGCTAATGCTCAATTGTTGACCAATGTTGTATACAAAATGTCATTGGCCGATCAATTTTTAGTGTACGTTTTATTACGGTGGATCAAAAATAGCTGTTTTTATTTTTAATGAAGCGGCTAATGTCTGAAACATTTAGACATTTAGGAAACATTTAGAATGTACTTACCTTTAACAGTTTCTATAGCGGATTTTTATAATGATGTTATTCTATAGGAGCACAGTAAAAAATTAAATGTACATTTTTCAGTGTTTCACGTCGAATCTATTTTGCTAACATGCGACTGTTTTTTATTTCTTATTCGCCAAATCGCTAATGTTAGTCAAAAGCCAGCGAGAACCTTGCTTTTAAGGGTGTATTTCAATTCAAACTGCCTACTTTCGGATGTCTATTTTTAAATTCATTTTTGCTCTCAAACGCATCAAACTGGGAAATTCTGTTATTTAGAAAGTGTACAATGTGCCGTGCTTGTCGATTCTTTAATAAACGCAGAAAATATTGCAAAAAAAATGCTCTCAAAGTTGGCGATTTGCCGAAGCGGGAGATTTGAGAACGAAAAAAATATATCACACTGAGAAAGTAATTGTTTATAGATCAAGTTCTAATGGATTGAGTGAAAACTGAAATCACACGGCATCTTATACATCGCTCCAAAAATCACCTCAGCAAGTTTCATGTTTCTACTTTTAAAAATGAGTCTAAAAATGTATCAGAAAATTTCGAACTGTGGAAGGTGGAAAAATATTTTTTCGAAGACACCCTTAACATGCTATACTACAAATTAGTAAGGAAAAGTAGAGACTACGGTAGTTTCACTACATGTTCAACGCTACACTGTAAACTAATACTATAATAAAAAGAATGTTGCCCAGTCAAACTGATGGCATTGAGCTCACAGGCTACGCATACTAATTGTACATTACTGCCTTATATTTTCAAGGGTTAACTCCATTCGAAAAAAAAAAATTAAGAAGGGGAAACAGCTCTCCCCTTTCCCCTTTTTTATACTTAATCACTGATCCTCCTAAACCATCAAGGACATGCTTTATCATATAAAAAATCTATATCCAAAATTCAGAGCAAATAGGATAATTCCCAATAAAAACCCATTTAGCATTTATATAATTTAAGAGAAGTTATCCTTCTCTTTTATACTTAACCATTAAACTTCCAAAACTATTCAAAGATTTGAGCGAAATCTAACAATTCTGCTTGAAAAACAAAGAACTTAAGGGGAGGGGCATTAGAACCCCCGTTCCCCCTGTTCATATTTATTCAATGAACACCTAATAACAGTCACGGAATTCCCTCATCAGAATGATCCTATATCTAAATTTTGAACGAAAACTGTTAATTCTTCATGAAAAACCCATTTATGTCAATTAAGGGGAGGGGCATGAGCCCGCCGTTCCCCCTCTTATACATATCGAATGAACTCCAAAAACTAATCAGGGAAGCGTCTTATCAGGATATACCTATATACAAAAATCCTTTTCGGCATGGCCTGTAGGCGGAAGTAGATTTCGAAAAGTTTTCATCTCAAAAAAAAAAAAAAAAAAAAAAAAAAAAAGATTATAGATGAAACCAGTTTAACTACTTTATTCAGCCGCTTTTAAAAAATTTTTAATTTCATTTTTCTGTAAGAACTAGTTTTATCAAAATCATCTTAAACGAAATTCTACTCAAATGCCCTTTTTGGCAACATATTTTGAATTATATTCTTACTTTATTTAAAAAATTGACCAATATACTCATTATATAGTTCCTAAATATCAGAAAACTGTTAATTAAATTCCTTTGACAGCAAATTGAATTTAAAAATGAGTCATAAAATAACCAATTTATTATTTTAATACATCCACAATTCTTTAATCAAGATCGCTTTGAGAAATTTTGTGCGAGGTGCCCACTTTGACAGATTTTTTTAAATATATCTTTAGCCTTTATCAAAAATCTGACCAATACGGCACATTACACAGTTCCTAAATAACAAATAACTGTCAATTGAATGCGTTTGAGAGCAAAATTGAATTTAACAAGTATGAAAAATCATGCGTTAAGCATAGATTATGAAGCACTTTCCAACACTTAATGAAATCTTTAACAAAACTTTGCTATCAAAGGAAATAATAGTGTATAGCCAAATATACCCAAATATGTATTCCAGTACATTAGAACAGCCCTGTATTTCATAAGTCAGTTCATATAGTGGGAAAATTTAGCTTAGCAAGAAAATACCCAGTAGCTTGAGATTTCTTTTTCAGCAATTCATACTATTAGATGGAAACATACTTGAATACTTTTGTTCAGCCCTGTAGTTTACATTGTACCTTTATTACACGTCAGCATGAGGCTAAAATTTATTGTAAACTAAAACACTTTTAAAACAACTGAAATCACATTCTCATAAATCATCATTCATACGCATCCACGTACCGAATTCTTTGCGTGGCCCTGTATATCCTTTTATCTATATTCTGCAAACATTTCTCAGTAAATTGAATGAAACTCAGCGTAAAAATGCATAGCTTATTTAAGAACCACGTTTAAATAATTTACGCTCATATTCAGTAACGTTGGTGAGCTCTTTATGGGTAGCCCTGTATATCAACTATAACATTTATACACACCATATAATGTGCATATATTTAGCGAAATATAAACGCGCATATCATAATTAAAATGCATTTCATCCCTCCATCAGCCATCATCGGACACATATATGGTACTTCGGTAAAAATATACTATTTGAAATCTTTTGTGTGGCCCTGTAACTGCTATGTACTTCATATTATGCAAGACAGTAGCGTATAATTTATATTAAGCTTCAGAGACATATATCAATTTTATTATGCATGAAAAAGCTTAATATATTTAAAATATGTAATGGGAAACTTTTGATTCGCCCTGTAGATAAACTAATAATGGTAGAAACTTCATTTTCGATAGGACTTGTGCTAGGGTAAACGTCAATAACGTCCTAAAATTTCATGGCAATCCGAGTATATTAACGATTTTTCGCCATAGGCCGTAATGTAATGGGAAACTTTCGATTCGCCCTGTAGATAAACTAATCATGGTCGAAACTTCATTTTCAATAGGGTTCGTGCTAGGGTAAACCTCAATAACGTCCTAAAATTTCATGGCAATCCGAGTATATTAACGATTTTTCTCCATAGGCCGTAATGTAATGGGAAACTTTTGATTCGCCCTGTAGATAAACTAATCATGGTAGATACTTCATTTTCAATAGGGTTTGTGCTAGGGTAAACATCAATAACGTATAAAAATTTCATAGCAATCCGAGTATATTTACGGAAGTTAGAGAGCGCACAGACGGACAGACGGCCATCCGGCCAGACGGACAGACGGCCAGACAAACTGAATGCATAAGCCCTTTTCAACTTTGTTGGAAAGTGCTAAAAATGAGTCATAAAATAAACAATTCGTTATTTGAATACAACCTCAATTCTTTTATCATGATCGCTAGGGGAAATTTTTTTGCGAAGTGCTTACTTTGACAGCTTTTAAAAAATATATATTCACCCTTTATCAAGAAATCGACGAATACGCACATTATACAGTTCCTAAGTAACAAAAAACTGTCAATTGAATGCGTTTCAGAGCAAAATTGGATTTAAAAATGAGTCATAAAATAACCGATTTGGTTTTTGAATACCCACAGTTCATTAATCATGATCGCTTTCGGAAATTTTGTGTGAAGTTCCCATTTTGGCAGCCTTTTTTGAAATATATTCTGCTTTTATCAAAAAACTGGCCAATCCGTCACATTATATAGTTCCTAAATAAGAGAACCTGTAAATTGGATGCGTTTGAGAACAAAAAAAGATTTAAAAATGACTCGGTAAAGACGCAATTTCTTAAATTTCCTCAAATTTCAATCACGATAACTTCGTGAAATTCTGTTCAAAATACCCTTTTTAGCAGCCATTTTAAAAATATATTCTGCCTTTATCAAAAAACTGGCCAATACGTCAAGTTATATAGTTCCTAAATAAAATGACCTGTAAATTGGATGGGTTTGAGAACAAAAATGAATTTAAAAATGACTCAGAAAAAATGCAATTTTTATACTTAATCAATTTTTTAATGACGATAATTTAGGGAAATCTGTTCAAAATACTTTTTTTGGCAGCCTTTTTAAAAATATATTCTGCCTTTATCAAAAAATTGGCCAATACGTCGCATTATATAGTTCCTAAATAAGAGGATCTGTCATTTGGATGCGTTTAACCCATTTTAGGCCAAGCACAGAAATTTTATAAAATGTAGCATTATTTTTATTGAAATATGCTTAAATTACATACATTAAGACACAAAAAAAGATTCGTGCATGAAAAATAATATTTTATATAAGAAATAATATTTTATATAATAATATAAAATATTATTTCTTATAATGAATAATATGAATATGAATAATATTTTTATGACTTTTGTTTTATTCTTATTTCATATACAGAATTTGCAACTTTAATCTATTTTGAAAACATATAATTCATTTCAATTGGAATAATAATATATTTTTAAAAAGTCGAATTTGTCAAAGGCGTTTCAAATTAAAACTCTAGCGTATTTTGAAATTTTTTTAAGAGAAAGTGTTTACTCCAATTGAATTACTAATATTTTATGGATGTCTTCAAAAGCCTTAAAAAATAGAAGAAAAATAAAATTCTTGAAAAAAATGTGTCAGAGTGTTAAAAAAAAATATTTATCGAAATGTTTTGTATACGAACCTTTGGCCGAAAATGGGTTAAAATAAAAAATGAATTTTAAAATGAGTCAGAATATAAGCAGTTTGGATTTGAGGTTTTTTCTCCAACTCCTATTTTTGTTTAATTTATTTTTGCTATAAGAATTGGTTCTAGGAAAAACTTGTCAATATAAAAGTTATAGATAATATTGTGAAGATGTAAAATAAATTTAATTAGATTTGATTGCTTAAGAATTGAGTAAGTTATGGTTTTTTTTCTTTTTCCTCCCCCCTTTTTCTTTTCGTTTTTAATTTTTTTCATCGGTAAAAATTGGTCCTATCAAAAACTTGTAAGTACAAAAGTTTTAGATAATATTGAGTACATTTACATAAAATTTAGTTGGATTTGATATCTTGAGAATTGACGAAGTTATGAATTTTTTTCTCCCAAAAACCATGTTTTTTTCGCCCCTTGAACCCATTTTTAACTTTATCAAAAATCTGTCATGCATAAACTTTTTGCCCATTTTTTTAGAAGTAATTTAAACTTTAAACTGATTCGATATCTATTTTATTTAAGAAGTTATCGCGTTTTTTCGGTTTTCACAAAAACCCTCCCTATTTCCACCCCCTTGGTCCGATTTTGCCCATTAACGAACTCGACCGAGATTTTAAGCTCCTTGATTTTATGTAAAAGTTTGAAGAAGATCTGAGCATAATTATGGAAGTTATCGCGTCTAGAAGAAAGTGATATACACCGATAGATACATAGATAGATAGATAGACAGATATATGCTATGCTAGATATTGCTAGATATTTACTGATGGTAGTTTTGGGGTCTAGGAGTCATGATTCGTGAAGATCCGTAAAAATTTTTCCGAAATTCCAACATGGGAGAGAATGCAATAGGTAGTATTTCATACGAAATCTACCTAATATTTCATACGAAATCTACCTAATATTTCATACGAAATCTACCTAAAATTTCAAATGGATCGGATATTTTTATCATTAGTTATCGCGTTACGCGCGAACGAACGAACATACATACAGAACGAACGGGCACATAAGCTCTCAGGCTATGATAGCCTGTGAGCTAAAAAAAATAGAGACTACAGTAATTTCACCACTTCAATGCTGAATAAAACAAACAAAAATCTTACTGTCATTTGACACAGATATAAATCAGTGTTAATTAAAAAAAGAAATTCAGTTACAAAACCTTTATATTTTCTTTTGGAAATTAATAGACCCATCATATTATTTTACCACATTTTGATTTTTTTAATGTTATAATACCAAAAATCACATTTTAAAAGTCTATGTTTATCTAATGTCCTATCCATTCATTAGTTTAATTAAAGAACACAAACTCAAGTCATCTATTAAATTTAAATTGCCCATTTCATTAAAAATTCCCGATTCAAATTACATTTTTATAGCTCTCCTTCGTTTCATTTTACATTCTGTTATTTGTCTGCAGTGATCATAAAATGAATAAAAAGAAGGGGTTATTAAAATGAGCATTCGGTACATTTTTTAAATGGTCCAATCCAGAATCGGTGGAATCCTTTTGAGGGGATTGAATTAAAGATAAATTTGGCTCCGTCCTTACTCCATTTTAATACTTTTATTATACTATTTTTGTCTCTTCTAAGGACGGAGGGGAGGGGGGTTGCATATAGAAGCCTAAAAATAAGGGTATTTTTTAACCTTTTTATTTTTTCTGTAATAGAAATGAAAATTTTAGCTACGGGATTTTAGGTAGATTTCGTAAGAAATACTACCTATTGCAGTCGTTATCATGCATGCGCGTAAACAGGGGGGGGGGGTGCCCTGGGTGCCCGAGCACCCCCTCCCCCCACTTGCGTAGACCCATTCACAATTATTTTTTAAAAATTGCGTTTGGACCCTTTTTAAAAGAAATATCACACAATTATACACTCTAAAATAAAAAAACCACGTCTAAAACAAAATTAAAACTGTTTTATAGGCTTTCGTTTTAGAAGGTTTTACTATGTAAGATATTGTTTGTACCCAGCATGTTCAGGTAAAAATTCGGGGCACCCACCCGTTCAAAAAGCTGGTTACGCCTATGCCATGAGACGACTTTTGAAAAATTTCTTCATAACTTTCCATTATATGACCCCAGAAACTCCAAAGCCACCCCATCTAAAAAGTATATACAGGGTGTCTCAAAAGGTCGTTTACAAAATTAACATGCTGGTCTGTCATATCACGATAAACAATATTAAATAGGAAACTAAGGGTCCCAAACGTCTTCCAAAGGAGATATGCGCCATTAAAGTTTAGGGTCCAAAAATTCAAATGATTGTAAAAAACAGAAAAATTGGTCGATTCGTTTTCGGTTTTCACTAAAACTATTCTTTATGTCAGTATTTTGTTGAAAATAAATTATAAAGATAAATTTCAAAACATGTCGATAGAGGGCGCTTTAAACTTTGGAGTAACGATAAACTAGTTTTCACCATTATTTTTTGCATCTCATTAAATTTTTTTAGAAGCTTAGACATAAACTTAAATTTTGAGCTCAAAATCTAAATCGTTGGAAGTAGTTAAGTAGCGCAAACTGAATTGCTGGGGGAGGTTCAAATTTCAAATTTTTATAAAAAACGGAAAAATTGGTCAATTGATTTGCGATTTTCACTAAAATTATTCTTTATGTCTGTATTATCTTGAAAATAATTTATAAAGATAAAATTCAAAAAATGCCGATAGAGGGCGCTTTAGACTTTGGAGTAACGTACAACTATTTTTTTCCGTTATTTTTCGCATCTCATAATTTTTTTTAGAAGCTTAGACATAAACTTAAATTTTGAGATGAAAATCTGAATCATTGGGAGTGGTAAAGCAGCGCAAACTGAACTGTGTTCAATGCGGGTGGGGAGGTTCAAATTTCAAATGATTATAAAAAACGGAAAAATTGGTCGGTTTTCGCTAATATTATTCTTTATGTCCATATTTCCTTGAAAATAAATTTTAAAGATAAATTTAAAAAATCCGTTAGAAGGCGCCTTAAACTTTAGAATAACCAACAATTATTTTTAACTTTATTTATTTATTTATTTATTTATTTATTTATTTATTTAATTAGATGTTTATAAAAGTTTAGACTTAAATTTTGTGCTCAAAATCTAAATCGATAGGAGGAATTAAGAAGCGCAAACTGAAATGTGTTCAGGAGTTGAAATGTTACCTTCCCCACCTCTTGAACGCAGTTCAATTTTTGGCCGCTTAATTACTCACAACGATGCAGACTTTGAGCACAAAATTTAAGTTTGAACTTTACAAGCATGTTATTAGATACAAAAAATAACGGTTAAAAATAGTTGTTGGCTACTATAAAGTTTAAGGCGCCCTCTGACGGAATTTTTTGAAAGATATCTGTAAAATTTATTTCCAAGAAAATATTGATATAAAGAATAGTTTTAGCAAAAACCGACCAATTTTTCCGTTTTTTATAATCATTTGAAATTTGAACCTCCCCACCCTCATTGAACATAGTTCAGTTTCACTACTTAACCACTCCCAACGATTCAGATTTTTATCTCAAATTTTATGTCTAAGCTTCTAAAAAAATTTATGAGATGCAAGAAATAACGGAAAAAAATAGTTGTACGTTACTCCAAAGTCTAAAGCGCCCTCTATGGGCATTTTTTGAATTTTATCTTTATAAATTATTTTCAAGATAATACTGACATAAAGAATAATTTTAGTGAAGATCGTAAATCAATTGACCAATTTTTCCGTTTTTTATAATCATTTGAAATTTGAACCTCCCCCCGCAATTCATTTTGCGCTACTTAACCACTTCCAACGATTTAGATTTTGAGCTCAAAATTTAAGTTTATGTCTAAGCTTCTAAAACAATTTAATGAGATGCAAAAAATAATGGTAAAAACTAGTTTATCGTTACTCCAAAGTTTAAAGCGCCCTCTATCGACATTTTTTGGAAATTTATCTTTATAATTTATTTTCAACAAAATACTGACATAAAGAATAGTTTTAGTGAAAACCGCAAACGAATCGACCAATTTTTCTGTTTTTTATAATCATTTGATTTTTTGGACCCTAAACTTTAATGGCGCATACCTCCTTTGGAAGACGTTTGGGAACCTTAGTTTTCTATTTAATATTGTTCATCATGATATGACAGACCAGCATGTTAAGTTTGTAAAAGACCTTTTGGGACACCCTGTATATATATATATATATATATATATATATATATATATATATATATATGTATATATGTGTGTGTGTGTGTGTGTGTGTGTGTGTGTGCGTGCGTATGCATGCGCGCGTGTATGTATGAATATTCTAAATTTTGTCCGCACGATAAAAGTCGTAATTATGCACGAATGGTCTTCAAACTCGCCAAGTACATTGATATGCTTAATATTTTGGCAGGGATTGCAGATGAACCAAAAGGGCTGGAAATGGGGAGGGTTAAAAGATTTGAGCACCGCCTTAACATAGCTTTGAGAAAACCAGATCCTACAGAAGAAGGTCAAAGGAAAATAAACATTTTTTTTAATAGCAGTTGCCAGCAATTAAAAAAACTCAATAAAATTTTTGCTACAACAATTACTTTACTGTTGGAAGATTTGCAGGTAAAAATGAAAAAAAATTGAAGAATTAAAGAAAAAATGAATATTACACCATAATTTTTCCATAGCAAGATTTCCACATGAAAACGGAAAATGAAATAAATAGCTTGACAGATTTTTTTTTTTTTTTTTTTTTTTTTTTAAGCAAACATTAAGGCACATTGAAAATACGAGTATAATGGACGAAAATCAGGTGAATATAAAACGTCATCTGAGTTTGTAAAAACATATTGAAACATGCTAAAAATTAGACTATGAAAATATTGGCAAATATTGGTCAGAATATTGGTTAATTTGAAGCTCTCTGATGTTGTTCTCGACATTTTTAAATCTATTCCATGTATATATATGCGTATTAAAATTTTCACAAAAGGTTTAGGCCTCTAGAGTACATTCTTAGTGATGAAACTGGGTTTATCTCTAATCTTAATTTAGTTTTTGTTGGTGAAATTTGTACCTAACTTCGAAATCTATCTCCGCTTGTAGGCTGACCTGGTAGGGTTTTTTTTGCGTTTTATTTATTGTCATTTGAAAAGCATTTCAAAGGTTTTTTAATAAAAAATCCATGATGTAACTCGAGTTGCGTGGTAAGAAATCGATATGCGACTTCAAGTATCATGGTGCTGAAAGACATCATGTTCAATCGCCACCCCAATTTCTGTGTGCTTGGCCAAAAGACGGTACATTGAAAACGTCTTGTTTCCACATGTTCGTCTTTTTCGAGGTGCTGTCGGCGAAAAGCTTCGTTTTATGGACGATAATGCACCTTGTCATCGTACACAGTCTGTACAAGATTGCTTGAGGCCGAAGATATCCATCATATAGACCAGGCCTGTCCAACCTTTCAGTAACCAAGGGCGCATCTTGGCTCTTGGCAGTCAATGAAGGGCGCCATTATTTACATGACTGAAAACATTTGGCAATATTATCGCATAGTATTACTATACACGCACGTCTTAAATTAATGCAAATGATCATACAGTGGTAAGCAAGACCCCCACAGTTGTGCGATTACGTATTCTAAATTTCTAATTGTATATTTTTTTTTAATGAGAAGTCTATATAATTTTTTTTAGGGTAAGGCGCCAGAAACTTTGATTGCCGTCTGTAATAACAATAATAGCAAATAAATAAATATGAAAATCAGAGATATTTCTAGGTTTCTTTTAAGATGTGAAAATATGGTTTGATTTACTTTGAAGGCGTGGATTAGTTTAGTTTTATGAAAAGTACAAAAACAGACAAGCATGACAGTGACTAAACCATGTGAGTGGTTTCAAAGGGATCTGGAAGTGCTTTCATAGATAGATATCCTTCTGAACTGTTTATTATTTTTCTAAGCAAAATTATAGAAAAATAAACAAAAAAAACCTTCTAAAATTTTTAAAATGAAGAAAGAAAATTAAGCTTTTTTTTTATCCTTGATATAAAATAGCCAGATACAAGTTTTAAAAATATCTCTGATAAAATATTAATGACTTTTTTTAACTTTCTTTATAACGGAATTTTAATTCTAAAATATTTAATAACAGGAAATTTTCAAAAAGGCGCCAAGAAAATCGCCAAAGGGCGCCATGGCGCCCGCGGGCGCCGCGTTGGACAGCCCTGATATAGACTGACGAACACATTTCTCTGACCTGAATCCCATTGAAAATGTATTGGATACCTTGAGGAAATATATTGCTGCTCGACAATTTTCTCAAACACGCAAGGAAACTCACATCCGTGCAATGAAGGAGGAATAGGAAAACTTGCCTCAACAGCTACATAATCATGTTGTTCTGCGTATGCCACGCCGCGTTGAAAGTTGCATCGCACTACACGGTGCCATCTTTTATTGATGATTGTTAATTGTGACGATCACTGACGATTGTTAATTGTGAGTATTTTGCTTTCTTTGTACAGTCATGTTTTCGGACAATGTTCACGTTTCAGAAAAAAAAAACCCCTCTGGTATTACCATATATACATCCTTTCAATAAATTTTTTTTATTAAATACTGTATAACATTCTGTGAATACTGTTGTTCATTTCTTGATCACTTCTTAATCTCTCACTTATTGATCTTTATGACTGTGCAATATTGTTAAAGTCGTACCTGCCCTTTATTTATTTTTTTTGCGGATACGTAAGAAGAAAAATTATGACTTTGTAATTTTTATTTTATAGTCTCTAAGTTTTTTTTTTGAAGATGAAGTGAATAAATGACAACTTTCAAACTTGGGTAATTTTATCTTCATATATAACATTACACCATGCAACAATTTCACAGGTGTTTTTTAATTCCTTTGATTTTTATAGCGTTTTTAATTTCTCAAAATTTCCATTTTTTTAAAATAAGTACCAAAATTTAAGCATTGACCACAAAAATGAATTTTATTTAAGCCTTAAATTAATAACATACTTTGGTGTGGTCTTGTAATTTTTGAAGAAATTCAGATTTTAGTCATAATGCGATGTCACCGAGTGATGGCATTCTGGCCATTTTAAGAAAACCATTATTTTACTTCTAGGACTAAGTACCACATTCGAAGGGGAGAAAATACTAATTAAAAACAAATGGCTTTGGAAAAAGGAAAATCTGCATTTTTTAATTTAATTTTTTTGAAAGGTGTATTTTAAAAAATGTTCATGTAATATCAAACCAATTAATAGTTTAATTAAACATAAAAGATCACCCACAGAATATAAGAAACTGTTCTGTCATTTCATTAAAGTAATTTCTGACTCAATTACTTTTTTATGATCTTTAATCGCTTCATGTCACATCTTGCCATTTTATTGCAGTGATTAAAAAAAGATATTATGACTGCTCTAGCTTAATGTGACATTTTTAATCATTTAACGAAAGAATCGCTGGGATTATTTTGAGCGAATAAAATGGAGGGGAAATTATGGTTCCTTTTTTTTTCTTTTGAAAATTAACAAATAAATCCATTTAATTATTCTCCCAGATTTTGAGTTGAATATCACTCAATGATTTTTTGCCCTTGAGCGAAAACAGATGCTTACTTCCACATCTGGCAAAGTAAATTAAAAAAAAAAAAAAAAAAAAAAAAAAAAAAAAAAAATTCGCCGATATTACTCTGACGAAAAAATTTCATAACCTTTAAAGATTCTTTATTCTACTCTAGTTCGGAGTTTTCCGTGGTTTTCTTCGAAGCTTGGATTTCTTTGCGTAAATACGGATTAAGTTCCTTAGAAAGACCTCGACGGAGGGCACGCCCCCTCTTAGGGTCTATATCTCTGGTGTTGATAATTGGCCGTCATAAATATAAGCAATCACCTTTTCAGTGATACAAAAATCTCATTTTTAAAAAGTTCTTTATTCCTGCATCTCTTTTGGTTTGTGGCATCGACTTAAAATACAGCCTCTGTTGCATGGAGCAAGGGCTGTCAGTATCATTTTGACACCATTATTTTTAAAAATCGTTTCGGTACTTCTTGAGATTGCATAGAAATCTCCATTTAGAACGCTTTTCGCGCATTTTCAACCCTTTTTTATTATGTCTTTAGTCACAAAAAATAGCATAATTAGAAGTTTTTTTTTTTTTTTTTTTTTTGCACTTATACCAAATTTGGGGTAGTGGCACTGAAATAACATAATATCATTGCCTAAGTGAGAGGCTATCATTTCAATTTCCCTGTTTTAAATCCCCCCAGCTTATCACATTTTTATCAAATACGAGTTTAAAAAAACATTATAGAATATAATGCAGCATTTCGTCCTTGTAAAATCAAATGGGGTTAATGCCTGCAAATATATTTTTCTTTTTCCATACCGTTCATCCTTAACCCTGAAATAATACTCGCACGTGTCTTTTGGTTCTGTTTTTTCTTGTTCTTTTTCACGAGTTTTGACGTTAACGAGAATGTGATGTCATAACTTCTGAATGGGATTCTTTCAGCAGGACGAAATAGTGAAATCTTGACTGGAACGGAAGGCAAGTAAATAAATAAGACCACTGAAAAGTTCTGTTTCATTGGAGAACGTGTGGCAGTGTTGCCAGATAGTCAAAAGACAGTTTTCCACAAAATTTCTGAAAATTCCCAAATGAGCCTTTTTTTTTCTTCCCGAATATGTCCCCAACGCAGTTTCTACTCAAAAAAGTAATTTTTCAATTTTCAATTTTACACTACTAATTTTTTTAAACTAATTAAAACTCAATTTCCTCCCCAAAACCAAGCATTTTTTTTTTTTTTTTAAATTTCCCTTTACAAAACTTAAACCTTTAATCTCGGCAAAATGTTCAATTATAAATATAGCAATGTAGTTGTAGTATGCGATTGCATTTCTTACAAATTTATTTCCGTTTTATAAATCAATACTAATAAAAGAAATGTGTATATGTATTTCTGTGTCTACCCGTGATCACTAGGAATATCTGCCGCACGAGTCATCTGGAAATTCAAACGGGGATAATCTAAGGCAGCTTGTGATGCACCTGCGATGCGTATAAAGTGTAATTTTACAAACAACGAGTTCGACCACAAGAATAATGATTGACATCGTCCATTTATCTTTTCGTATTTCCATTTTCCAAATCAAAATATAGTTCGAAACCGATCGAGTGTTGTCAGATGACTGAAAGCAAATTTAACCTGAAATAGTGAAAAAAATTCACAAGTTTTTCCTCAAAAATGTTGATAGTCCCCAAATATTTCCCCATGAAACATATTTGTATCCCCAAAAATCCCTAGAGGTTCAAAATTTCCCAAAATGGGGACAAAATTCCCAATCTGACAACACTGACGTGTGGCTTCCACAAATATTCGTTTAAAATGCCAACTACTGAAAGGCTCGTAATGGAAAAGTTCATGAGGCGGGAAACTATTTCAAAATTATTGCTGACTAAAAACTTTTATGATAATAAATTTATATATAACCATGCAAAAACAACTCACTTCTATGGTAGACAGAACTTTAAACCATCATTTTGCCGTTTTTTAAAGCATAATTTGAAAACTACTTAGAAAAAATTTGAAATTTTGAATTTCTATAAAGCAGGACTTTATAAATCTAAATCCATCAAAAAATTTGTAGATCGCAATTCGTAATTTTTTCGAGTATAAATTTAATAATTCACAATTCGCATCATAAAATTATAAAAATTGCAAATTCAACGCGTTTAAGTTTGGGTGTTTCAGTAATTAGGGCATGTGACAAGAAAACTGCGCAATGTGCGTAAAAATGGCAATGTTTAAATTTGGCGTCCCCCCTCCCTCAATTTTTTCTTGTGACAGGCCAAAAATGATGTTGGTAGTATAAATTTGGGGCTCCCTAAATTTCCGCGCCCGGTGCGACCGCCCCCTTGCCCTCCCCCCTTTCGCACGGCGCTGTTTAGTATTATTGCTGCATAAAAATTAGCGCATTAGGAGTATAATTTCATAATATTAATAAAAATATGAACACGTAACTTAACATTAAAAGTACTAAATTTTGAATATTTATAATTCAAAAATTCATCATTCAAATGACATGAAATTTTATGGCTAGGCATTGTTTGAACAGAAGATTTGAAATGCATTGTTAAGATTGGATATTGAAACTGAAACAAAAATAAGTATGGGTTCGTTTGAATATATAAATGGCTCGATAAGCAAATGTTATGTGTATCATTTAAAAGTACACTGTAAAAAAAAAGGTCGATCTACTAAAAAAACTTTAGTGATCCTTGTAATTACTAAAAAATTTTTAGTAATCTTAGTCGGTTACAAGAAAATCTGTAAGAATTACTAGAAAAAAGTTAGCAACGAAGAGAATTAATAGTTTTATATTTTTAATAACTATTACTAAAACTCACTTGTTGTGGCCTTGATAGCATAGTGGTTATAGTAACGGACTCCAGACTAGAAGGTCCCGGGTTCGATACTGGCCACAGTCAAATACGCCCCGAATGTATGTAGTGTAAGTACTCGTTAGTAAAGGGATTATGAAAATCCTGTCGGAGCAGTTAGCAATGTTTTGTGCTGCCATCTATTGCAGTTTTGCCGAAAATCTTCCGCTTCAGAAGTCTGGATGCAGCTCGAAGGAACCTCCTGCCCTTCGGGCGCACGTAATGGTTATTAAAAATAATTTTGGAGCTATTACTAAAATTTTCTTGGTGGCTCATACTAAAAATTTTTAAGTTAGTTATACAAAAAATTCTTTTGTTCAGTTTACAAAAGAAATGCTTGTTTCACTTGCAAAAAAAAAAAAAAAGTTTGTAATGGTTACTAAAAAATTCTGTGGAATACAAATTTACTAAAAAATTTTTAGTAACCTCTTGAATTTTTTTTTACAGTGTAGACTTTATTTTCAATCGGTCGGTACCAGTAACTTTCATCTATACAATAATATGTTGAGGAGTTAGTAGGGGATGTTTACTTTTGTTTTCTTTTTCACGACAGAACATTTTATTTTAACTCTTTCGGGTCCGATTTTTTTTTTCAGTTTTTAGAAAAAATTACTTTTATGTTAATGACATTAACATTAGCTATCCAAATAGTTTAATTAGTGGTTAGCGAATATTTCATTGTCTGAAAGATAACGAATGTTGTTGTTTTGCGTGTTATTCGATTAATATTCATATGACAATAGGCTAAGGAAGAATTTTTGGGGATGTTTAGAAAATATTGTATTTCACTAAGATTTAGTTTATATTACAACGTTGTAATACTTTTTGCGCTTTATTACGCATGATTCTTTCAGGAAGGTAACTTTTATTTTAAAATTAAGGAGTGAAATGTATATTTAAAATAAAAGAATCGCCAAAAGGCGCAACGAGAATTAACCGAATAATAATTATGATTATTATTACTAAATTTTAAAACATAAATGAAATCCTATAGTATATGCTAAGACATATTCTAACATTACTAGATATAAATAGTAGCAAAAAATTTCTTAAAACAAAATAATACTCCATTAAAAGAAATGTACTATTAAGAGTACACCAGACCCGAAATGGTTAAGTCCCTAGAATTATAAACCGAAATTATTTCGAGCCATCATTATTACGTCACTATCTCAAAACATCATCTTTACCATTTCAACAAAGTATCTTTTAACAAAGGTTTCCATTATTCAACTAACTTTGTCTTTGATACAGTAAACGTTAATCGTGAATAATGATGAAATGCAAGAAGATAAAGTAATAATGATGTTTCTATGTTTTTCTTCGGCAGAAAAAGGCATTGTCTCTAAAGAAATGTGAGAAAGAAGATGCTCCTGCATTTCAGAAGATTATCCCAAACAATTTGGAGAAAGTATTTTTCAATCAAACTAATTGCCTCAACAGTTTGCTATTTCAACTTCACTTCATCGCTGACGTGTATATACACTATATTGCCATTGATTATGGGACACTTGCGATTTTAGACATTTTACTAAATATCTAGAAAAATACATGAGGAATCATCTCGAAACTCTTAGTGTATAAATATAATAGTATACGTCATACATCTCCGTGAAGATTTTTTACCGAAACGCCATAGGGGACCGTCAACAAATTAAAAAAGAATGAATATCTTTTGAATAACCCTGTCAAAACTAATGTAGCAAAAGCGCTCAAACTCTAGATTATGATTGAATGCCTTATTGTAATACACTGTGTTCATTTTTATGCAAATAGCATGCACACTCGCAGAGTAATTAAGGTTTTTATAAAAATGATCCCAAATTTTTCCAAGTTTTTCCATTATAATTTTCAGAGTTCTTAATATAAAATAATATTTTTTTCAGAAAATATGACAAACAACATTGCACACAGTACCCTGTAATCAGAATGAAAAAATAATAAAAATTGTATGAAAAATGAGTAGGTTTACTATAGATTTTTTACTGCGCATGCGTCAAAGATATCAAAATTTCATTTGCATATTATGTTAGCTAAATGCATAGAGCAACTTTTGTAAAAGTCTCAAAATCATAGCTTGAAAATTCTGAAAGTAATCGTCTATAGAAAAAGGACAAAATCCGTTGTTTCCAAAATGAAGCAAAAAAATGAGGGATTTTATCCAAAAACAGTAGTACATCCCATATTGTGTATTCTATATTGACACTAATCAATGAATATATGGATACAACCCCTCTTGTTTTTGCTTCATTTTGAGAATAACAGACTTTCGACTTATTCAATTGACGATTATTGTCAGAATTTTCAAGTTATGATTTTGTGACTTTCACAAAAGTTGCTCTATACATTTAGCTAACATAATATGCAAATGAAATTTTGATATCGTTGACGCATGCGCAGTAAAAAATTATTTAGTAAACCAACTCATTTTTTATACAATTTTCATTATTTTTTAATTCTGATTACAGGGTACTGTGTGAAATGTTGTTTGTCATATTTTCTGAAAAAAATATTATTTTATATTAAGAACTCTGAAAATTATAAGGAAAAAACTTGGAAAAATTTGGGACCATTTTTATAAAAACCTTAATTACTCTGCGAGTATGCATGCTATTTGCATAAAAATGAACACAGTGTATTACAATAAGGCATTCAATCATAATCTAGAGTTTGAGCGCTTTTGCTACATTAGTTTTGACAGGGTTATTCAAAAGATATTCATTCTTTTTTAATTTGTTGACGGCCCCCTTTGGAGTTTCGGGAAAAAATCTTCACGGAGATGTATGACTTATACTATTATATTTATACACTAAGAGTTTCGAGATGATTCCTCATGTATTTTTCTAGATATTTAGTAAAATGTCTAAAATCGCAAGTGTCCCATAATCAATGGCAATATAGTGTACATTACTGTTATTAAACTTTAATAAAATTGGAGAATTGCTTTTTTTCAACGTCTTATTTTTTTTTTTTTTTTTTTTTTTTTAGAAAGATAACATATTTTTGAAATGTTTTTAATGTAATTGGATGATATACGAGTATATTGCTATTAGTATAATTTTTTTTTTTTTTTTTATTTAATCTTCTAAAAGTGTCCTTTTGAATTTTTTTTCGTTTGTTTACTTCGCTCTATTTATTAGCATATATATATATATATTTTTTTTTTAATTTAAAAGTGAAAATGTTATGTGAGATACGCATAATAGAGAACGGCAGAATTTTTTTTCTTCTGGGAAATTAAGAAGTTTCCTTTTGTGTTTCAAATTTCAAATTAGTAATACATAGCATACATATATTTTTAATTTTTGTGATATTCAAATTTCGTGTGTTTGAATATTTTTTTCTTTTTATTAGCACTTTCCAACAAAGTTGAAAAGTGCTTATGCATTCGGTTTGTCTGGCCGTCTGTCCGTCTGTCCGTCTGTCCGCGCTCTAACTCCCGTAAATATACTCGGATTGCTATGAAATTTTTATACGTTATTGAGGTTTACCCTAGCACGAACCCTATTGAAAATGAAGTATCTACCATGATTAGTTTATCTACAGAGAGAATCAAAAGTTTCCCATTACATTACGGCCTATGGGGAAAAATCGCTAATATACTCGGATTGCCATGAAATTTTAGGACGTTATTAACGTTTACCCTAGCATAAGTCCTATTGAAAATAAAGTTTCTACCATGATTAGTTTATCTACAGGGCGAATCAAAAGTTTCACATTACATTACGGCCTATGGGGAAAAATAGCTAATATACTCGGATTGCCATGAAATTTTAGGACGTTATTGACGTTTACCCTAGCACAAGTCCTATTGAAAATGAAGTTTCTACCATGATTAGTTTATCTACAGGGCGAATCAAAAGTTTATTACGGCCTATGGGAAAAAATCGATAATATACTGGGATTGCCATGAAATTTTAGGACGTTATTGACGTTTACCCTAGCACAAGTTCTATTGAAAATGAAGTTGCTACCATGATTAGTTTATCTACAGGGCGAATCAAAAGTTTCCCATTACATTACGGCGTATGGGGAAAAATCATTAATATACTCGGATTGCCATGAAATTTTAGGACGTTATTGACGTTTACCCTAGCACAAGTTCTATTGAAAATGAAGTTGCTACCATGATTAGTTTATCTACAGGGCGAATCAAAAGTTTCCCATTACATTACGGCGTATGGGGAAAAATCATTAATATACTCGGATTGCCATGAAATTTTAGGACGTTATTGACGTTTACCCTAGCACGAACCCTATTGAAAATGAAGTTTCTATTATGATTCGTTTTTCTACAGGGCGAATCAAAAGTTTTCCATTACATTGCGGCCCATGGGGAAAAATCGTTAATATACTCGGATTGCCATGAAATTTTAGGACGTTATTGACGTTTACCCTAGCACAAGTCCTATCGAAAATGAAGTTTCTACCATGATTAGTTTATCAATAGGGCGAATCAAAAGTTTCCTATTACATTACGACCTATGGGGGAAAATCGTTTCAAAGGAATTTTAAAGATGTTATACCCTGTCAAACGTATTAAAATATGCATTCTATAAAATATAAGGTGAAAATGTAGCTATTATTCATTTACAGGGCCACACAAAAGAATTCCATTAGATAATGTAAAAGGGGGAATTTTGTGTGACATATTTTAAATATATTGAGCTTTTTCATGTATAATAAAATTGATATATGTCACTGAAGCTTAATATAAATTATACGCTACTGTCTTGCATAATATGAAGTACATAGCATTTACAGGGCCATACAAAAGATTTCAAATAGTATATTCTTTCCGAAGTACCGTACATGTGTCCGGTGATGGCTGATGAAGGGATGAAATGCATTTTAATTATGATATTCGCGTTTGTATTTCGCTAAATATATGCACATTATATGGTGTGTATAAATGTTATAGTTGATATATAAGGCTACCCAAAAGAGCTCACGAACGTTACTGAATATGAGCGTAAATTATTTAAACGTGGTTCTGAAATAAGCTATGCATTTTTACTCTGAGCTGCATTCAATTTACTGAGAAATGTTTGCAGAATATAGATAAAGGGATGTACAGTAGGGTGGGCCGAAAAAAACTTTTTTTCGATTTTCGATAATAGCGGGTGCGGAAAAGTGGCCACTGGTGGCACTCAATTCACACAAAAAATTTGAGATTTTTTGGACAATTCCTTACCCTGCCGCAAATGGCTTGAAGTTTTGCCAAAATGCTGATTTTTGAACTTTTTTATTAAAAACTTTTAAAATATTAAATTAAGTTTATTTTGGCTGTATTTACTTGGAAAGGCATATTTAACGTATCTAAGTTCTCATAATGCATTATTTAATTGCTGTATGTATTTTAAATCAGCCGATTTTTATAGGCGAGTAAAACTCGGCGTGCAGCTACGACATCCACGCGAGGAGTTCTCGGTTGTTTCGCGTTGGTACGGAACGCAAAACAAGTTAAAATCTGTACATTTTTAAAGAACATAGCACTAAACTAATGCATAATTAGAGGTTATTTAAACATTTGGCACATTAAATACATCTTTTAAACTAAATATCACCAAAAAAAGCTTAATTTAATATTTAAATTTTTTTTGCTAAAAAAGTTCAAAAATCAGCATTTTGGCAAAACTTCAAGCCATTTGCGGCAGGGTAAGGAATTGTCCAAAAAATCTCAAATTTCTTGTGTGAACTGAGTGCCACCAGTGGCCACTTTTCTGCACCCGCCATTCTCGAAAATCGAAAAAAAGTTTTTTCGGCCCACCCTAATGTACAGGGCCACGCAAAGAATTCTTTACATGGACGCATATGAATGATAATTTTTGAGAATGTGATTTCAGTTGTTTTTAAAGTGTTTTAGTTTGCAATAAATTTTAGCCTAATGCTGACGTGTAATAAAGGTAGAATGTAAACTACAGGGCTGAACAAAAGTATTCAAGTATGTTTCCATCTAATAGTAAGAATTGCTGAAAAAGAAATTTCAAACTACTAGGTATTTTCTTGCTGAGCTAATTTTTCCTATTATATGAACTGACATATGAAATACAGGGCTGTTCTAATGTACTGGAATACATATTTGGGTATATTTGGCTATACACTATTATTTCCCTAAATAACAAAGTTTTGTTAAAGAATTCATTAAGTGTTGGAAAGTGCTTCATAATCTATGCTTAACGCATGATTTTTCTTACTTGTTTCTAAAATAATAATAATAATAATAATAATAATAATAATGCTGGCGCCACCGTAATTGAATTTATAGCACTCTTTCAATTTCTCGGCTTATGCTGCAAAAACTATTGCATATAAACCAAGAAAGAAAAATATCATGTGTTAAGCATATATTATGAAGTACACATTCAGAACAATGTATCAAAACTGCCTCATTTAAAAAACAAAATATTATGTCACACTTCACCATATGAAAATGTATAATCCATTTCAAAACATGAAAAAAAATTTAAATTTGAGCGAGATATTTTAAAATAACACCAACATAGACTTAATACTACCATACAGGTCTTTTTGAGTGGCTCGAGTGGCGCCTTAAGTCAGTTTTTTTTTTCAATAGAACTGACATTATTTCTATCCAATCATTAATAGGTCACTACCTCATAACATCCTCTTTACCATTTTAACAAAGCAACTTTCAATAAATGTTTCCATTATTCATCCAGTTTTGTCTTTAATACAGAAAACGTAAATCGTGAATAATGATGAAATGTAAGAACATAAAATAAAAATGTTGTTTCTATTTTCTTTTTTCTTTTTTTAGGAAGAAAAAGGGGCATTATGGCTAAAGAAATGTGAGAAAGAAGAATATCCTGTATTGCAGGAGATAAATGCATTTTCATGCTATTCCAAACAATTTGGAGAAAGTATTTTTCAATCTAACTAATTGGGCCTTACCAGTTCAACGTCACTTTATCGCTGACGTGTATATATACATTACTCTTATTAAACTTTAATGAAATTGGAGAATTACTTTTTTTCAATGTCTTATTTTTTTTAAAGAATGATAACATATTTTTGAATTGTTTTTAATATAATTGAATGATATACGAGTATCTTTCTATTAATTTAATTAGTGTGTGTTTTTTTTTATTTATTTTATTTATTTTTATTTAATGTTCTATCTTGAATTTTTTTCGTTTATTTACTTTGCTAGATTTGGTAGCATATGCTTTTTTAAAATTTTAAAAGCGATAATTTTATGTGAGATATGCATAATAGAATATATATATATATATATATATATATATATATTATTTGAAAATTAAGTAGTTTTCTTTTATGCTTCAAATTTTAAATTAGTTAATATATGTCATGCATATATTTTTAATTTTTGTGATTTTAAAATTTCGTGCAGTCGATTATTTTTTCTTTTTCCAAATAATAATAATAATAATAATAATAATAATAATAATAATAATAATAATAATAATAATAATCAGGCTCCGAGTCACAGAAATTGGCGCAGCATGTCCCTGAAGGGATTTTGCGCCATTAAACCCTATACAACCAACCAACCGAGTCACAGAAAAGTGCGCAGATCTTGGATACGAACTCCCACTAATTGTACTTGCTTGTTGTATAAAGGCTTGACACAGTTTAATAAATTAAAATAGCAGTATCACCAACTAGAAAATGGCTTAATATTATTTCTCTGTGTATATATTGAACATTTTGTTACATTAGTTGTGCATGTTTCAAGTTTCAGCAAATCTACATAAAGCTTACGCAGATTGCTCAAATGAATCATGTGATAACTAAAAGTTCCAACAAAGTGACCACAATACTACCTTAGGGACTGTTCAAGTATTATATAAGCACTAAAGGGGGAGGGGGGGGGTCCAGAGTCTGCTTATTTTTTTTGACAAGGGGGAGGGGGGATCACGACAATTCTTACATAAGCATTAAACAACAAAGCAACTGCAGTTCAAATTCAACAAGCAAACAAAGTATGATGGGGAAAGAGCGTTTTACAGTCCGTTCGAAATTTGCAGTTTATTTTCGATTTTATCCTTTGCTTATCCATCGGCAATCGCGTGACCCGCATCACCCACTCGCCCTTTGTCTTCATTGTTGTCTGTTAAGTTGTGTGCCAAGTCAAGAACATTGCAAGACTAGACAAACACAGGAACCGGTGTGGGTGGGTACTGTTGCCAGGGTAACTGCTCAGTTGACTTTATTTTAGGTAAGTCCGGTATTTTCTTTTCTCCTGTTCAATCGGACATGGAATTCCGGGAATTTTTGCTGTTTCAGTGAAACTTTATAATAGACAATGTTGAAAAATGGGTTCAAGGATCCTGGACATCAGATTAAAATATGAACACCAAATTGAACTCCAACATTTATATGATTCATGTCAAAAATTTTAGTTATGATGCCTAAGTAAGTTAAGACTTCTTGTATATCTTGTTTTATTGTTCAGTGTGATAAATAACAATATATTTAAACCATTTTGTATTATGTGGTTTGTTTAATGCAATAAGCACCAATATATTAAAACCATTTTATATATTTTGATATCACAATCCCTATATGCCTATATAAATTTGTAGGATTAATAATGTAATTGATTGGTAACTCTTTATAAGTCAAGAAGTACTGATGTATAAACTATCATAAAATCTTACGTAAGCAAAGGGGGGGGGGGCTCTAGCATTTGCTTGTATTTTCTTACAAGGGGGGGGAGGGGGTACAAAATGACTAAAAATATGCTTACGTAATACTTGAACGGTCCCTTATAGTAACTGTTTGGTATCAATACTACACTGTAAAAAAAAATTCTGTTAAATAACGGAAATAGTACTGGTAATCTAGACGCCAGTACTATTTCCGTTTTTTAACGGAAAAAAAAATCCGTTTTTTCCAAAAATATTTCATTTTTTTTTTCCAAAATATTTCCGTTTTTTTAAATGTTTTTTTATATAAAAATTTTCGCTTGAAAACCAAAAAAAGAATTTTCAAGGACAAACTTGCAGGTTTATAATTATTCTTCAGATAAAGACACATCAAGTTACATACATTTAATTTAAACAACAGTGGAGAAATGTTACTTACCCTCGATGGGGATCGAACCAAGCATCTGTCCTATTGCAGCTTGCAGTAGTGTAATACCATTACGCCACAGTCATACACACAGGACTTGCAAATATCTTTATTCATTTCGAATGATTTTATGAAGCAAAGGCTTTATGTTGAACTCGGGATTAATTTTTGTAGAGAATTATTTATTACTTACTTATTAATTATTATTACTTACTTATTAATTATTATTACTTACTTATTAATTATTATTACTTACTTATTAATTTATTAATTATTCACTTATATGTTATTGAGTGTACAATTCTAAATGTTTAACAGATTTTATTTCCATAATTTCGAATATTTAGTTTTTAATTTCAGTTCTATAAAAAATAAATTTTTGACTTTAAAATATTACATGTATTAACACTAGAACGCCCGGAAATTCTACTCAAGTTTGAAAATAATATTTCTCACCAGAATTTTTATTCAAAATTATTTAATTGATTTATTTAACGTAAATTTGCGTGGATTAGATTTAAATTATTTCAAGAAAATTTTTCTGGTTCGAATTGAAATTTAGTTACATGATTGTAGTCGAATCGACTCCATCCGGGCGTTCTAGTGTTAAGATTTGAATGCATTAAAAATTTTTGTTGTCTTCATTTTTAAGGAGATTTTTAAAAGTTTATTGCAATATTATTCATATTTATTTACTTATTTGTTTTTGAAAGGCTACTAACATACTTTATAAAAAAAATCTATTTTAACAAAGTATTTGTATGACGATCGATTTTAATCTCAATAAAGATAGTTATTACGGGTTATTAAAATAAAATTTTTTTATTGTTTTTTTATAAATTAGATAATCGTCAACATTATAATAATTTCTTTAATATAATTCATATGTTTTAAATTTTATGTGCAAATTTCTTAAAGTGGATACAGTAAAAAAATGTATTAAAAATAAAAGTAGAAATTTTTTCCATTTAAAAACTAACTGAATAATAAATAAACTAACTGAAAATAAACTTACTAATCTCAAACTTAAAAAGGATTAATAAAATTTTATAATTTTTATTATTATTTTTTTTATATTGTAAAAATGTGTTAGCTTTATATTATAAAAACAGAAAGAAATAAAGAAAATTATTATAGAAAGTTGATCTTAAAACAACTCTATAATGTTTTTCTATCCGAGGTATAGCTGGCGACACTAGAGTTATTTACGGAATTTATTCTGTTTTAATACGGAACTTCTGTGTTTCCAGATAATTTACGGAAATCTTACTGTAATTATAATCTCAAAATGTCAATAACGGAAATTTTTCTCGAAATTTCGGAAAAATGAAACTTTTCCGTAAAATTTTACGGAAAAAATTGTGTTATTAACGGATATTTTTTACAGTGTAGGACCTTTTTTATTAGGTGCCTTTGTAATTATGTAAATACTAAGCACTCATAGTCGTCGTTCATTCCGTCCGTCCATCTGTCCGTCTGTCTGTCCGTTCGTCCGCATATAACAGAACAAGAACTACCCAATTGTCATTTGAAATTTAAAATGCATAATTGTTGCATAATTTAATAAATTTATTGAGTCATTTCAAATTTTAAGAAAATCGGATGTATAGTTTAATTACAGGGACAGTATTCAAAAGTATTCCGTTATAATACTATAAGCTGAAATTAATTTTACCCATCACTATTATAGGTCACTATCTCATAAGATCCTCTTTACCATTTTAACAAGGTGTCTTTCAACAAATGTTTTCATTATTTAACCAGCTTTGTCTTCGATACAGAAAACGTAAATCTTGAATAATGATAAAATGCAAGAAGATAAAATAAAAATGATGTTTCTGTTATTTTCTTAGGAAGAAAAAAATGGGGCATTGTGCCTAAAGAAATGTGAGAAAGAAGAAGCTCCTGCATTTCAGAAGATTGATGCATTTTCATACTATCCCAAACAATTTGGAGAAAGTATTTTTCAATCTAACTGCCTCACCAGTTTGCTGCTTGAAACGTCCCTACATCACTGACGTGTATATACATTACTGTTATTAAACGTTAATGAAATTGGAGAATTACTTTTTTTTTCAACGTCTTATATATATATTTTTTAAAGATACCATATTTTTTAAATGTTTTTAATGTAATTGGATGATATACGAGTAGCTTTCTATTAATTTGTTTTTTTATTATCATTTATTCTTCAAATATGCGTCTTTTGAATTTTATTTTGTTTGTTTACTTTGCTCGATATATTAGCATATGCTTTTTTACGTTTAAAATCGAGAATGTTATGTGAGATACGCACAATAGAGAGACGACAGAATTTTTTTCTGGAATATTAAGTTTTCTTTTGTGTTTCAAATTTCAAATTAGTTGATATATGTCATGAATACATTTTTAATTTCTGTGATTTTAGAATTTCGTGTATTTGATTATTCTTTTTCTTTATTTTAAAATGATAATAATAATAATAATAATAATAATAATAATAATAATAATAATAATAATAATAGTAATAATAAATTTGTTCATGTTTCAAGTTTCAGAAAATCTACAAAATGGTCAAGATGACCACAGTACTATACTTTGCAGTAAATTATAGGTATCAGTACTAGGACTTTCTGGTTAGGTGCGTTTTCATAATTATGTAAGTACGTAGCTCCTATAGTCGTTGGTCAGTCCGTCCGTCCACCTGTCCGTCTGACTGCCCGTCCGCATATAACAGAGCAAAAACTGCCCAATAGTCGATTGATATTTAAAATATATAATAGTTGCATAATTTTATAGAGTCATTTTAGGAAAATTGTATGTATAGTTTAATTACAGGCACAATCAAAAGTATTCCTTTACATTACAACAAACTGAAATTATTTCTACCCAACTTTATTACGTCACTATCTCGTAACATCTTCTTTCCCATTTTAACAAAGCATCTTAAGACAAATGTTTCCATTATTCAACAAGCTTTGTCTTTGATACCGTAAACGTAAATCTTGAATAATGATGAAATGCAAGAAGATAAAATAAAAATTATGATGTTTCTATTATTTTCTTAAGAATAAAAAGGGCATTGTGCCTAAAGAAATGTGAGAAAGAAGAAGCTCCTGCATTTCAGAAGATTGATGCATTTTTATACAATCCTAAAACATTTGGAAAGTATTTTTCAATCTAACTGATTGCTTCGACATTTCAACGTCACTTCATCGCTGACGTGTACATACATTACTGTTATTAAACTTTAATGAAATTGGAGAATTACTTTTTTTCAACGGCTTATTTTTTTTTTTTTTTTTTTTTTTTTTAGAAAGATAACATATTTTTGAAATGTTTTTAATATAATTGGATGATAAACGAGTGTCTTTCTATTATTTTGTGTTTTTTTTATTATTATTTAATTTTCTAAAGTGTACTTTCTGAATTTTTTTCCGTTTGTTTGCTTTGCTCGATTTATTAGCATATGTTTTCTTAAATTTAAAAGCGAAAATATTATAAGGGCGCACATCTTGTATTTTCAGAGGGAGCAAATTTTTTTACGAACTCGCATCACTTTTACTTATTTGTTGTATTAAGTCTTAACAAAGTTTAATACATCAGAGTTGCACTAAGTAGAAACCCTCATAGCATGCATGGTCACAGTGACTTCACAATGACGTCACTGTGAGTCACTTTGGTCACATCACATCTGTGACGAAAATGCCACCACTCAGTGACGTCACATTGTGACTAAGATGTGACTTTCTAAAAAAATTTTCACACTTCGTCACAATGTTAATGTCAAAGTAGTCACAAATGACACACTTTTCACAAATTGGTCACATTGTGACGTCACAAAGTGGTCACAATGTGACGTCACAAAAAAGCTCTAAAACGGCCATAACGACTTCACATTTTAGTCACTGTGACCTCACATCGACCTCACGCGACGTCACATCGACAATCGATGGTCACAAAGTCACAATGTGACTTCACAACGACGTTGTAGTGACGTCACCATGTCTTACGGGAAATGACTAAATATTATTTCTCTGATTCTATATTGAACACTCCGTTATATTAGTTGTGCATGTTTCAAGTTTCAAGTCTTAACAAGGTTTAATACATTAGAGTTGCACTAAGTAGAAAATGACTTAATATTATTTCTCTGATTCTATATTGAACACTCCGTTATATTAGTTGTGCGTGTTTCAAGTTTCAAGTCTTAACAAGGTTTAATACATTAGAGTTGCACTAAGTAGAAAATGACTTAATATTATTTTTCTCATTCTATATTGAACACCCCGTTATATTAGTTGTGCATGTTTCAAGTTTCAGCAAATCTACACAATGTTCACGTAGATTTTTCAAACAGATTATGCAATATCTAAAAGTTCCAGCAAGTTGAACACAGTAATACCTCGTAGTAAATGATTGGTATCATTACTCGGACTTTCTTATTTAGTGCTTTCGTAATTATGTAAATACGAAGCATCTATAACCTTTGTTCAGCCCGTCCGTCCGTCAGCATATAACACAGCAAAAATTACCCAACCGTCATTTGAAATTTAAAATATATAATTGTTGCATAATTTTGTCCAGTCATTTCAAATTTTAGGAAAATCGGATTTACAGTTTAATTACAAGGACAGTCAAAAGTATTTCATTACATTACTATAAGCTGAAAATAGTTTTACCCATCATTATTACATGATTATCTTATAACACCCTCTTTACCATTTTAACAAAGCAACTTTCAACAAATATTTCCATTATTCAGCCAGCTTTGTCTTTGATAAAGAAAATGCAAATCTTGAATAATGAGCAAATGTAAAAAGATAAAATAAAAATGATGTTTCTATAATTTTTCTTAGAAAAAGGGCATTGTGCCTAAAGAAATGTGAAAAAGAAGAAGCTCCTGCATTTCAGAAGATTGATGCATTTCCATTATCCCAAACAATTTGGAGAAAGTATTTTTCAATCAAACTAATTACCTCACCAGTTTAACGTCACTTAATCGCTGATTTGTATACATATTACTGTTTTTAAACTTTAATAAAATTGGAGAATTACTTTTTTTTCAATGTTTTATTTTTTTAAAAAGATAACATATTTTTGAAATGTTTTTAATGTAATTAGATGATATACGAGCATCTTTCTATTAATTTAAATTGACGTTTTTTAAATTATTATTTAATTTCCTAAAGTGTGCCTTTTGAATTTTTTTATTCGTTTACTTTGCTCGATTTATTAGCATATGTTTTTATACATTTAAGCAATAGCACTAAGTAGAAAATGACTTAATATTATTTCTCTAAATCTATACTGAACACTTCATTAGATCAGTTGCGTATGTTTCAAGTTTCAGCGAATCTACACAATGTTTACTCAGATTTCTCAAACGATTCATATAATATCTAAAAGTTGCAGCAAGATGACCATTGTATTACCTTATAGTAAATGATTTGCATTAATATTAGGACTTTCTTATTTATTGCGTTAGTAATTATGTAAATACCTAGCACCTATAGTCGAAGTTCAGTCTGCCCGTCTGTCTGTCCGTCCGTTTATAACAGAGAAAAACTACCGAATCGTCATTTGAAACTTAAAATATATAATTGTTGCATAATTTTGTCGAGTCATTCCAAATTTTAGAAAAATCGGATGTATAGTTTAAGTACAAGGACAGTCAAAAGTATTCCGTTACATTACTATAACCTCTTCAGACCTGAACATAAAATAACTGTACAAATATATATCTATTGCTTTTGCATAATCAAAATGGCGCCATAGATGACAGAAAGAGTCATTTTTTTAAAAATAAAATCAGTACTTTAGGGAACTGGTAATTTAGGTTTACAAATATGGATATAAAATTACTAATCCCCTTAAAACATTACTTTAACTATGAGTAATATAAATTTACGCAATAGCAAAATTAAGGTCTTTAAACAAGTAAATGATCACCAAATCCTTAATTTTTTTTTTTATTGTAAAGCATTTAAATTAAATAATCATGAATATTTCTTACTTTCTTGGCCACAATGTCTTGAAGGTATTTTCGAAACTCGGATGAAAATAATATTTATTTTATGAGGTAATATTCATCAGTGCTGACCTTAATTGGTTTTGTTTTAAAGCAAAACACATTCAGCTGCATAAAGGTAAAATAAAAATGAAAAAAATTCGAACCGTTTAGTTTTTATGAGGAAAAGATTGGAGGTACACATTTGTGTACCTCAGGTCTGAAGAGATTATGCTGAAATTAATTTTACCCGTCATTAATACATGGCCATCTCATCACATCCTGTTTACCATTTTAACAAAGCATCTTTTAACACATGTTTCCATTTTTCAGCCAGCTTTGTCTTTGATACAGAAAACGTAAATCTTGAATAATGATCAAATGCAAGAAAATAAAATAAAAATATATTTCTATTATTTATTTAGGAAGAAAAAGGGCCTAAAGAAATGTGAGAAAGAAGATTGATTGCATTTTCATATTATCCCAAACAATTTGGAAAAAGTATTTTTCAATCTAACTAATTGCCTCACCTAATTGCCTAATTGCCTCACCAGTTCAACGTCACTTCATTCGCTGACGTGTACACTTTACTGTTATTAAACTTTAATGAAATTGGAGAATAACTTTTTTTCAATGTCTTACTTTTTATAAAAAGTTAACATATTTTTGAAATATTTTAATGTAATCGGAAGATATACGAGTATCTTTCTATTAGTTCGTGTTTATTTTTATAATTTAATTTTCTAAAGTGTGCCTTTTGAATTTTTTTTTTCGTTTGTTTATTTTGCTCGATTTATTAGCATATGTGTTTCTTAAATGTAAAAGCGAAAATGTTATGTGAGATTCGCATAATGGATAAAGATTCATTTTTTTTTCTGGAAAATGAAGAAGTTTTCCAGATGTTTCAGATTTTAAATTTGCTGATATATGTCATGTATATAGTTTTAATTTTTATAATCTTAGAATTTAGTGGATTTGATTATTTTTTTTTCTTTATTCTAAAATAATAATAATAATAATAATAATCAGACTCAGATTGAGTTAGAGAAAAGGGCGCATATCTTGTATTTTCAGAGAAATCAATTTTTTTTTTCGAACTCGTGTAATTTTTACTTGTTTGTTGTATTAAAGCTTGACAATGTTTAAAACAATAGAGTAGCACTAAGTGGAAAATTGCTTACTATTAGTTCTCTAAATATGTATTGAACACTCCGTTATGCAAGTTGTGCATGCTTCAAGTTACAGCAAATATACACATAATGCTTACAAAGATTTCTCAAACGAATCATGTAATATCTAAAAGTTCCAGCAAGATGACCACAGTACTTGTAGTAAATGATTGGTATCAATATTAGGACTTTCCTCATAGGTGCATTCGTAGTTATATAAATACGTAAGCACCTATATTAGTCGTCCATCCGTCTGCCCGTCAGTCTGTCCGTCCGTTCGCATATAACTGAGCAAAAATTATCCAACCGTCATTTGAATAATTGTTGCATAATTCTGTCGAGTCATTTAGAATTTTAGGAAAATCGGATGTATAGTTTAATTACAGGGGCAGTGAAAAGTATTCCGTTACTTTAATATAAGCTGAAATTATTTTTACCCAACATTCTTATGTCACTATCTCATAACATCTTCTTTACCGTTTTAACAAAGCATCTTTGAATAAATATTTCCATTATTCAGTCAGCTTTGTCTTTGATACAAAAAAAGCTTTGTCTTTGTAAGCGTAAATCTTGAATAATGATCAAAATCAAGAAGATAAAATGAAAATGATGTTTCTATTATTTTCTTAGGAAGAAAAAGTTCCTAAAGAAATGTGAAAAAGAAGATCTTGTATTTCAGAAGATTGATGCATTTTCATAAAATACCAAACAATTTAGAGAAAGTGTTTTTTAATCCATCTAATTTCCTCACCAGTTTGCTATTTCAATGTAACTTCATCGCTGACGTGTATATACATTACTGTTATTAAACTTTAATGAAATTGGAGAATTACTTTTTTTCTAGCATCTTATTTTTTTTTTTAAAGATAATATATTTTTGAAACGTTTTTAATGTGATTGGATGATATACGAGGAGCATTCTATTAATTTAATTGGTGTTTATTTATTATCTAATTTTCTGAAGTGTGCCTTTGTAATCTTTGTTGCTTGTTTACTTTGCTCGATTTATTAGCATATGTTTTTTTTTTTTTTAAATTTAAATGCGAAAATGTTATGTGAGATATGCATAATATAAAAAGATACAATTTTTTCTGGGAAATTAAGAAGTTTTCTTTTTCAAATTTCAAATTAGTTATATAAATGTCATACACATATTTTTATTTTTTGTGATTCTCAAATTTCTTGTATTGATTATTTTATGAACTCGCATCTGTTTAACTTGTTTGCTGTATGAAAGCTTGGCAAGGTTTAATACATTAGAATAGCACTTGTAAGTAGGAAATAGCTGAATATTATTTCTCTGAGTCTATATTGAACATTCCGGATGCATAGTTTGATTACAGGGACAGTCAAAAGTATTCCAATACATTACTACATGCTGAAATTAATTTGACCCAGCATTAATGCGTCTCTATCTCATAACATCCTCTTCACCATTTTAACAAAGTATCTTTCAAGAAATGTTTCCATTATTCAACTAACTTTGTCTTTTGATAGAGAAAACGTAAATCTTGAATAATGATCAAATGTAAGAAGATAAAATAAAAATGATGTTTCTATTATTTTCTTCGGAAGAAAAAAAACGTTGTGCCTAAAGATATGTGAGAAAGAAGAATGTCCAGCATTTCAGAAGATTGATGCACTTTCATACTATCTCAAACAATTTGGAGAAAGTATTTTTCAATCAAACTAATTGCTTCACCAGTTAGCTATTTCAACGTCACTTCATCGTTGAAGTGTATACATTACTGTTATTAAATTTTAATGAAATTGGAGAATTACTTTTTTTTCAGCGTCTTATTTTTTTTTAGAAAGATAACATGTTTTTGAAATGTTTTTAATGTAATTGGATGATATACGAGTATCTTTCTATTAATTTAATTGGTGTTATTTCAGAGAGAGAGCGAGATACATTTTCGACCATAAAAATATCCCCGTGCCTGTTACTCCTTTTGTGTGCAATACTTGGAATCCCTGCTGTAGATTTCATGGGAACGGGAGCTGAAAAACACCTGCCTGTGAAAAACCTCATGTAAGTCACGTGATTGAGATATAGAAACATGTCCTTATATGGACATTGGATTTGGTATTTGCGCACTGACCAACGGGAAGTCACCTTTTTGGTTGGGGAAAGTGGGGGATGCGTCCGTGTTCCCAGAAAAAGTACCCCCGTATGTTAGAGGCTTACGTGCAATTGGTTTTTTGAAAAAAAGGTCAGTCCTGGTGATAGGAGTCGTACAGAGAGCATCTGGTGGAAGAGATGCAAAAGTTCTATCCCCCCCTCCCCTGTTTTTAATCTGGGAGAGGGGAGGCCAAAAAAAATTCTACGATTTTTTTTTTCTCGACATTACTCCCAGAGATACGCTAAGTGGAAGTCGCAGAAGTGTTGCCTGCAAAATATAACTGAGAGTTTGCTGAAGAAATATGTCCCTTCCGAACTATTGGTCTAGAAAAAAGGGATCGGAGCCCCTCGTTTTAAGTTGAAATATCCTACATGTTGCAGTTGAGTGTACCATAAGTACAATTGATTTCCCGAGCTCCCGCACTCTTAAGGCTTATTGAGATACGTGCTTAACGGAAGCCTTTATCGAGAGCAGCGTAATAAATGCCCCTTGGCGGCAAATGACTGTTAGCATGTGGCAGTGAACGTCCAAGATTGTTTTTGTTGTCTCAAATATTTCTCAGGGTAAAATGTGGATACCCAAGAGCCGAAAATCTCAGCCTAACGATTCGTGTCGCTGATGGATGATAGGCGATTATGTCGCAAAGCCCTCATGAAGTTACCGTAGCTCAGCGTACTGTTTCAGACGAAGGGATGTTAGAGTAGAGACTGTTTTTCAAAGATTACTCCAAGTCTAATTTGGGCAACAGAAACGTCATAAATTAGTATAAAAAAGTGCTCTGGTGCAAGGAAAATTTGTGATCCACGTTAAATATACATATGAAAATACCCTAAATGGGTGAATGGTAGAAATAGCTGTAGGTAAGAAATGTATTTTGTATTTGTTCTTAATCTATTTTTAACCTAGTGAATATTCTTGTTATGAATTAATATTTCTCTATGTTTGCAACAAAACTCATGTTAGTGAATTCTGATGTTTTTTTTTTATGTTGAATTAAATAAAAGAGAGTATATTTAGAAGAATTCAAGAGTGATGATTTTAATTTGATATATCCTTTATAAAAAAAAAAAGGGGGAAAAAAATGTATATTAAACAAAGATATACTCTAGTATAATTTTTTTTTTATTTTTTATCCTACCTTGATATAAGTTTATTTGAATTTTAATTTCAATAGTGTCAAAATAACTATACTAAATTTTGTAATACCATGAAATTAAGGTAGTTTCTTTGAATGTTTAAAAGTAAAAATAGTTTTCAACCATTTCTTTTTTTTATTCAGAATTTTAAAGTAACTTATCAGGCTGGAAATCATATAAGCACTGATTAATTAATATACTTTTATCTTAAACTGAGTAAAGATATTTAGCTAATTAATAGAATTTTTAAAGCAAAACTGTTGAGAAGTTCACATGATTTAAAATGAATTAACTTATCTTATAAAAAAAAAAAAAAAAAAAAAAAAAAAAAAAAAAAAATGGAGAAATTAAAATAGATGTACTAACACTATACTTTTTTGGCCACAATGTCGTTGTTGTATTATGGGATGCTTGTGTTTATATTGTAGAAATCTTATTGCTTGTAAAAAAAAATTTTTTTCTTTCTTTGCTCCCCACAAATAGATGGGAGATTCCAGGGTCTTTCTTCTATCTTTTGAAATTTTAACAAAGGTCTTGAGCTTTAAAGTTTTCTATTCGAGTTTGATATCCCATAAAACAACATTGGCAAAATATTGGGTTCACTGCTACAGATCCTTATATGCTACATCTGAGATCTAGACAGATTGAGAATTTTGTTGTGTTATCATTATTACTTACTGGAAATCATTAATATGTATAGAAACTTAATGAATATGTATTTTTTTTATTAGTTTTAAATTTTATCTTGGTAATCTTTCTTATTTCTGTAATTTCTTAACTTAACTTGTGTTATCTAATAGTATTTATCCTTATGAAATCTCCTTTTGTTTTGATTATCTTAAATTACAACAAAATTCATATAGAAGGTAGTCTAGTCCGGATCTCAGCTAACTCATTAGTAAAGTAGATGAAATATTTGAACTAATTAAGAAATTGAGTGTAGAAATGATTGTTTATATAGTAATGTTTATATGAAAAAACAATTTTATTGAATGAATTTTTTTTATTAATTAATTTATGATCTGTAGTAGTAAAAAAAAAGGACCCAATATTTGTTTACTTTGTTCGATTTATTAACGTATGGTTTTATAAATTTAAAAGCGAAAATGATATGTGAGATACGCATAATAGAGAAATATGCAATTTTTTTTCTGGAAAATGAAGAAGTTTTTCTTTGTTCTTCAGTTTTGAAATTTGTTAATATACGTCATTTATATATTTTTAATTTTTGTGATCTTAGAATTTCGTGGATTTGATTAATTTTTTCTTCATTCTAAAGTAATAATAATAATAATAATAATAATAATAATAATCAAAGTCAGACTGAGTTTGAGAAAAGGACGCATATCTTGTATTTTCTTAGGGGGCAAATTTTTTACGAACTTTTATCACTTTTACTTATCTGTTGTATCAAGGCTTGACAAGGTTTAATACATTAGAGCAAAACTAATTAGAAATGACTTAATATTATTTCTCCGAGTCTTATTGAACAGTCAGATATAACAGTTGTCTATGTCAGCAAATCTACACAATGCTTACGCAGATTTCTCCAACAAATCACGTAATATCTAAAAGTTCCAGCAAGATGACCACATTACTACCTTGCCGTAAATTATTGGTATCAATATTAGTTCTTTCCTCTTAGGTGCGTTCGTTATGTAAATACGTAGCACCAATAGTCGTCGTTCTGTCCGTCCGTGCATCTGTCCGTCATTCCGCATGTAACAGGAGTAAAAATTACCCAACCGTCGTTTTAAATTTAAAATACATAATTGTTGCATAATTTTGTCGAGTCATTTCAAATTTTAGAAAAATCGAACGTAGCTAGACACACAGCACTGTGTCAGCTAAGTTCACAAAGTAAAAAGGCTGTACACTGGCTGTGGGTTATATTGCATGAACCATTTCGGGTTACTTTGGACATCCCCAATAACTTAAATTCTATTTGACCTACACACATGCAATTTTTCGCGTCATATAAGACCATATTCTAATTACCGAATACTATTAATTTTTAGAAAAATCTCTTACCGTTCACGAGAATTTCACGTCCAAAAATTACTGTTTTTATCACTGACTGATTGACTGACTCACTCATCAAAACATTTGACTACTTCCAGGTGACCTAGGATGTTGAAATTCGGTGTAGAGGTAGGTTATTAGATATATAAATAGAAAAAAAAATCAGAAATCACCAAATTAAACATGAATAGTTGGTGAGAAGATACATTATTGGATTACAATGGGGGTTTAAGGGGGTTTCGCGAAATACCAGAAAATGTGGCAAGTTGGCGTCACTTTTGGCTAGTATCGAGGCTAATCTCTGAAACTACCGAACCAATTTCAAAAGTAATGTTAACAAAGTGATGGTATTCTCTCCGGTTCAAACATGGAACTATTAAGAAAGAGGAACTGACATATCCGTAAAATAGTGAAGCTTCAGCTGTAATCGCTTTCGCAGAGGGTTCATTACCATGGCAGCAAACTCCCACCAATAAATTTATCCAAAAAATTTCTCTTTATTTAAACACCTCATTAATGGAAAATTTCAATCAAGAATAATAGCAAAAATCGGTATTCATATTTACTGGTACAAGTTTAAGGGAGACCCGTAAGAAAACCCCCAAAATTTTCATTATTGATTTTAAAGTAATGAATTTTGGTTTACTATTTAAGAATCTTTTTGTAAGGAATAATTATCAAAAAAATTCACTTTTTATTAAAAAGTATATTTTTTATGTCGATTTTTATGATTTTTTTTTTTTTTTTTTTTTTTTTTTTTTTTTTTTTTTGTGGAAAAATACACTTTTTAAAATTACTACTCCTCACACAATTTTTAATATTTTGGTATTACTAAAATTTCTTAAATAGTATTATAGTATATGGAAACGACCTAGGGAGAGATATTTTTAATTTTCTATTTTAATCAGCTGAAAAAAAAAAGAAAGAAATTACGCATGATAAATTTCCTTAAATTCGTTATAATTTTCATCTTTATCAATTTATGTAAAATTTTCAGAAATAGTTAAAAAAAATATCTCTCCTTACCTTTGTTGCAAATATTTCTAAGATTCTAAAAACATAAACGTTTTGTTTCTAAACCATTTTACCACTGAGCCTTAGTACTTTGAACTTAGGCAAAATATGGAAAAGGTCATTTTCAGGAAAACACATTTTAAATGGCCGCTAATCCTTTAAACTCTAGTGACTACAATTAAAAAAAGCTCATTTGCTACCTGTTCCAAGTGTCCCCGAGTTCTGAAATTTTGCATGGATATTCGCATATATATATTTTATCGTTTTCTGAGATAAAAAAAAAAAATTGAACTTTTGATGATTTTTGGCCGAAAATGGTGTTCGGGTCTCCCTTAAAATGACAATAACAGTTCCGCCACATTGTGACAATCAAGACATCGTTCTGTCTGTGTCATTAAAACGATTATAGTACCTGGGCAAACTGATACCAATAAAAATAAACAGAATTTTTTTTTTTATTATTTGTCAGAGAAATTTCCCATGAATAAAGCTATAAAATGAGACGAAATTTTCTATTTAAGCTTTCTGGTGGAAGTGTTCATTTGCGGTAATCAGAAATTTTGATTCCGATTAAGAAAAAAACTTGTCAATACAAAAGTTGTACATATTATTGAGAAGATGTAAAATAAATTTAATTGGGTTTGATAGTTTAAGAATTGACAAAGTTATGGATTTTTTTCTTTTTCCAAACCCCTTTTAATTTTCGTTTTTAATTTTTTTTTTACCGGTAAGAGCTAGTCCTATCAAAAACTTGCAAATACAAAAGTTTTAGATAATTTTGAGAATATTTATAAAAAAATTAGATGGATTTGATGTCTTGAGAATTGACAAAGTTATGATTTTTTTTCTCCCAAAAACCCTATTTTTTTCGCCTCTTGAGCTCATTTTTAACTTTATCAAAAATCTGTCATGCATAAACGTTTGGCCCATTATTTAGAAGCAATATAAACTTTAAACTGATTCGATATCTATTTTCATTAATAAGTAGCCGAGATTTTATCCCCTTTGATTTTATGTACCAGTTTGGTAGAGATTGGTGAAGAATTATAGAAGTTATCGTGTCCATAAAAAAGTGACATATATATATAAACTGGTGCGAATGCAATAGGTAGTATTTCATACGAAATCTATCTAAAAAATAGCAGCCATCTTATGACAACCACATCAGTTACTCCACTTGCGACTGATAGACAATCCACTATATATCCTCTCCTTTTATTCATAACTCCATTGGTTCAAACGTATGCTATATCTTATGTCTATGCCACTAATCAAAAGCTAGTGCAGAAGCAAAAAACATTCTAAAAAAAATTTTTTTTGTGTTACTGAAAGGTCTAGAAACATGAAATTCGGTATGTTAATTACTTATAAGATAAAAATGATCACTAAAATCATTTGCTAAAAAATATCAAATTTAAAAATAGTGGAAATCCGTGAAAAGCTTTCTAAAGATGTTCGAAATAGCGATTTTTAAACAATCTCAGCAAGTAACCAACCGATCTTAAAAGTAATGATATCAAAATGATGGTGACAGTCCTTGCTCTAACATAGGCTATATCTTATGTCGATACCACTAACACAAAGGGGGTGCAGGAACAAAAAACATTCTAAAAATGCGACTTTTGTGTTACTGAAGGACCTAGAAATATAAAATTTTGCATGTGAATTATTTATAAGATATAATTGATCTCTAAGGACATGTTCTAAAAAATACGGAATTCAAAAGGGATGAAAATGCACGAGAAACATCCTAGAAATGTTTTAAATTGCTATTTTTAAGCAATTTCAGCAAATAATGAATTGATCTTAAAAATAATGTTATCAAAATGAAGGTCGCAGTCCTTGCTCCAACATAGGCTATATGTTATGTTGATGTCCATAATCCAAAAGGGGTGCAAGGACAAATAAAAAGAATAAGGCCCAGTTAAACTGATGTCATAGAGCTCACAGGCTATGTAGGCTAATTGTATATTACAGCCTTATATAATAATGCCTTTCGAAAAAAAAAATAATAAAATAAGGAAGGAAGTACCCCCCCCCCATTTCCTTTCTTTATACTTAATCATTGAAGCCTCAAAATTAATCAGGGATACGCCTTATCATATAATAAAACTGTATCGAAAATTCGAAGCAAGTCTAATAATTCTGCATAAAAACCCATTTATGTAATTTAAGAAACGTTGTCCCCCGTTCCCTCCTTTATAATTGACCATTAAACCTTCAAAACTGTTCAGATATTCAACTTAACAGAAAGAACCTACATCCAAAATTTAAAACAAATCACATAACTTTGCATAAAACTCTATTTAGCTACCTTAAGGGGGAGGTAATCGTCCGTACCCCCCCTTTTATAAATAACAAAAGAACACCACAACAAATGAGCGAAGTTTCTTATTACTATATGAACCTGTATCCAAAAATTGAAACAAATCGGTTAATTCTGCATGAAAAACCATTTACATGAATTATGAGGGGTAGTTTCCCCTATCCTCCCTTTATACTTATCCAGTGAATTCCAAAAACAAATCAGGGAAGTGCCTTTTCAAAATAAACCTATATACAAAATTTGAAGCAAATCGCTAAATTTTGCATGAAAAACCTAAATTAAGTCAGGGGGTGTTACACCCCCCCATTCCCTCTCTTAAAACTTATCCAATGAGCACCCAATACTAATCACAGAGGCACATCATTAGAATGATCCTACACCTAAGATTTAAACGAAATCTACTAATTCTGCGTGAAAAACCCATTTATATAAATTAAGGGGAGGGACAATAGCCCCCGTTCCCCTTCTTATACTTATCGAATTAACTCTGAAAACTAATCAGGGAATCGTCTTATCATAATAAGCCGCTATCCAAAATTTCATGTAAATCGGATATTTTTATCATAAGTTATCGCGTTACGTACGTACGAACGTACGCACGTACATACATACATGCAGAACGGGCGGGCACATAAGCTCTCAGACTTTGATAGCCTGTGAGCTAAAAACGTTCTAAAATGCAATGTCTGTGTTACTGATGGGGCTAGAAATATAAAATTTGGCATATTACTTATAAGATATGATCACTAAGAACGTTTGTTAACAACGTTTGTTGTTTAACGTTTGTTGTTTAATATGAAATTTAAAAGGGGTGAAAATATGAGAAAATCATTCTAAAAACTTTCTAAATAGCGATTTTTAAACAATGTTGGGAAGTTAACGAACTGACCTAAAAAATAATGATGTCAAAATGATGGTGACAATCCTTGCTTCAATAAAATTATTGGACAAATTATTGGAGTACAATGGGAGTCTATGGGGATTTGGCGAGATACCAGAAATAGCGCTAAATTGGTAACACTTTTCGTGCGTAATTTTTGTCGTCAATTTGGCGATATATCGCCAAGTTTGGGACAAACTTTTTTGGCCTACGGGGATAATCTATTAGGACAAGCTGTAAGATTAATTAATATTAAACTAGCTGCACCCGTCGAAATTCGACGGAAAAGAATATATGATATGATATACATCAGTCTTATATACACAATAAGACACTGAGCGAAATAAACAATTGTCACCTCTTAAAATAGGGATAGCATAATTTTTCATGACGAAGATACACAAACTTCAGAAAATAACAAAAAATAAAGAAAACAACTCATAAATTATTATGTTGGACTTCTTCAATTATTTAGAAAGTTAATATAATACCTCAGAAGACAAATTCAAAAATATCTGCATAGTTTATTTTTTCTTCGTATAAATATCGCTTGGTAACTATAGAATAGGTATAATATCAATAAAATATTATAATTATAATAGAAACAGGGAGTTGCTAAACTGCATAACCAACTCACTACACATTTACAGAACTTGCAATAAATTTAATTTATAGCCTCCATGAACTTGTCAAAATTAATATTTTCGTCATGGCAACGAAAAGATAAACTATATCTTTGTTACTAAAAGGAATAAAATTTTTGCTGAGTTTGTTGCTGATATTCAGATAACATTTTATTTATTTTTATTTTAAATAATAACTTAATACATTATTATATGGCATCATTTACACCTTCAGAAATACTCATCTTTTCCGAAATAAAAGCGTGATTTATGCAGTTATTTAAAAATTCTTTACTTTCATAAAATATTTATTATAATTAAATAGAAATGGTGCAATTCATAGAAATATTTTTATTTGTGCACCCCACGGATCTTTAATTAAATAGAACTTCTGTTTATTTAGATGCAGGAATAATGGTCGGTGAATGCGACATCATCACTGACACAGCTATAACAATGTATATCATTTTACTGGAAAAAAAAATATCTGGTTTCTGAATGACGACTTTTTTCCATCGACAAAATTTCGCTTTAGATATTATATTTTATTAAAGTTTATTTTATGTTATTTTATTTACATAATACTTAATATTATTACTCAGTAAATAATCAGCGTATTGTACCGCGATTAGTGAATAATTATGTGCAATCATTTATCTTATACTATAATGCGAGCAAAAATTGTGTGTGTGTGTGTGTGTGTGTGGGTAAATTTTATCTCAAAAACGGCTCTAACGATTTTCGCAAAAATTTGGATTTTACCATTTTCGGGCACGAGAAGACCATTGGGCTAGGTCACATGTTCGAGAAAATTCGATTATTGGGTCGTTTTGGGTATAATGGGTCAAGATCAAGCTATTTATATCTAGAGAACGGCTGGATCGATTTTAAGGAAATTTTCTATCCAATCGTTTTTTGGCACAACAAAACTGTTGGGCTGGGTCACATGTTCGAAAAATTTCGATTAGTGGGTCGATTACGGGTCATTATGGGTCAAGTCATTTTTATCTAAAAAAACGGCTCTAACGATTTTGACAAAATTTTATATTGTATCGTTTTGGATTACAAGACCATTGGGTTAAGTAACATGTTCGAGAAAATTCGGTAAGTGGGTCATTTTGGGGGTCATTGTGGGTCATGCTATTTTTATCTAGCGATTTTTTCACGCAATTTTGACTAAAAATTGCATTCCATGGTTTTCGGGCACGAGAAAAACATTGGGCTAGGTTACATGTTCGAGAAAAAATTTCAATGGGTCATATTGGGTCATTAAGAGTCTGGGTCAAGCTATTTATATTTAAAGAACGGCGTGATGGATTATAACGAAATTTTGTATGTAACAGTTTTTGACATGAGAAAACTAATGGGCTAAATCACATGTTTGAGAGATTTCGACTATGAGGGTCATTTGTGGGTCATGATGGGTCATAATGGGTCATGGTCAACCTATATCTAAAGAACAAGTGGATCGATTTTAACGAAATTTTGTATGCAACATTATTTTGGCACGATAAAATCATTGGACTAGGTTACATGTTCGAAAAATTTCGATTAATGGGTCATTTTGGGTCATTAAGAGTCTGGGTCGAGCTATTTATATTTAAAAAACGGCGTGATGGATTATAACGAAATTTTGTATGTGACAGTTTTTTGACATGGGAAACCTAATGGGCTAAATCACATGTTTGAGAGATTTCGACTATGAGGGTCATTTGTGAGTCATGATGGGTCATAATGGGTCATGGTCAAACTATATCTAAAGAACAAATGGATCGATTTTAATGAAATTTTGTATGCAACATTTTTTTGGCACGATAAAATCATTGGACTAGGTTACATGTTCGAAAAATTTCGATTAATGGGTCATTTTGGATCATAAAGGGTCTGGGTCAAGCTATGTATAACTAAAGAACGGCAGGATCAATTTTAACGAAATTCTGTATGTAACAATTTTTAGAAACGAGAAAACTAATGGATTAAGTCACATAATCGAGAGCTTTCGATTATAAGGGTCATTTGTGGGTCTTAATGGGTCAAGGTCAAGCTATATCTAAAGAATGGGTGGGTCGATTTTAACGAAATTTTGTATACAACATATTTTTGGCATGAGAAAATCATTGGGGTAGGTCACATGTTCGAGAAATTTCGATTAGTGGGCCACTTTTGGGTCATTCTAATTTTATATAGACAACGTTTCGCGCAATTTTGATTAAATTTTGTATTTTATCGTTTTCGGTCACAAGAAAATCATTAGGTTAGGACAGATTTTTGAGAAAATTCGATCAATGGGTCATTTTGGATTATAAGGGGTCAGGGTCAAACTAACTATATCTAAAAAACGGCTCAATCGACTTTTTCTAAATTTTGTATCTAATGTTTTTCGGCATGCTAAAACTAAAGAGCTAGGCCACACGTTCGAGAGATTTCGATTATAAGGGTCATTTGTTGGTCATGATGGGTCATGCTAATTTTATATAGAAAATGGTATTCACCATTTTGACTATACTTTGTATTATATCTTTTTGAGCAAGAGAAAACCATTTGGCTTGGACACATGCCCGCGAAAATTCTATTAGTGGGTCATTTTGGGTCTTAATGAGCTAGGGTCATTCTAATTATATATAACCACGACTCAATCAACTTTACCTAAATTTCGAAACAAAACGTTTTTTGTCACGAGAAGACTATTGGGCTGAGTCGCATGTTAAACAAAATTATATTAGTGGGTCATTTCGCTTCATTGCTGAATGCTGCCAAGCTAATTTTACCTAAAAAATGGCTTAAACGATTGTGATTCAATTTTATATTCTACTGTTTTTGATTACCTGAAGACGATTGAGCTATGTCACATGCTTGATCAAATTTGATTAGTGGCTCATTTTGGGTAATACGGGTCAGGGTCACGAGAATATGGCAAAAGCCAATAACTTGGTGATATTTGACAAAATATTGGCGACGTATGGCCAAAAAATCGACTATAAAAATTACGAAAACCAAAACACGTATTTGGAGCCGAATGAAAGAATGCCTCCAAATTTGGCTATATCTAGCAAAAAATATTGTCTTTCAGAATGTAAAGAATTTTTTAATACATTCTTAAGAGGATTCGAGATGCATGGTTAAACCAATCAGAGTCGAGCTAAAAAAGTGATTTAGATCGATGTCCTTTCGTTGTAAAATTTAAAATAAAATAAAATTTATAAATATGCGCATAAAAACATAGTTTTCTTATTGATTGTTTTTCTAAATAACACTATTATAAACATGTTTTACAGTAATAATACAGAGTTAATGATACAATGAAAATACTATTCCGAGTTGAACACAAAGTTAATTTTGACCGAGCTAAGCTCGGTTTCCCCTGCTAGTTAGGATTAAACTTTACGAAAACCATTAATTTTTTTCTTTGAAATGCGATTACACATTCACCGATGAGATCAAACTCTGATCGATGAGATTGGTGGAAAGTAATAAAGCAAAATAATTTTTTATTACAGTGAGAAAAGCTTAACCTGTTGCCACTGTTTTAAAGAAATGTCACGAAAAAGCTTTTAAAATTAAAAATAAAATATAAAAATGGAAATAAATTAAAAATTAGCCAGATTGGGAACATCTGCACATTAAACAGCTTTCATTTAAAAAAATAATTATCAAAATCGGGTCAGTAGAAAGCTCAGGGCTGATGACTAAAAAAACAGCCAGGTCTTTTAAATATATAGATAAAAGTAATTGCATATTAAACCTATTTATTTCAAAAAGGTTACAAATACTTATTTATTTGACAAAAAATAATGATATCCCATCAAAAACATAATTGTGAAAGAATGCCAACTTCGTTAACGGTTTCGCTAATAAAAGAAGTGAGATCTAACTGCAAACCAAGTTCTTTCGAAGCTCATTAAATCATAGCTCCTGTCATGCAGAATGTTCTTCAATTGCTTAAAATGATTTGTTATGATACTTGCTATTCAATAGAGCGACTTGGCAAGTTTACAGCCATCAACTTTAATCTTTGAATCTGAATACAATTTAGTGTAGTATGTCATTGGAAAATATCTAGTCAATCAAGTATTCGAATAAGTATATTGAAGATAAGACATTAGGATAAGAAGTTAAGGAAGTGATTAATTTTAAATTCTGATCAACTAAATAGAGATATTTGAATAAAAGAAAACTTGCCAAATCACTCTGTTGAATAGCAAGTAACATAACAAATCATTTTAAGCAATTGAAGAACATTCTGCAAGACAGGGGCTATGATTTAATAACCTTCGAAAGAACTTGGTTTGCAGTTAGATCTCACTTCTTTTATTAGCGAACTTGGCATTCTTTCAAATTTATGTTTTTGATAGGATAGTTTAATTACAGGTATAGTCAAAAGTATTTCGCTACATTACTATAATCTGAAATTAATTTTACCCATCATTAACACATGACTAGCTCATCACATCCTGTTTACCATTTTAACAACGTATCTTTTAACACGCTTCCATTATTCAGCCAGCTTTGTCTTTGATACAGAAAACGAAGATCTTGAATAATGATAAAATGCAAGAAGATAAAATAAATATGGCGTTTCTGTTATTTTCTTTCGAAGAAAAAGAGCCTAAAGAAATGTGAGAAAGAAGATTGATTGCATTTTCATACTATCCCAAACAATTTGGAGAAAGTATTTTTCAATCAAACTAATTGCCTCACCAGTTCAACGTCACTTCATCGCTGATGCGTACACATTACTGTTTTTAAACTTTAATCAAATTGGAGAATCACTTTTTTTCAATGTCTTATTTTTTTATAAAAAAGATAACATATTTTTGAAATATTTTAATGTAATTGGATGATATACGAGTATATTTCTATCAATCTAATTGGCTTTTTTTTATTATTTAATTTTCTAAAGTGTGCTTTTTTTTACTTTTTTTTTATTTATTTACTTTGCTCGATTTATTAGCATATGTTTTTTTTTTAATTTAAAAGCGAAAATGATATGTGAGATACGCATAATAGAGAAAGATACATTTTTTTCTGGAAAATGAAGAAGTTTTTTTGGGGGGGGTTTCAAATTTCAAATAGTTAATACATGTCATATATATGTTTTTAATTTTTGTCATCTCAGAATTTTGTTAATTTGATCATTTTTCCCTGTTTTCTAAAATAATAATAATAATAATAATAATAATAATAATAATAATAATAATAATAATAATAATAAAGAAATGTAACTTACTGCTCTCTCTGCTGTACTTTAATCTGATTTTTCACTTTCTTGAAACTTCTTTAAAAAATCGGTCAAGATATTTCGATTGCATACATTTTAAATTATCAAAATTCTAAAACTGTGCTTAAGAATTTAACTTTTTTTTCTACTGAAATGTACTTGACTAGATTGTAGTGTGCACTGTTCAGTATTTTTTCTTTCTTTCTTTTTTTCCCTTAAGAATTTGCTTAATTTTCTTAAGTTTGTTTCTAATTTTTTTATTCAAAATATAATTATCTGATTAATGACTTAAGTCTATTATGAAACAGACATTTTTATCTACTGTCCGATTTTAAAAGTCGGAATAATATATTTTTTAAAATACCGTATTTTCAATTGGAATTTATATTTACATACGAATATTGGAAAAGAATGGAAACTTTTAAATAATTAAATTATTATGTATGAAAATTGTTTAATCAAAGTCCCTTAAAAACATTTTGTTTTTTAATTTAATTTAATTATTTTTGGCGGATAATCTATCAATTAATATTTTATGATCAATAGAAAAAACAAATCCGAATAATTTGGATTCCATTTTTAGCATTTTCCAATATAGCTAAAAGGTTTTTATGACTTCGATTCATCTGTCTGTCCGCCTGTATGTCTGCCCTCTAACTTACTTAGAATATCCCGAAATTGATCTGGCATATTGTTGTTCACTACAGTTTGTCATCTACTGGAAACGGTAATGGCATTTATTGTTCGATTATAGGGGTGCACAAACAGATATATTATTTGAAGTGTATTAATATCATGATGCACAACTTCAAACAAAATTGATATACATTATAGATAGACACTACAAAATGTTTCTCAAAGAAAATGGCGTGCATGTCATTTATTGTTCAGTTACAGAATCGCACAAAAGTCTTTATTGCATTACTGTAATTTTTTTTCACAATGTTACGCCCTTTTTAAAAATGAAATTGATATACATTATTGAAGTGCGCGGTAAAATATTTCCTATAAAAAAATGTGTGTGTATGTGTAGCATTTAATGTTTTATCACACGATTGCACAAAATAATTCGAATACATTATCGTTTATGAACTTAAATGACAAGATTATGTTTCAGTTGAGTTATGCGACTTGAAACTTAACTAAATTTTTGTATAATAATTCTATATAAATATACATTCAATTTACTATATTAATTATACCGGGTGTCCAGTAAATGACTGACCCATTTTGAATGTAAATAACAAAAAAACTGTTTGAGATAAAAATGCGCGGCTTGCTGTATTGTTATTAGGATATAAATTTTAAAATATGCACTTTGTTAATGTAATATAATAATATTTAAAATAATATCTCAGTCTCAAGACTGAGGAGGGGAAATATAATACAGATGGTTCAATCACAAATATTATTTTAAATCACTTTCCAACCAACGTACCCTATTTCTGAAGCTGATTCGAGAGTCAATTCAACATATAGATTCAGATTCGACAACATATAGATTCAGATTCCGAAAATCTCATATTTATGAAAATTAGAGTCATGTCTGTATTCAAACAGCCTGTTACCGCCAGCGCGATATTTTTTTCCGAAATTTGAACTATATTAACAAAGTACATGTTTAAAAATTTATTGATTATCTAATAACAATGCCGCAAACCGCACATTATTATCTCAAACCGTTTATTTGTTATTTAAGTTCAAAATGGGTCAGTTATTTACTGGACACCCGGTATATACGAATGTGTTTATGTAATTTTATGTAAGTATAAGTAAAGATGGTTCCCAAAAGAATTTAAATCAAATTCCATCTAGGAAAGTTAATTTCTCATAATATTATACATTTTTCAGCTGAACTAAATTTTATTATATTGCGTGTTGTAAGAATAATACTAAAAAATCATATATATAGGCACAGGGCATCACGAAAGATTACAAATACATTTTCGTTTATAGATGGTAATTACCTAAAAAGCGTCTTCACTATTGTTCATATACAATTAAATTAAATTTTAGTACAAGTACTATGCGTTAGAAAAAGTCAGGTATTATGGAAATGCGGACAATATGGAATAATTCAAAAACTGGCGCATACGGTATTGCAGGCAAGCGTAAAATTGCCAGACGCTTTCCTAGTACTTTCATGAAGCATTTTGATGAGTTCTGTTTATAAAACAGTTATATTTATTGTTTCAGTTTTTTTTCTTTGCTAACTTCTTGATCAGTTTATTCTCAATTTTTGTAGTTTTTTTTGCTGGTAAATTTTACAAACTTGATATTAATTATGAAATCTCATTCCCAGTTATGTTAACCAAGTTCAGTATAAAGTTGAAAAGTTATATTTACTGCCGTGTTCTCAATTTTCCTCTATTCTAACTTCTTGACGCGTTTATTTTAAATTTTTGTATTTTTTTATTGTTGGTAAATTTGATAAAATTCGTATTAACTATAAAATGTCATCGTCAGTGATGTTAACCAAGTTCAGTATAGAGTTGATGCATAATTGTATATAAAATCTCTAAATTGCAGAATTTGTTACTTATGAAGTAAAGAATAATCGGAGAAAGCGATTTAGGAAGAGTAAACGTTTACCCAATTTATGGAATAAAGCATTGAATAAAGAGTGAAATTTCCCATCAATAAGGCGCTTAAATTAGATGAAATTTTCTATTCAAGTTTACTGGTAGAAATTTTCTCTGGCGGTAATCAGAAACTGGGGATTCAATAAATAGAAATAGCCGGCTTCACCCTTAACTGCTAGACTACATAACTCATCTTCTTTATTCATAATTCCATTGTTCGGCTTCACACATTAATTACACAAACGTAAGCAGCGTTTGAAGTTAGTTTCACTTTGTTCGGCTACTTATTGATACAGTAACGACTAACGAGTCGTATTTCTAAGCAACGATTCGACACTTCGTATCTTTTAGAATACCCGTTACTTAATAACGAATATGTGCGGTTTGCAACAGTTCTTATAAAAGGGGGGGGGGGAGAATATCAGCGACAGAACCGTTTCAAGACGAATCGAGATAAGACTAAATTATCATTCCACTCCAACGTATCATTTGAGATGACTTTTTACCAGGTTTTATACCATATGAAGAAGATGCACTGTGCCCATTTTGCAACGGAAAATATTCAAAGGATGGAAGTAGAGGGGGGAGGTGATAGATATAATGCCCGATGGTGACTCTTGTGAATTGTGGTGGGGCCAAAATAGTAGACTATATTTGTGTTTTTGTAAAAATTAAAAATTTTTTGGAAAGAATCTGTTGATTTATAGATCATAATGGTTATTTATTGAATAATTTTCATATTCTGTAACAGCGCGGTTTTTCTTGCAATTTTAATATTCCTTCCTATTTCACATTATCCGACGGGCTGTCATTTTCTGAAAACTGTAATTTTCTTTAAAACTAAGTATTTATATGCATTTTTTCTCCCAGTTTCGATGCATTAAAAATGTGTTAAAAAGTAGTCAATGTTTTTTTTTATTTTTTTTATTATTATTAAGTTTAATTGCTTCAAAAGTTAGAAATATGTAAATTATCTCTGACCACGTTTGATTGGACACTTAAGACAGATGATGCAAAAGGGAGAAATTCACATGTGCAAAAGTTTCCGACCCTTTGTTATTCATTAGATTTTTCGATCGGTGGGGTATGTTTTTTTTGGGTCGTGTTTGGTTATTAATCAACGTAAATACGTGTTTTAAAATCAAAAATTCAGAAGTTCGAAGATTATTGTTTGTAAACTTCTTATTTGTTTGTCACTAAAAAACCGATCCCCTCGTGAGATAATGTGAGGAAATGTTTTTGATCAATAAATACTGTGAATAACATTTTCAAAAAACATAAAGATGACCCTGCATGGCTTTCAAGACTTGCTACGATCTAGAAGATTCCGAAAAATAACTGTTCGTATGCACAGAATTATCAGGAGAAAAGCAGTTGGTGATCCGCTTAAAAATTCATCTGCGATATTCCGCGATTTAGTGAAAATATTGTTGAAATAAGACGATCTACCGTGTCCAGGTGCTTACCTGACGTAGGACTTTATCGAAGAGTTGACGCTAAAAAAAAAAAACCTTTCATAAATAAATAAATAAATAACAGTATGGCCGACTGGCGTTTCCCAAGGAACACAAAAACTGGTCAAGTTAAAACTGGAAAAAAGTACTATTTTCCGTTGAATCGAAATTGAACCCATTTTTGGGACTGGTGGCAGATTCTATGTCCGATGACTTAAAAGCAAAATATATGATTCGAGATACGTTATTCTTGCAATGAAGTATGGTGGAAGATACGTTATGCTGTGGGGAGCATTTTGTGGGAAAGATGTAGTTCCGCTAAGCTGCTATTAGATTCATCAATTTTTCAGATGATTTTTCCTCCAACTTTTCAGCGTACAAAGTAAAAAAAAAAGAAAAAAAAAGGTTGCAATTGTCGTTATCAAAATTGGAGGAAAAATCGGTTCTTCTGTTACCAATACATACTATTTATCGCTCTTTGTAGACAGGAAACAAATGTCATTAAAACCCGCCTATCTCTGATTGGCTAAAATGATGGACATTAATTATAAATAGAAGTTTTCATATACGTCCATTAAAAACATTTCAAAAATATGCATTAAAGTATTTAATTGCTATAAAGGACGTTAAATACTAATAAAAACATTAAAAGATCTTAATAATTTTACATGTTTGGATTGAATTTACTCAATCATCATCAGAAAAAAAAAAAAAAAAAAAAAAAAAAAAAAAAAAGAAAAGAAAATACAAATAAACACAAAGATAGAAAATGACAATAAACTATTACAAATGAAATTTAAAATTAAAAAAAAAAAAAAAAAATTTTTTTTTTTTAATAGCAACTTTATAGCAATTAAATACTTTAATGCATATTTTTGAAATAAAATGATGGAAGTTAGATGAAAACTCGAGGCTAAACACAGATTTTTTTTTTTAATCAGGGGTAAAAAAGTTTGAGATATTGCTGTTTGATATCATATTGAGTGTTGAGAGGTTCGAGAGGGAGGAGGTAAAAATCGGCTGATATCGCATATTATGCTGTGGGGCGGATTTTCTTCAAAATGTGTCGGTCCGTTCTTTGAAATCAGCGAGGGTAAAATTATGGTCGCAACTAGTTGTTTTAGCATGATAACGATCCAAAATATACATGCAAGCTCGTCAAGCAGTGACTTTCGCAAAAAAAAATTCCTCTTTTAAAATCGCCAGCCCAATCACGCGATCAGAATCTATAGTGGTAAATCTTTGGAACAAATTTGACAAACGTGTGCAGTTATAAATATTCCAATTCAGCATAATCTCCCCAGAAATTGCAAGAAAAGTGGAAAAAAGTAGGACGATTTTCAACCGTTTATTGAAGCTATGCCATGTCGCTGCGCTGCAGTACTTACTGCTAAATGTATAACGAAAAATCCTCTATAATAATAGCCGTTGTGACTCTCTCTGTCTGTCCCTGTATGTAGAACGATTCCTGGGTTGTACGCATCCGCTAAAGAAGAAATTCTGACGGCCATGTTTTAGAAATTTTGGTGTTTTTTTTTTTATTGCACTAACCTAAATGTTATGTCATTAGAAAGAGCTTTCAAAAATAAACGCTTTTTTTGCTTACGGTTTTTCCCTAATTGTAATATCTTCTGAGATATAAAGTCATTTTTTTCCGGCGTTCGAGCGCTGGATATATGTAAACAAAGGCCGGATTTGATTCATTCACATGACGAGTTTTCTATGCACCATGGAGGATATTCGGCGAGATTGAATTTCATATATCCAAACCAGTAATGAAATGTAATCTTATTGCTCTCTGCGCATTCCTGCTTGCGCAGATCCGACAACAGAACCAATGACAGAAGAGATAATTACTGTCTCTAAATGTTAGCGTGGTATGCCCGCGTTCGTTGTTTATTGTTGCAGAGCCAATGGATCTATTCTATTTTGTGCTTTTAAAATGTGCAATTAAATATATGTATGGATTTTTTTATCGCAACGTAATTAGTATATTTTTAACATAGGATTTCAATAATATAACCTGGTAAGTGAGAACTTTTTTTTGAATGGCAATGTAGTAACATTGGGTCGATCGAGTTTATTTATTTTGATTTTGCCCGTTTTTATTGAAGGACATAATTTAACCGTTTCTTCCATTGCATAACACTTCTTATTTTGTTTTCAATCTTTTTTTTTTTTTTAAGTAATTCCTTATTGTGATCTTCATTTCTGTCATATGAAAAATACATTTCTATTTTGCCATGGGTACACTGAATTAAAATATCCCCCTTACGATGTTCGCAAAAACTTTTCTCGGATAGTATTTTTCGATCGATGCTTAATTTTATATTTCATAATATTATTTATTTTGATTTTGCCCGTTTTTATTGAAGGACATAATTTAACCATTTTTATTTTATTTTATTTATTATGATAATTTAACCACTTCTTATTTTGTTTTCAATCTTTTTCTTTTTTCTAAAGTAATTCCTTATTGTGATCTTCATTTCTGTCATATGAAAATTTCATTTCTATTTTGCCTATAGCATTTACATTTGTTGCATTATCATTTTGAAAATTGATAAAAAATAACAAAAGACAAAACATTGCAAATTCTAAATTAGTATTACTCAACTAAATAAACGTAGGTCTTGCAAAAAATAAACAAAATAATAAGAGATCAAAATAGATGCCTTATAAATAACTTACTTTTTTAAATCTGCAGCTACAATATATATATATATATATATATTTTAATTTGGACGTGCAAAAAAACATTCTGAAATGTCTCAATCAATCACAAGATTTTTGTGGGGACTTCTACTGATTGATAATTTTTGTGGGTTTTTTACATAACTGAATGACTTTTTCCATGATTGATTAATGAATTTTATAATTTTTACCCCACATGACCAACTGTCGAACTGATTGACAAATTTTCTATTTTTCATATGATGGATCGAGAAATTTTGTGATTTTTTTTTTTTTTTTCTGATGAACAAAGAAATGTTGCATCTTTTCTCCAAGCAATTAATGGAAGCTTTTTTTTGAATTTTGTTGTTTTTTTCTCGCAATCTTTTGATGTAATTTGCCGTTTTATTGAATTTATCCTTCTTTCGTGATTTTTTTTTTTTTTTTTTTTTGAGAAAATGTCGTTTTTTGTTATCTTTTTGAGAAATTTGTCTTTTTTTGCTATTTTTTGTGAAATTTACATTTTTATGCGATTACCTAGACAAAATTTCTGTGCTTTTGAGATCTTTGGACGAAATTTGTGTCTTTTATGATACCTGGACAGTTTCGAAGAAGTTTATCGTTTTTCTCGAGTCTTTCGATGAAATTGTCGTTTTGTCATGATCTTTCGATGTAATTTCCCGTTTTATTGAAGATCTATTTGCAAAATTTGTTGTTTTTTTCTGCAAAATTACCTTTTTTGTGATTATTTGATGAAATTTGCTTTTTTTTCAATCCTTTGACGAAATTTGCTGTTTACTCGCGATCATTTGTCAAATTTGTTGTTTTCTCACAATATTTTGAAATTTTTTTTCGCAATATGTTTAATTTGCCTTTTTTAGAGTTTTTTTTGTCAAAATTTGCTTTTTTTTTCGAAATTTTTTTTAAACGTTTTGGCAAAATTTTGATTTTTTGCAATATTTTCACGAAATTTGTTTTATTTGAGATACCTGGACAATTTTTTTTCCTGCAGTTTTTTGACAAATTTTTTAGAGATCTTTTTAAGAAATTTGTTGTTTTTTGCAATCTGTTGACGAAATTTGCTGTTTTTTTTCACATCTATTTTCAAAATTTCCAGGTGTTCTTTTTTTTTGGGGGGGGGGGGGGTATTTTGACGAAATTTGTTATTTTTTGTGATTATTTGCCAAAATTCATGTTTTTTTTTTATACTTGGATAAAATTATTTGTTTTCTCAGGGATTTTTGGTGAAATTTGTTATTTTCTCACGATCCTTCGATGTAATTTGCTGTTTTATCGAAATTATCTTTTTTTGTGAAATTTTTCATTTTTTTGTTATTTTCAGAAATTTGTCTTTTTTTTTCACCTTTTTTTTTTTTTTTTTTTTTGCAAAATTTACCTTTTTTGTGATCTTTTAATGAAATGTACCTCTTTTTTTCATCTTTTGACAAAATGTGTTGTTTTATCACAATCTGTTTACCAATATTTGCATTTTTTGTAGTACCTAGACAAATTTAAAGTATTTTCACGATCTTTTGACGAAATTCACGTCTTTTATTATACCAGGAAATAATTATTTGTTTTCTCAGGGATTTTCGGTGAAATTTGTCATTTTTTTCTTGCCATCCTTCAATGTAATTTGCCGTTTTATCAAATTATTCCTTTTTTCGTGATTTTTTTTTTTTTTTTTGTGAAATTTGTTGTTTTTTTTTTGTTATTTTCAGAAATTTGTCATTTTTTTTTCACTTTTTTTTTTTTTTTTTTTTTTTGCAAAATTTACCTTTTTTGAGATCTTTTGATGAAATGTGCCCCTTTTTTTCATCTTTTGACAAAATATGTTGTTTTCTCACAATCTGTTTACCAATATTTGCATTTTTTGAAGTACCTAGACAAATTTAAAGTATTTTCACGATCTTTTGACGAAATTCATGTCTTTTATGATACCAGGAAATAATTATTTGTTTTCTCAGGGATTTTCGGTGAAATTTGTCGTATTTTCTTGCCATCTTTCAATGTAATTTGCCGTTTTATCGAATTTATCCTTTTTTTGGAAATTTGTTGTTGTTTTTTCGTTTTTTTTTTTTTTTCAGAAATTTATTAACATTATGGAAATGCTATAGGCAAAATAGAAATGAATTTTTCATATGACAAAAATGAAGATCACAATAAGATACCGTTTATGCAATAGAAAAAACGGTTAAATTATGTCCTTCAAAAACAAGGGCAAAATCAAAATAAACTCGATCGACCCAATGTTACATTGCCTATCAATAAAAAAGTTAGTTCTCACTTACCAGGTTATTTGTTGAAAAGACTAATTTACTCTGATCCTATGTTGAAAATATACTTATTACGTTGCGATAAAAAATTCCATACATATATTTAATTGCCTATAGAATGAGGGAATAAACATATGTCACTCAGCACACAGTTCAATAGGTACACTGAACTGCAGTATTCCCATCATAAGATTACCCAGAAAAAACATTCTGAAATGTCTCGATCAATCACAAGATTTTTGTGGGCTTTTTTACATAACTAAATGACTTTTTATCCATGATTCATTAATGAATTTTATAATTTTTACCCCACATAACCAACTGTCAATTTTTGTATTTTTTCTTCAACTGATTGACAAATTTTCTATTTTTCATGTGATAGATTGATAAATTGTAATTTTTTTTTTTTTTTTCTGATGAACAAAGAAATGTTGCATCTTTTCCCCCTGCAATTAATGAAAGTTGTTTTTTGAAATTTGTTGTTTTTTTCTCACAATCTTTTGATGTAATTTGCCGTTTTATCAAATTTATCCTTTTTTCATGATTTTTTTTGAGAAATTGTCGTTTTTTGTTATCTTTTTAAAAAATTTGTTGTTGTTTTTTTTTCTTTTTTTTTTTTTTGCTATTTTTTGCAAAATTTACCTTTTTTTTTGCGATTACCTAGACAAAATTTATGTGCTTTTGAGATCTTTGGACGAAATTCGTGTCTTTTATGATACCTGGACAGTTTCGGAGAAGTTTATCGCTTTTTTCGAGTTCTTTCGATGTAATTTGCTGTTTTATTGAAGATCTTTTTGCAAAATTTTTTGGTTTTTTTTGCGAAATTTACTTTTTTTGTGATTATTTGATGAAATTTGCTTTTTTTTCAATCCTTTGACGAAATTTGTTGTTTACTCACAATCATTTGTCAAAACTTTTTGTTTTCGTACAATATTTTGAATTTTTTTTTTTCAGAATATGTTTACAAATTTGCCATTTTTTAGGGATTTTTTTTTGTCAAATTTGGCTTTATTTTTCGAATTTTTTTCATGAAAATTGCTAATTTTTTAGACGTTTTGGCAAAATTTTGATTTTTTTGCAATACTTTCACGAAATTTGTTTTATTTGGGATACAATTTTTTTTTTTTTTTTGCATTTTTTTGACAAATTTTTTAGAGATTTTTTCATAAAATTTGTTGTTTTTTGCAATCTGTTGACAAAATTTGCTGTTTTTTTCTTTTACATCCATTTAAAAAATTTCCGGGTGATTTTTTTTTTTGGGGAGGGGGCAAAATCATAATCACAAAAAATAGTCATTTTGAGGAAAATGACTATTTTTTGTGATTATTTGCCAAAATTTGCATTTTTTATGGTACCTAGATAAATTTTTGTACATAGTAAATGATTTCTAGCATTTTTTTAAAAAACTTTAACAGTAGAAAAATAATTTTCAAACATTTTCAAGAGTTTGTGACGTGTGTCGCAGCGTTGCACCGATTCTGCGCCTGGGATTATGTCATGTTGGTGTTACGTTGGTAAATGGAAAAGCATATTGAAATTTTTAAGAAATATTAATTTTTTTATAGCGGCAAAATACTTTTTTTTCTTTGGTTCTTTCATATTGTTGCCGTCAAGTTTTGACGGGTTTCACCTAGCCAGAATAAATATCATTAATTTTTTTAATATGTGAAATCGACATGTATTTTTGATTTATGAAAATGTAATAGAAAAGTTATTTGAAAATGCAAATATTTATTTGTTGAATGGGGTGGGTAATGTAAAAACAAATTAACCACTGAGAGGATTATTGTTACAGTTGTTGCTAAATGGCAAACTATAAATTGAGTCTTATTTTGCTGCAAAGTAAGTGAAATATGTATATTTTGTATGAAATGAGAAATGATGGTAATTTATGATTTATTCATGTCATGTACAATTTATTGGTGTTGTATTTGTAAATGGAAAATTATCAAATGAGAGAGATTCTAATTCTATAGCAGCATGTTTGAATGTAACTCTGCCAATTGCGGGTCATTTGCCTGGATGTAAAATGCAGGTTTTTCTTTTATTCATTGAAATTTTTGCTGAAGATTAGTGGTTAAAAAATCCTTTGATAGCTGGAAAATACCTTTTATTTCTGTAGTGCCGTCAAGTTTTGACGGGTTCCATCTAGTACTAATTATAAATGTCGTTGATCACTTTTCTTTTCTATTATGGCACCATTTCTTTTAAACTTGTCAAGATGACCTGAAATGTTTGAGGCCATCCTAAATCTTTTGAAATTAATTTTGTCAATTAAATTTATTGATAATTATTTGTTGTACCATAAATAAGCACTTTATTATCTTGCCAAAAAAATGTACAAGTATCACTTTGATTTACAAAATAAATTATGCTAGCCGGAAACTGTTCACCGCCACTGTTTGTATAAAACTCTATACAGGGCTGCGCTAAAAGATTCGAAGACATTGTAGTTTACGCCGGTAATTGCAGAAAATATGTTTTCAACTGTGTTATCTTAGTTGTTTTTTTATATTTCTCCTTTCATCCTAGGGAAAAATAAGTTTCGCAACTTTATTCTGATAGTGTTGGGATGTGTTTCGTAACCTGTGAGTGGCAATGCACTTTTATTTCTATCCTTTCTTTTTTTATAAATAAAACTGGCTTTAGAGTAAATGTTTTCTACGTGAAAATTTGTTCCCTTTTCAAATTTCAACTCCTCGTAAAAACTCCCCCGAGATACTTACAAGAGCAATAAAAACTGCCTGGTCTGTTTGTCAAAATAACCCTCTCCCAAGTTCATTGTTCCATATATTTTATGGCTCAAGTCTCTAATATAGCATTGGCCACAATACGATTACTCTGTGTGAATCGATTAATCATTCGGGATCGGTCGCTATGGTGACGGCTTGAGGAATAAAGGGATCTTGATATTATTTTTGGGCGACAAGTGACAAATCCATTTCTTTTGACACTATTCCGCGTATGTTTTTTTTTTTTTTTCTCACTATCTGTAGGAATTAACCTTTGCTCTAGTAAAGTTTCAGGGAAATATTTTATTTATAAATAAGCAAAGTTGACAAAAAGTGTTTGGCTCTTATTATTAGGTAGATTTCGTAAGAAATACTACCTATTGCAATCGCACCAGTTTATATATATATATATATATATATATATATATAATACCATTAAAAGTAGACAAGATTCACCAATGGATTTTATCAATAAAAGAATTAAATTGAATTATAGTAAACAATATTAACCATTTGAAATTAACCATTGAATTTAATAACTTATAGTACATTGAACATGGAAGGAAAAATGAATAATATGAATACAAATGAAATTTGTAGAACCAAAGCAGAATCTTCAGGTCCCAAATACTTTGGAACTACAAATGGAGTGTGTGGTTTCATCTTCGTATTTGCCATGAAAAAGCAAAACAATACGAATTTGGGACTACCATCACACAAAAACCAAATTATTAAACAAGGAACAAAGATATTTTACAAAAAGGAGCTGAAAGTAAGTAAAAATAATAGTTTTCCATAACAAACAAAAAGGATAAAGCAGAATGGAAATATAATTGAACCGGAAAAATAATTAATAATCGATATTAACATAAAATTAAATTAATAAAATGATTAAAATTAGAATTAAGAGATAACATTCATGTTAACATATAACTTAAAATATATTATTGTTACTTTAATCAGTAACATTTATTGTGACTTTACATGTCACAAAACTCATTATCTTAATATAGGATAATAAAAATTAAAAAATAAAAAATAAATAATAATAATAGTAATAATATTAATAATAATACCAAAAAATTATATCAATAACATTAAAAATAATTTGATAATTAAAATATAGCTATTTAATTATAGATATAACTAGACAAATATCCATATATTGGTGTAAATTAAACAGTTTAAAAATTATGTTAAAATAATGTTAAAATAAATAACCCACTCTCAATTTTTTTAAAAATAAATAATTAACCTTTGCGTTTTTATCCAGACAACACCACCCTCCTCCGTACTCTAACATCTACCCACCCAACCAACCTATATATATATATTTTTATTACTTTTTAACATTTTTAATTTTTTATTATTATTTTTATGTTTTATAATTTTTTTATACATTTTTTGCGCAAAGAATTAATTATAAGATCATGTAATATCTAATTATAAAATAAAGAATATATGAATTTTTTAGGATAACCATTATTTATAGCATCATATACAAACTTTTTAATATTAGTATTAATTAAATGGGAAGAACATAGACATTTTATTCTATATAAATGGTTAAGTATTATATTACGATATACAGAATTATGAAGACAAGATTTAAAATTAGTAAAGGTATTAACTTTAAAATTAAATTCTTTCCTTTTGTCATAAATATCAGTTATAAATTTGTTCTCTTTTAATATAATTTTAATATCTAAGAAATTGATTGTATTATTAAAAAGTAGGTTTTTTGAGAGTTCTAGATTAGAAGGATAATCAACAGGGAATTGAGATAAACAGGAGTTATCAGTATCAATTAAAATTACATCATCTATATATCGATATAAATGTATTGTATTACACGATAACTTCTATAATTCTTCACCAATCTCCACCAAACTGGTACATAAAATCAATGGGGATAAAATCTTGGCTCAGTTCGTTAATGGGCAAAATCGGACCAAGGGGGTCGGAATAGGGGGCGTTTTTGTGAAAACCGAAAAAACGCTATAACTTCTTCATTAAAGTAGATATCGAATCGGTTTAAAGTTTATATTACTTCTTAAAAATGGGCCAAAAGTATATGCATAACAGATTTTTGATAAATTTAGAAGTGGGCTCAAGGGGCGAAAAAAACAGGGATTTTGAGAAAAAAAAATTCATAACTTCGTCAATTTTCAAGATATCAAGTCCAAGTAAATTTTTTGTAAATGTTCTTAAAATTATCTAAAACTTTTGTATTTACAAGTTTTTGATAGGACCAACTTTTACCGATGAAAAAAATTAAAAGCGAAAAGAAAAAGGGCGCTGAAAAAAGAAAAAATTCCATAACTCCGTCAATTTTTAAGATATCAAATCTGATTAAATTTATTTTACATCTTCTCAAAAATATGTACAACTTTTATATTGACAAGTTTTTCATAGGACCAATTCGTATAGCAAAAAGAAATTAAACAAAAATAGGAGTTGGAGAAAAAAAACTCAAATCCAAACGGCTTATATTCTGACTCATTTTTAAATTCATTTTTGTTCTCAAACGCATCCAATTTACAGATCCTGTTATTTAGGAACCATATAATGTGATGCACTGATGAGGTTTTTGATAAAGACGGAATATATTTCAAAAAAGGCTACCAAAAAGGGTATTTTGAACAGAATTTTCAGAAATCATCGTGACTGAAAGTTTAAGGAAGTGTTCAAATAAAAAATTGCGTTTTTTTCTGACTCGTTTTTAAATCCATTTTTGCTCTCAAATGCATCCAATTTACAGATCCTCTTATTTAGGAACTATATAATGTGATGCATTGATCGGTTTTTTGATAAAGACAGAATATATTTTTAAAAAGGCTACCAAAAAGGGTATTTTGATCAGAATTTCCCGAAGTCTTCGTGATTTGAAAATTTAAGGAAGTTTTCACATAGCAAATTGCGTTTTTTATGACTCGTTTTAAAATCCATTTTCGCTCTCAAATGCATCCAATTTACAGATCCTCTTATTTAGGAACTATATACTGTGACGCATTGGCCAGTTTTTTGATAAAGATAGAATATATTTTTTAAAATGCTGTGAAAGTGAGTATTTCGCACAAAATTTTCCGAAGCAATCATGATTAAAGTATTAAGGATGTATTCAAACAACAAATCGGTTATTTTATGACTCATTTTTAAATTCAATTTTTTTCTCAAATGCTTTCAACTGACATTTTTTTTTTTTTTGTTATTTAGGAACTGTGTAATGTACTGTTTTGGTCGATTTTTTAATAAATTTAGAATCTATTTCAAAAGGTGATGTCAAAATGGGCATTTGAGCTGAATTTTTCTTAAGATGATTCTGGGAAAACCAGTTTTTGCAGAAAAATGAAATTAAAAATTTTTCATAAACGGCCAAATGAAGTTATTAAACTGGGTTTATCTCTAATCATATATATATATATTTGTTGAAATGAGCACTCTTCGAAATCTACCTCCGCCTATAGGCCCAGCCGACAGGGATTTTTCTGATTCTAAACCACTCGTAAAGCATGGTGACGTCACTGCAACGTCGTTGTGAAGTCACATTGTGACTTTGTGACCATCGATTGTCGATGTGACGTCACATGACGTCGATGTGAAATCACAGTGATTAAAATGTGAAGTCGTTATGGCCGTTTTAGAGCTTTTTTGTGACGTTTCACAAAGTGGTCACAATGTGACAAATTTGTGAAAAATGTGTCATTTGTGACTAATTTGACATTAACATTGTGACAAAACTGTGACAAAAGCGACAATATTTAAATTGCCAGAAACTTGTTTTTTAAAGTAAATAAGTTATAAGGATATTTATAAATTTATAAAGATTTTTAAGAAAGTCACATCTCAGTCACAATGTGACGTCACTGAGTGGTGGCATTTTGGTCACAGATGTGATGTGACCAAAGTGATTCACAGTGACGTCACTTTGACCATGCATGCTATTAGGGCAGTGCTTATCAAGTGGGATTTCGCTTGGGATCTCTAAAGTCTGGCGAGCGATTTACTTGTGAACCATTCGGAAAATGATTGTTGTTCTAGGTCGAGAATAGAGATCCACTTGCGATTTTAGACATTTTAGGTAGCTTTCATTACAAAAAGTAAAAAGCTACCTATTGCAGCCGTCCGGAGGAAAGCACTTCCGGAAAATTTTGGTATATTTTCACCGATCATGATCCCCAGACCCCAAAACCACCCTCCGTTCAAATGTTGACATATATATATATATATATATATATAACCATATATATATATATATATATAAATCTGATTTTTGTCATGCGATAACTAACGTATTTATGAACCGATTTGAATGAAACTGGGTATGTACATAGTACATACAAATGTCTCGACCGAGTTCGTTGGTCAGCATCATCCGCCATTTTGTTTCAAAATGGCGGCCATTTTAAATTTTTTAAAAAATTTAAAATTTAAAATAAATGCGAAAAAATTAAAAGTTGAAAAATATTTTTCTTTTACGTATTAGAACTTAAAACAAAGATTCCAGAACACTTTTTATTTTGTCTATATCTTAAAAAATGATTGAGTTATAGCACTTTGAATTTTTCTTATGGCTGACATTTTGAAATGATCTGATTTTTGTCACGTGATAACACGCGTATTTATGAACCGATTTCACTGAAACTTGGTATGTACATAGTACATACAACTGTCTCGACCGAGTTAGTTAGTCAGCATCATCCGCCACTTTGTTTCAAAATGGCGGCCATTTTAATTTTTTTTAAAAATTTAAAATTTTAAATTAAATGCGAAAAAATTAAAAGTTGAAAAATATTTTTCTTTTACGTGTTAGAACTTAAAACAACGATTCCAGAACACTTTTTATTTTGTCTATATCTTAAAAAGTGATTGAGTTATAGCACTTTGAATCTTTCTTATGGCTGACATTTTGAAACGATATGATTTTGTCACGTGATAACACGCGTATTTATGAACCGATTTCAATTAAACTTGGTATGTACATAGTACATACAAATGTCTCGACCGAGTTCATTGGCCAGCATCATCCGCCATTTTGTTTCAAAATGGCGGCCATTTTAAATTTTTAAAAAAATTTAAAATTTAAAATTAAATGCGAAAAAATCAAAATTTGAAAAATATTTTTCTTTTACGTGTTAGAACTTAAAACAAAGATTCCAGAACACTTTTTATTTTGTCTATATCTTTCAAAATGATTGAGTTATAGCACTTAGAACTTTTCTTATGGCTGACATTTAGGTAGCTTTCATTACAAAAAGTAAAAAGCTACCTATTGCAGCCGTCCGGAGGAAAGCACTTCCGGAAAATTTTGGTATATTTTCACCGATCATGACCCCCAGACCCCAAAACCACCCTCCGTTCAAATGTTGACATATATATATATATATATATATATAACCATATATATATATATATATATATATATCTGATTTTTGTCATGCGATAACTAACGTATTTATGAACCGATTTGAATGAAACTTGGTATGTACATAGTACATACAAATGTCTCGACCGAGTTCGTTGGTCAGCATCATCCGCCATTTTGTTTCAAAATGGCGGCCATTTTAAAATTTTTAAAAAATTTAAAATTTAAAATTAAATGCGAAAAAATTAAAAGTTGAAAAATATTTTTCTTTTACGTGTTAGAACTTAAAACAAAGATTCCAGAACACTTTTTATTTTGTCTATATCTTAAAAAATGATTGAGTTATAGCACTTTGAATTTTTCTTATGGCTGACATTTTGAAACGATCTGATTTTTGTCACGTGATAACACGTGTATTTATGAACCGATTTCAATGAAACTTGGTATGTACATAGTACATACAAATGTCTCGACCGAGTTCGTTGGTCAGCATCATCCGCCATTTTGTTTCAAAATGGCGGCCATTTTAAAATTTTTAAAAAATTTAAAATTTAAAATTAAATGCGAAAAAATTAAAAGTTGAAAAATATTTTTCTTTTTACGTGTTAGAACTTAAAACAAAGATTCCAGAACACTTTTTATTTTGTCTATATCTTAAAAAATGATTGAGTTATAGCACTTTGAATTTTTCTTATGGCTGACATTTTGAAACGATCTGATTTTTGTCACGTGATAACACGTGTATTTATGAACCGATTTCAATGAAACTTGGTATGTACATAGTACATACAAATGTCTCGACCGAGTTCGTTGGCCAGCATCATCCGCCATTTTGTTTCAAAATGGTGGCCATTTTAAAATTTTTAAAATTTTTAAAATTTTAAATTAAATTTGAAAAAATCAAAATTTGAAAAACATTTTTCTTTTACGTGTTAGAACTTAAAACAAAGATCCCAGAATACTTTTTATTTTGTCTATATCTTAAAAAATGATTGAGTTATAGCACTTTGAATTTTTCTTATGGCTGACATTTTGAAACGATCTGATTTTTGTCACGTGATAACACGCGTATTTATGAACCGATTTCAATGAAACTTGGTATGTACATAGTACATACAAATGTCTCGACCGAGTTCGTTGGCCAGCATCATCCGCCATTTTGTTTCAAAATGGTGGCCATTTTAAAATTTTTAAAAATTTTTAAATTTAAAATTAAATGCGAAAAAATCAAAATTTGAAAAATATTTTTCTTTTACGCGTTAGAACTTAAAACAACGATTCCAGAACACTTTTTATTTTGTCTATATCTTACAAAATGATTGAGTTATAGCACTTTGAATTTTTCTTATGTCTGACATTTTGAAACGATCTGATTTTTGTCACGTGATAACTCGCGTATTTATGTACCGATTTCAATGAAACTTGGTATGTACATAGTACATACAAATGTCTCGACCGAGTTCGTCGGCCAGCATCATCCACCATTTTGTTTCAAAATGGTGGCCATTTTAAATTTTTAAAAATTTTTAAATTTAAAATTAAATGCGAAACAATTAAAAGTTGAAAAATATTTTTCTTTTACGTGTTAGAACTTAAAACAACGATTCCAGAACACTTTTTATTTTGTCTATACCTTAAAAAATGATTGAGTTATAGCACTTTGAATTTTGCTTATGGCTGACATTTTGAAACGGTCTGATCTGAACGATCCACAATGTTGCTTTAAAATGGCATACACTTTATGATATCGTGGAATTTGGTGACTCTCTAAATCGCTTAAAATAAAACCAGGTTGAATAAAAGATGACTAATTTCTAAAAATTTCTATTAATATTCAGTCATGACAAAAACTAGTATTCAATCTTATAAAATCACTAATTTTATAAGATTTTTTCCACTAATTTCAGCTTAGTATTTTTGAACAATGTAACTTACCTTAAAATAAATAAATAAATATATAAGTATATGAAAGCTACCTCTTCCTCCCGGCATTGCCGGAAGGACTTTTTGAAACGGTCTGATCTGAACGATCCACAATGTTGCTTTAAAATGGCATACACTTTATGATATCGTGGAATTTAGTGACTCTCCAAATCGCTTAAAATAAAACCAGATTGAATAAAAGATGACTAATTTCTAAAAATTCCCATTAATATTCAGTCTTGACAAAAATAGTATTCAATCTAATAAAATCACAAATTATAAGATTATTTCCACTAATTTGAGATTAGTATTTTTGAAGAATGTAACTTACTTTAAAATAAATAAATAAATATTTAAGTATATGAAAGCTACCTCTTCCTGCCGGCATTGCCGGAAGGACTTTTGTTTTATATCTAGAAAAATACATGAGGAATTATCCCGAAACTCTAAATGTGTAAACATAATACTAAAGATCATACATTTTCGGGAAAGTTTTTTCCCGAAGCTCCATCGGGGACAGTCAACAAATCGAAAAAGAACGAATCTCTTTTGGATAATTCTGTCAAAACTAATGTAGCAAAAGCTATATTGCCAAAGATAACCGGCCACTTGCGATTTTAGACATTTTGTTAAATATCTAGAAAAATACATGAGGAATTATCCTGAATTCTAAATGTGTAAACATAATACTAAAGATCATTCATTTCCGTGAACGTTTTTTCCCTAAACTCCATAGGGGACCGTCAACAAATCTAAAAAGAACAAATATCTTTTGGATAACCCTGTCAAAACTAATGTAGCAAAAGCGTTCAGACTATAGATTATGATTAAATGGCTTATTGTAATAAACTGTGTTCATTTTTATGCGGATAGCATGTATATTACTAAAAAAATTTATGTTTTTTATAAAACCAGTCCCAAATTTTTCCAAGTTCTTTTTGCTTATAATTTTTAGAATTCTTAATATAAAATAATATTCTTTTCTGAAAATATGACAAGCAATATTGTAGACAATATTCTGCAATCAGAATAAAAATAATAATAATAATTGTATGAAAAATGAGCAGGTTTTTAAAATAATTTTTCATTGCGCATGCGTTAACTCTAACAAAATTTAATTTGCATATTGTGTTAGCTAAATGTATACAGCAACTTTTGAGAAAGTCTCAAAAACATAGCTTGAAAACCCTAAAAGTGAAAGTCTATAGAAAAAGCTCAAAATCCGTTATTTCCAAAATGAAGTAAACAGATGAGGGGTTGTATCTATTTATCCATTGATAGAATATAGAATACACAATATGGCACTTACTACTATATATAGATACAACATCTCATTTTTTTTTTGCTTCATTTTAAGAGCAACAGATTTTGATCTTTTTCTATAGACTTTCACTTTTAGGGATTTCAAGCTGTGTTTTTGAGACTTTCACAAAAGTTGCTGTATACATTTCTAACACAATATGCAAATGAAATTTTGTTAGAGTTAAAATTATTTAGTGAACCTGCTCATTTTTCGTACGATTTTAATTTTTTTTTTAATTCTGATAATAGGATATCGTGTACAACATTGTTTGTCATATAATCAGAAAAGAACATTATTTTATACTAAGAACTTTGAAAATTATAAGCAAAAAACTTGGAAATCAAGGTGAAAATTGCGTTTCGTCATATGTTTTTATATTAATAAAAGTTTTCTTTATCTTATGAAGTCTTATCATATCCTGTTAATTCTTTATTACTGAATTTAATATCTCATATAACTCTACTAAATTTTGCATTCATGACTTTTTGCATACGAATGCAACAGCTATTGATCTATCAAAGACCTGCATATTTATAAAACAAATTATAGTACGAACGTACTTCAATAGCTACGCTTGACGTAGCGTTTTCCTTCTCCTTTTTATTTAATATATATATATATATATATATATATATATATATATATATATATATATATACATATATACTTAGCAATACTGGATGTATGTATACTTCCTAATGTATTTTAACTTTTTTTTTTTATTTGAGTAATATCGAATATTTTGTAAATATTATTTTCAAGTTATATTATTTTCAAAAGTTTTATTTTATATACTATACTATGTACATATAATGTATATTCTAAGGTATCGACAAATTTTAATTTTTTGTGATAGCAGGGGAAGATGGGAGCGGGGTGGAGCAAATAATTGGCATGATCTGGTTCTATACTATGCAATTACATCATAACGCCTCTTCCTGAGGAGAAGATTTAAGAAACACGCTTTTTAGACATTTTCTTTCGTATTTCTGTAACCATGACAACGCATCGGAAAAGATTAATCGATTCCAAAAGCAATCGTTTAAACCCAAACGTCAAAGGACACAAAGGGACGGAAAATTTATCTTTCCATAAACACAAAGTAATAAAACGGAATTATGAGCTTATTTGTGCCCCCCTTTTCTAAAGTGTTCATTTTCGAGGGATAAAAGAATGGAAAGCGACGTTTAAAAAAAGACAAGAAAGTGTCCCCATAGCCATAAAAGTGAGATCCGACAGTAATATTTTTAAAGAATGAGCAACCATTAACAATCTACTATAACACTATAATGCGATGTCATTCGCAATTTAATTTTCGAATCAATGGATGCTTTCTAAAAGTAAATATTTTTATCGAATTTTTTATGCATGTATCTTGCAATGACGAATTTAGCATGGGGCTGTCTAAGATTGGCAGATTTATCATACAAAAAAAAAAAAAAAATCGGAAGATTATGATTGATTATAATTAGTTTTGATTTTATCTCTTTGTTGTTCTTTTCTTGTATCATACTAAATTATGTTGAATGTGCCTGTAATGTTTTCGATAACAAATTTGCTTAAAAAGCGGCATTTTCTATATTATGTTATATTAATTTATTAACACTGTTTAATTAATTTTGCAGTCATATATCCAATTATGATTTAAAAATTAATTGATTTTTTTTAAAAACAAATATAAATCAAAACATCCTACAAGTCAATAATAATCATGAAAATTTTAGCAATGGATACCCATCAAAAATAATTGTTTGTGTTTCATTTTATTGTCGCGTCCGATACTTTCATGGGCAATTTGTCCTAATTTCATTTCCAATAAGTGAATTGGAAAAAAGAAATAAAAAGAATGCTGCCCAGTTAAACTGATGGCATAGAGCTCACAGGCTATGCAGACTAATTGTATATTACAGCCTTCTATAATGATGCTTTTCGAAAAAAATAAGGAAGGAAGTACGCCCCCCCATTTCCTTTCTTTATACTTAATCATTGAAGCCCAAAAGCCAGTCAGGGATACGCCTTATTACATAATAAATCTGTATCCAAAATTCGAAGTAAATCGAATAATTCTACATAAAAACCCATTTACGTAAATAAGAAACTTATTCCCCGTTCCCGCCTTTTTAATTAACCATTAAACCCCCAAAACTGCTCAGAAATTCAACTTAATAGAAAGAACCTACATCCAAAAGTTAAAGCAAATCAGATAACTCTGCATAAAACTCTATTTAGCTAACTTAAGGGGGAGGTAATCGCCCGTACCTCCCTCTATAATTAACAAAAGAATATCCCAACAAATGAGCGAAGCTTCTTATTACTATGAACCTGTATCCAAAAATTGACACAAATCAATTAATTCTGTATGAAAAACCATTTACATGAATTATGAGGGGTAGTTTCCCCTATCCTCCCTTTATACTTATCCAGTGAATTCCAAAAACAAATCAGAGTAGCGCCTTTTCAAAATAAATCTATATACAAAATTTGAAAGAATCGACAAATTTTACGTGAAAAACCCAAATTAAGACGGGGTGATTACCCCCATTCCCCCCTCTTTAAACTTATCCAATGAACACCCTATCCTAATCACGGAGGCACTTCATTAGAATGATCCTACATCTAATATTTGAACGAATTCTACTAATTCTACATGAAAAACCTATTTATATAAATTACGGGGAGGAGCAATAGCCCTCGTTCCCCTTCTTATACTTATCGAATGAACTCTTAAAACTAATCAGGGAAGCCTCATAATAAGCCCATATCCAAAATTTCATGTAAATCTGATATTTTTATCATGAGTTATCGCGTTACGTACGAACGTACGCACGTACATACATACAAAACGGGCGGGCAAATAAGCTCTTAGGCTTTGATAGCCTGTGAGCTAAAAACAGATTCAGAAACAGAAATGTTCATTCTATAAAAAAAAAAAAAAAGAAAAGAAAAAGTGAATTTTTATCGAAATTTACGTTAGGCGGATACTTTAAGGAAATATTTAAAAATATTTAATAATCCCTTTTTTATATAATGCATTCAACAGTAATATTGTCTTCTTGCACTTGCCGCCAGCAAGAAATTTACTAAACAAGATGTCCAACATTCTTAAGTTTTTTTACTAGTAAAAATAACTATTATTTAGAACCTGATTTTTTCAAGAACGTACTATATGTTTGTAATGGTAATATAATAGTAATGTTGAATATTGGTACATCCCATGTTTTGGAATAAAATGATTTCATAACTATTTAATGGTTTTAATAACAGCTTTGTACTTTCATGAAAATAGATAACAAAAATAAAAGTTATACAACAGATGTTAAGTTATACTTTGATGCTACTAAATAAAAAGTTAAAAAGAAAGAAAAGAAATTTTTGGCTATCAAAAATGATAGCGACATCAAAAAAATTTCCCTTTAGATATATCTTAGGATATCAAATACCATATCGACCTCTTCTAGGGATGTTGTACAATATCAAGTGCCATTTCCTTAAAGTTATACCATTATATACGTATAGCCTTTATCCACGACAGACTTACAAATGGCAGCTTTTAAAAAAGAACATCATTGGTGTACCCTATCAGAAAAAGATTTACCACCTATAGAAGTTTCGAAATTGATAATAAAAATGAATTTTACTCCAAACATAAGCATTGCTTGAATAATTTAACTAACTTTTTCTATAACTCTTGTAATGAAATTGTTGGAGCGAAGTTTTTCTAAACTAAAAATAATCAAGAACTATTTGCAACATCGTCTCAAATACGATTATCAGACTCGCCATTTCAGAAATTGAATGAACTGAGGAAGTGTTTAGATTTTTCTAAATTAATTAAAGAATTCTCTGAACTAAAGCTTTGCAAAAGAAATTCGTTTAAAATTTTACTCCTGTTAAATATATATTTTTTTTAATTTGGGTCAATTATTAAGTGTGATATATACTTTTTTTTTTCTTTTACGTTCGTTAAAACTTTTTAAAAATTCCATGTACGCCTTTTTATGTTAATATGCATGCTTATTATGTCAGTATGCAAATTTTTACTTTTGCACGGAATGATTTGAAAACTAAAACCGGCGCTGCTCGTGATTGATAGCCTTATGTTATATAATATACATAGAGCTAAAGAATAAATAAAATAACGCTAAATTATTTGTTTATGACTTTGAAATCACTCCAAATCATATACTTAACGAAGTATGACATGTTTTTATTTCTTTAAACTTGGTTTATTTCCAAATTTTGTACACAACTGCATTAAAATCTTCTTCTTTATGAAAACGCCAAGCCAGGTCACTATTGTACTTTTCTATTTTAGAAGTCTGGGAATTACAGTTGCCAGAAAATATATTTCGCACACGAGTAAATTTTGCAATCGTCAGAAAAATGAAGTACCCAATTCATCTTGGTTTTCTTTCTTATCTTCAAGTAACACATTTCTGTTTACGACAAAGAATTGTAAAGAAATTTTAGTACACGAAGATATTGTATTGGGAATTTTACTTTATTTCATGTTTAACAGGCACGAAGTAACACAGTTTCATTTACATCTAGTCTTATTAACAACTCATCATATTTTACAAAACGAGAATTTTTAGTTTTAGGGAAAGGTTTGTCAATTTAAGGCAATTCAATTGGTGTAAACATAAAAACGTCGCAATTCGTTACAGAAAATGTATTTTTTACTTTTTCTCAAATTATAGCGTGAGAATTAATTACATTTGAAGTTATGTATTGGCAAAGGATATTTAAGACGTTAAATCTTTTTCGCATGTAAGACATTTTTGAGTGAAGATATTTTATTAATGCGAAATAAAAATAATTAAAATAATAATGATTCTTAAGAGTACATTGGCTTCTTTATGTTTGCATATTGACTTTTAGTGGTTGTTTCATGAAAGCACTTTATTAGCATGTAATTATTTGAAATATTGGTAAAAGATTTCGAATTTTTTCTGTTACTACCATATTGTTTTACACAGAGTGTATAAAAAATTATTAATTAATTTTATTAATATCTATTTTAAATATCAAAGGAATCAAAAAATAGATTGCCACTTTTTAACATTTTTCAACAAAGTTTAAAAATGTTTATGCATTCAGTTTGTCTATAGCCGTCTATTCGTCAGTCCGTCTGGATACCTGTCCATCTGTCTATGCTTTTATTCACTTAAATATATTCATTCAATTGAAGCATTATATATACTCATGCAATTGAAGCATTATATATACTCATGCAATTGAAAAATGTTTATAGTTTTTACCATGGCATGTTCGGTATTGTATATGAAATGTATAGCAGTAATAGTTCATTTAAAGGGTCACTCAAAAGAGTTCCATTACATTATAGTATATGGGGAAAGATCGTTTGCAGAGTATTTTATTGACATGACGCTATTTCAAATGTATTTAAACTGATATAAATCAATTCATTTTCCTACGATAAAAGATCATTACGATGTAACAGGACATTCATAGCATTTGTCGTTTGTTTACATGGACACACAAAAGAAATCGGTTACAGTACTGTCTTTGAGCAATAACTGCTGTTTAAAACTTATTAAGCGCTTTTAAATTTATTTATATTTATTTACTTTTTCGCATGCTGCTCGTTGTATATAAATTCTACGCATCGTACAGATGCACAAAAGAATTCATGTACTCTTTATAAGTCAAAATTGCTAAAGGGGAATTTTAAACTGAGGTGTAATAGCGGGGTGCAAAATGATACACTGTAAAAAAAAATTCAAGAGGTTACTAAAAATTCTTTAGTAAATTTGTATTCCACAGAATTTTTTAGTAACCATTACAAACTTTTTTTTTGCAAGTGAAACAAGCATTTCTTTTGTAAACTGAACAAAAGAATTTTTTGTATAACTTACTTAAAAATTTTTAGTATGAGCCACCAAGAAAATTTTAGTAATAGCTCCAAAGTTATTTTTAATAACCTTTACGTGCGCCCGAAGGACAGCAGCTTCCTTCGAGCTGATATCCAAACTTCTGAAGCGATGGATTTTCGGCAAAACCGCAATAGGTGGCAGCACCAAAAAATTGATACCTGCTCTTACAGGATTTTCATAACCCCTTTATTAACGAGACTTGCACTACATACACTGGGGACGTATTTGGCAGTGTCCGGTATCGAACCCGGGACCTTTTAGCCTGGAGTCCGTTACTATAACCACTATGCTATCAAGGCCACACCAAGTGCGTTTTAGTAATAGCTATTAAAAAATGTAAAACTATTAACTCTATCCATTACTAACTTTTTTCTGGTAATGCTTACAGATTTTCTAGTAATCGACTAAGATTACTAAAAAATTTTTAGTAATTACAAGGATCACTAAAGTTTTTTTAGTAGATCGACCCTTTTTTTTTTTTACAGTGTAGGAACTGTAATAAAATAGAGAAATCAGTTCACGTTTGCTATGCAAATGTGTAAGTATTTGTGTTAAAATTAAATATATAGTACTTCAATTAATATTAAAATAATCATTTATAAAAATTGCATATATTTTTAAAATAATTTTAAAAATATGTATTTTGCTAAAATTTACGCAGGAGCAAAGTGATAAGAACGCAGATGATATTATTTCCATGACCGCGCATCGTTTTTGGTAGATATTTACGCATATCATTTAAAAACGCATTTAAGAAGGATTCTGAGTATATTCGCTTAGTTCGCAATACATTTGGATTACAGGGTGAATCAAAATGCTTAGTGAATTTAAAAGAGGGCAAATTTTAGCCTATGACAACATTGGAATGAATTTCAAAGAGTTGCTGATGAAATTAAACTTTCAAAGACTTCCATTTTTAATGTCTTGCAGAATCCAGCTATTTATATTACTTCAAAATCTATACGGAGGCCAAATATTCTTTCTAAACAATTCGAAAGTTTGATTATTTGCACCGTTACAAATAAAATAATGACTTTGGAAGCCAAAAAAAAAAAAAAAGTCAGCATTAATATCGAGTGTACAAAGAATAATAAAAATGCCGAGATTTCTTTAAAATGTAAAACCACATTGATGTTCGCATTTAATATCGGGCAGTGAAAAAATTCCTCTTCAGCTAACGAATTGGTCCAAAATTATATTCAGTGCTGAAAAAAAGTTTAATTTCGATATCCCAGATGGTATTCAACTGTATTTGCATAACATTCAAGATGAAATAAACGTATTTTCCTTGTGTCAATCATGTGGAGGCTCCCTAATTGTTTGGACTACATTTTCCTTGGTAGGTATGCTTTTAATTGTTTTTCTAGATGAAAGAACGAAATAGATATACCTTTATTTGCATGTTTAGAATGCCATTTGTTGAATTGAATGAAAAAATTTCCGACTTTTATGAAATTTTCAACAAGAACATGTCTAAATTTATTCAGAAAAAAGATACGAAAAAATGTGGTTTGAAGATAAATAAAACTCCCAAGCTTGATTGGTCAGGCAATGGTCCACATCTAAATTCCGTGAATAATGATTGGGGGTATTATAGGGCAGACTATATAATGAATTATGTTCAAATCGTGCAGTGTAATTCTAAAGCAGACTTAAAATCTGAAATTTGGAAAATATGACGTGTTTTCGCACCTCAACAAATTGAAAACTATGCAAACTCTATGCTACAATGTTGCATTGAAATTATTAAACACAACAGAATCCCAGTTGACATACAGGGTGTCCACTCTCAACGCTGGTCAATGGCTAATTTCTAAACCGTTAGTCATAGACATATAGTTCCAACTGCAAAAATGCTTTTAAAAAAGGTAAAGAATTGTTTTTCAAGCGATTTAGGTTTTTAAAAAATTTTATTAAAAAATTACGAAAATTAACTTTTATACGGTCCCCCGGTCCAATTAGTGATATTTAGTAAAAATTTTCCATCACCCTATCAAGCAATACAAAAAAGGTCCCATTCATCTAACATTAAAATTGACCGAGTTATGAAACTTTAAATTTCATGACTTAAACCACTTTTCTGTAGCTCAAAACGAATGAGTTGGACTAAGTTTTCAGGGAAAGTATACTAAATGCTTAAATTATTATAAAGGGCGTCCATTTCCAACACTATCTAATAGCTAATTCCTAAACCATTTGCCACAGACATGTAGTACCAATTACAAAAATGCTTTAAATGAGATAAGGAAATCTTTTTAAAGCAATTTAACTGAAAGTGCTACCACCGTATGAGTTTTACATTAATGTTAATTTTTATTAATTATCATCTAAATTGGTTAAAATAGTTGAAGATGTGAGTTTTAAATTCTCTTTATCGAGAAAATCAAATTTTGGGAAATCGCGATTTTATTTTAAAAAGATGTGTTATTTTGATAAGCTTTTATTTTGCGTAAAACGTTCATACGTGTATTTTCCTAGTTCAAAATTTCTATTCAAATCTTAACTCACTTCCAAATATCCGATCGAATTTCAATTTGCACACTTATTTATATCCAATGACAAAGTAATATTAATACAATTTTAAGTGCATACCATTTATTTATTTTATAGGATTACAACAAATTCTGTTAGGTTAAGTAATCTAATCGAATTTTAAATATATGTCATTTTGTAACGAATTGTGATTGTTGCTTTTCATAATTTAAATTAAGAAACTTTCTATTATTTTTTACTTATATTTTTAGTACAAATTTTGCTTTAATATGTAATCATCTACATAAATTTAAAAATAATATTGTAAAAATTATTTTGCTCTCAATGTTTAATGGTAAATTTTATATCTTGCGTTTATTTTTATTTCCAGTAAATTTGTGACTGACCCCTAATTTGCAGCAAAAAAGAGGCTTCAACTTTAAACAGCTATTACTCGAATAGTTTTAATCGTAGAGGAATGAGACTTTTTTTGTATGACTTGTTAGAGTAGTGGTAAAATTTTACTAAATATCACTTATAGGACCGGGGGACCGTATAAAAATTTAATTTTCATAATTTTTTAATAAAAAATTTTTTTGACCTAAATCGCTTGAAAAACAATTCTTTACCTTTTTAAAAGTATTTTTGCAATTGGAACTATATGTCTATGACTAACGGTTTAGAAATTAGCCATTGGCCACCGTTGAGAGTGGACACCCTGTATAATATTTGTATAATTTATAATCTGTTTCGTTCTTATCATTTTGCTCCAGTGCATATCGTGTAAAAATGTAACGTATTATATTATATTTAGAACAAATTTTTCAGAATATATTTTATATATTTATATATATATATCTTTATATTTATATTGAGTATTTAGTATCATACAATAAAGTTATACGGTTTATATGAGAATTAATGTAATTATATTTTTTATTTAGTTAGTTACATGATCGTTCCTATCATTTTACATCGCAGTATATGTACTGTACTTTTTTATTAAACTAAATTTATTTTAGCATGCATGTAGGTAATAGATACAAATACGAGCTGCTCAAAGAATTGGGAGGATTTTTCGATTATAACCCTAATAGCATGCATGGTCACAGTAACTGTGACCAAAATGCCACCACTCAGTGACGTCACATTGTGACTGAGATGTGACTTTCTTAAAAATCTTTAGAAATTTATAAATATGCTTCAAAACATGTTATTTACTTTAAAAAACATGTTTCTGGCAATTTAAATATCGTCGCTTTTGTCACAGTTTCGTCACAATGTTAATGTCAAATTAGTCACAAATGACACATCTTTCACAAATTTGTCACATTGTGACCACTTTGTGAAACGTCACAAAAGAGTTCTAAAACGACCATAACGACTTCATATTTTAGTCACTGTGACTTCACATCGACGTCACATGGCGTCACATCGACAATCGAAGGTCACAAAGTCACAATGTGACTTCACAACGACGTTGCAATGACGTCACCATGGTTTACGGGAAATGGCAATTGTTGAAATTTTCAAATGTATTATGCATTAGTCGGATTCCTTTCTAAGTCCACAAAACTTTGAAGAATAATCCTTTACTTTAGTATGCTGCCACCACCGATATAATTACGTGATATCAGACATTCATGAGAGGTACGCAATTAAGAAAACTACTCTTTCAATTAAACTTAATGACTAATTTATTTACACAATATTTACAAATAAGTCAACATTTACAATTACGAACTCGGATACAGATGATCCGGTTCAACATTAAATTAAATATAGAACACATCTTCTCTGCATTGTTAAGCTACTCTACACCTCTCCTTATGCAAGTTAATTAACTCAGAGATCACTATTAATCTCTCCACACACCCAGGCTCAGTCTTCTTAGAGCCTCGCTCAACGCACGCTTTTTTGGACCAGAGCTTTTCTCTGAAACCACTTAACTCTTCTCTTGCCAGGTCAATACTAACTTCTCAACTCTCACTCCCGAGCGAGCCATCAGCAAGCGGGGTTCATTCCTTTTTTTCCACGGATTCCGTTCTCTAAAAGGAAGATCACTCTTTCAAGACATACCATTTTTACTTCAGACACTGTTCGCCTGTTTTAACTATGAACTTTGATTGACAAGCGAAAGACCACCTATTGTATGCTACATTCTTTCAATCAGAACTAGGTCCCCTCGTTACTCGGATTAAGCTCCAGATAAGGAAGGAAAGCTATTTTAGAGCTTACAGTAGACAGAATACATTAGCAAATAAAAGAACAGTATCAAATAGGAATAGTTTTAGATAATGATCGCTTATCCAAACCTGACAGCATTTATAAATCATTCAACTACCTATTATATTTCAATTTACAAAACGATGAAGTTTTGTTACATATTATTTTTATTTTTCTGTGTAATATAATCATACAAAATAACAGAAATTGGATGAAGTTAACAAACATATTTCTTTTAGGTGTACTTATTTTATACAAAATGATGAATAAGGTATCTTACAGATTTCGCAAAACTTCAATTTTAACGCATCTTCTTATTCTTCAAGCTCCTAGTATTGGACCCACAACGCCCAAAACTAGCACCAACCCGAGCGGCAGATCGGGATCTGATCCAAGTCTCTGAATCATTATTGTTTAAGAAATGCTGGTCTAGGAGAAATAGCCCGAAACTTTTTTCTGTTTATTCCTGTTTATTTTTTTCCTTTTCAAAATGTCACTAGATTCACAAATGTATAAAAAAATATATATATACTGTTGGAATGTCACATTCACTTTGAAATATTGAAAATAAACTTATTTAAAAGGTGCATTTAATGAGTCACAGATGTAAAAGATGTTTATACATAATAAATGCAGTTCTTAAAAAACATAAAAATTTCTATAAAATCGCACCTAGCGGTGTCGATCAAATTTTGATCGTCATCAGGGTAGCTTATGATTACATACTGAAACTTTCTAATTCGGCTGGATAATCAGGCGTCCAGCTTACACTGGAGGGTGAACGGGTGGGGAGGTGGTAAACTGAACATATTGAAATCAAACCTAACAGTACATCTTATATTTTTAAAACTATAACCATATACCTGGAATCTTATATGATATATTTTCATTAATATTTTCATTTCTTTTTATTAAAATCTCAAGGCTGAGTCTTGCTAATACTATGAATTGTCTATTAAACTTGATATCATGTGTTCTTTCAATCTTCCCTTAAATTTCTCCCAGCGTTCTTTTTTTACCGTACAAAGACTGCCATTAAAGTATTCTACAGGTTAGGTTGAAAGCAATTATTCCACCTCATTTGTGATGTCAAACCAATCTGGAATATATACTTTTTAAATTCTGGGAATAGAAAAAAGTAACTAGGAGCTAGATCGGGCGGATATGGCAAAATTTCTAAGCCACATTGCTTAGATTTCTCAACTGCAACTCTAGATGAGGCAGCAGAGGGGAGTAAGCAATCTGGGGAGTGCTGAGATCCTTGATATGTGCAGTTCTTCGTGAGTATTTTTTCCATACATTATCCTAACTAAGATGACCCGCATTCATGATAATTTCGATAATTATGCTTCGGCCTAATAGGATAGAGTGCTCAATTTCTTGACGCAGTCTTCCACATCTTGGATCGTCTGCGTGGTATAATGTGGCTAGTTTGAAAAATACTTTTCCATCTAACGAAAGTGTCATATGATGGAAAATCACATCCATAAGCAGTCAACATTTCATTGTAAATTAGTCGGGTACTCTAATCTTTCAAATGCAGAATCTACAAGCCTCTTTTTTCTCTGTATTGCGGAATACTTCAATCTTCAGCTTCCTGAAAACAAACGAATTAACATCAATGATTGTATTTTATAACATTACTACATAAGGATCAATTACTACACAAAAAATATTTTCATTGAGACATCTCAATTATTTCCTAGTGATAATTAGAACTTTACGATAACAACAAGTATAGTTTATTGTATTCTCTGTATTTTTTTTACTTTCTTCTATCTTCAATAGAAGAAAGTATTGTAATCGAAATTTTTTTCGACTTGCGGTTATCGACGGATTTACACGTTTTAGGGGTCAGAGATTCCAAAAAACATGTTTTTACAAAATGTATGTCTGTCCGTGTGTGTGTGTGTCTGTCTGTGTGTATGTCGCCATTCTACCATCAAAAAGTGTATGAAGTTATGCATAGAATCGAACCAAATTATTTGTGAATGTTTTTGGCTGGGGCAAGCAGGTCCTCCTTCAGTTTTGAAATATTCCGCCTGAAGGGGGCGCTGCAATCGCGATTTTTGTGCCATTTTCAATATTGTACTGACCAAAAGTATATGAAGTTATGCATCGAATTTAACCAAACTTTTTGTGTAAGTGTATGACTATGGCTAGTTGGTCCTCCCTGAATTTGAAAAATATCCGTCGGAAGGGGGCGCTGCAATCGCGATTTTTGTGCCATTTTCAATATTGTACTGACCAAAAGTACATGAAATTATGCATCGAATTGAACGAAATTTTTTGTGTAAGTGTATCACTATGGCTAGTTGTATCGCCCTGAATCTGAAAAAAAAAATCCGCCGGAAGGGGACGCTGTAATAGCGAATATTATGCCATTTTCAATATTGCACAACATAAAAGTGTATGAAGTTAGTTCTAGAACTGAACTAAGTTTTTTGTGTATGATTATTTTTTGGTAGTGCAAATAGGTCCTCCCTGAATTTGAAAAAAAAAATCTGTCTATCATTCTATTGTCCATCGGCTCGTGCAGTGACGAAAATTCATTTTTACTCCGATTAATTGATTGAAGCAGAAAATTAAGATGAAAATCAAAGTTGGTATGGTATTGATTTAAAATCATTAAAGCATTAAAATGAGTGACAATTTTTTTTTAAATATTAAAATGTACGTATGAGATAGAAGAAAGTTTTGGGATTGCCATATTCATCTAGTTTTTTATAATTATTATTTGGAATCTTGAATGTATATTTTAAATTGTTTTGTATTGTTAGATTTAAATTTGTCTATAACACTTTCAAAAAGTATTTTAGTCAAAAATAATTTTGAAATAGCATTCCAGTTCGTTAATTTTTTCCATTTCGAGCCCTAGATAATTATGTGCATAAAGTGTTAAATAAAATGCTGTCGTTATTATTTTTTTATGGCTTTACAAAATGTTTCAAAATTATATTATGAAACATGATGCATTTTTATTTCCTTTAACTTGGTTTATTTCCAAGTTTCGCTCTCAACTGCATTAAGTTGTTCTTCTTTATAAAAATGCGAGGTATTAAAAGCCCAATCATTATAACGTAATTTTCTATTTCAGAAGCCTGATAGTGTTGCATCTGCCAGAAAATATATTTCATGCTCGAGTTATTTTTGCAATCATCAAAGAAATGAAGAGGCACGTTTATTTCGATTTTTCTTTCTTATCTGCATACAACAAATTTTTGCTTATCTGAAAGAACTTCAAAGTAATTATTGTAAATGAAGACTGACTGCATTTTCCTTGAGTGAAAATTATTTTTAAAATATCACAAAGTTGAGTTGGTATTCATACAAATTTCATTTGAAAGTACATTTTCTTCTCTGTTCGGTGTTGTAAAAATTGAAATTATCTATTATCCAATATTTAGAACGGAATATATACGTACAAAAGAGCAAAAAGGATCGCGCAGATCGTTGTCATCGTTAATGACAGTCATATTTTTACTTTATAACTTAGATTTTCAAATGTAATTTTGGTTAGTTTATTGTAATTATGATGTGGCCTCTCATATAGATATAAGAAAAGGCAAGAATATTTGTCAACAAAAGTAAATACGTGATTGAAAAAATATATAAATGAAAACTAAACAAATTTGGCAATAAAATAAAGGAGCGCGAACAATTATTTTGTTTACATTATATAAAAATTTTAAATAGTTCCGTTTTTGTCAAAAGTTGTGATTATATTAATAAAATATGCTATAGAAATATTTAATTTATATAAAGCAGACTGAGCAGATAATAAATTTTACGTATCATTCGTGTAAGTCCGATTAAATTAATGATATTTCTTTCAACTGAGCTATCGCCTAAACCGTTGGAAGTTTCTTGATTCGCATCATTAAAAATAGTCTCTATATAGCGAAATATCTATCTCCATATAATGAATTTTTTCATAAATTGGTCTTAATTTATTCAGTTTTAAAAAAGCTTTGAAATCATATGGAATCAATTTTCCATCACTTATTTTTGATTTATCATTCAGTGCTGAGTTTTTTTTATGAATATTACTTCTCTCCTTATTCTTTAAATCCAACGAGTTCATCCGACCTCCCACACACCTTTCAACATCCTTCTCAAAACAGAGTCATTTGGATTGTTAGACACATAAGAGAGGAATCAATGAGAGGCACATAAGAGAGGCCTTCAAATGGAGGAAAATGTCAACTGCAATTTTTCATTCCTTGCTAAATTTTGAGCATTTTTTTTCTTTTTTTTTCTTTTTTGAGAGCGTAACAATTTTAAAATCAAAACAACAAAAAATTACAGATTTCTTCCTCTGAAATTAATGCAAGTCTTCCTTGCATGATTTTTATTAAGCTTTCAAATGAATGTCTGTTCTCTTTTTTAATATTGCTTAAATGATTAAGAAATAAAATGTTAGATTAATATATACTTTTAAACATTTCAAATACTTAATTAAAGAGATCAAAAATAACATTTGTTCAAAATTTACACATTAAATATGATTTTTAACATCATTCTCTATACATCGAATTTCTCTACATAACGAATTTTTTACTGGAACGATGGATTTCGTTATATAGAGACTCGACTGTATTTTTATTTCCTCTAATTTGGTTTATTTCCAAGTTTCGCTCTCAACTGCTTTAAACTGTTCTCTTCTTTATAAAAATGCCATGCATTAAAAGCTCAATCGTTATAACGTAATTGTCTATTCCAGAAGCCAGTGTGTTGTATTTGCCAGAAAACATATTTCATGCTCGAGTAGTTTTTGCAATCATAAAAAAAAAAATCAAGTGACACGTTCATAGCGATTCTTCTTTCTTATCTGCAAATAACAGGTTTAATGTTTATCAAAAAGAACTTCAAAGTAATTATAGTAAGCAAAGACAGTGTGCTTTTTTGTATGAAATTTATTTTTAAAAAATTGAGTTATTTTTCAAAAAAATTTCTTTTGAATGTAAATTTTCTTCTTTTACTTACCCATCATACGCAGTATAGGGTAAGTCTTGCAATCGTTTTGAAAATCGAAAAATTTTTTTTGGCGGATTTACATGTTTTAGATAGTGGAGATTCCGAAAAACATATTTTTAGAAAATTTTTTTGCCGTCCGTCTGTCTGTCTGTCTGTCTGTCTGTAAACGCTCTATCTCCCGAACAAATTGAGATAGAGACTTGAAATTTTGTATGTAGTTAGTATGTAAGAATGGGACGAAGCCTATTTAATATCAGCAACCTCGATTATCCGGAACTATTTTTTTCGGACCCTCGAAAAATTCGTTCTGATGAAAGGTATATAAAAACTTTCGAATTTTTTTGTTTTAAGGAATGGACGTAAAAGGCAATAAAATAACACACATTTTGCATATAGAACGAAGTCGATCGGATTATTAGTTGCCGAGATATTTGTAATGCTGTTTTCCACATTCTTCGATTTTTCATGACCCTGTATTTCATTCAAATTTCAATTCAGAGGTATATTTTAATTGGAAATGAGACGCTTAATCCGACGCAGTAAATTGTTGGTTAATATGATTATTATTTTTGGAGTTATAAGAATGTTTCTTTTACGCAGTTCGGTACTACTTGAGTAGTTTGGCGTTTTATATAATTTGTCGAAATTGGTTCATCAGCAGTTCTTTAATATAACATTACTATGTATATTAACAATATTTAAATTTTGTTTATGAATTGCAATGCATTGTATAAATAGTTTTCACATGTTTTATTTTCATATAACATATCCATGATGGGTAAGTATTACGGTGGCCCCCAACGACTAGTTTTCAATGTTGTGAAAATTGAAATTATGCTATATTTAAAACGGAATATAATATGTAATATAAGCAAAAAGGATCGCGCAGATCGTTGTCATCATCATTATGATTTCAACGTTAATAACAGCAATATTTTTGCTTTAGAAGCATAGATTGTCAAACATAATTTTGGTTAGTTTATTATAAATGGTACGATGGCGGCCGGGCATATAAGTATAAGAAAAGACAAGAATATCTGCCAACAAAAGTTAAACATGTGAATTAATAAATTAATAAATAAAAATTAAACAAACGTTACAATAAAATTAGAGAGTATGCATAATTATTTTGTTTACATTATATAAAAATTACAAATAGTTCCGTTTTTAACAAACGTAATAATTATATTAATAATAAAACCTTATAGAAATATTTAATTTATAAAAAGCAGACTGAGGATATAATAACTTTTACGAATTATACGTATAAGTCCTATTAAATTAACAATCTGTTTTCAATTTAACTCATACCTAAACCATTGGAATTTTCTTGATTCGTATTTAATTGCAAATAACATTTCGACCAGTTATACTTTAAAAAAAGCTTTTCCACTTTTTACAAATAAAACAGATAAAATAGAAAGATTTTTTTTAACACTATGATGTATTTTATAATAAGCTCTTCCAAATGCGAATCATTGATCTATTTTGGTCATTATCACTGACTTATTAAAAATCACTAATTTCGCTATTCTACTTCTAATCCTTTTTCTTGTAATAATCCCGAAAATCCAGCACCATCGGCACTTAAATGCAGCTGGATTTTTGTAAATTCCAGATTTCTGAAAGAATATCAAAAGTACTTCGAAAATGTTTCCATTTCGAACTTTGTATAATTCTGTGCATATGGTGTTAAAGAATAAATAAAACATTGTTATTATTATAATTTTCATGGCTTACAAAATCTTTCAAAATCATATAATGAAACATGATACATTTTTATTTACTTTAACTTGGTTTACTTCCAAGTTTCATTCTCAACAGCATTAAATTGTTCTCTCACTGTTTAAAAATGCCAGACATTAAAAGCGTAATCATTAAAACGTAATTTTCTATTTCAGAAGCCAGAGTGTTGTAGTTGCCAGAAAACATATTTCATGCTCGAATAATTTTTGCAATCATCAAAGAAATGGAGTGACATGTTCATTTCGATTTTTCTTTCTTATCTGGAAATAACACATTTCTGTTCAGCATAAAGAACTTCAAAACAATTATTGTAAATGAAGATAGTGTGCGTTTTCTTCGAGCGAAAATTATTTTTAACAATCACAAAATTGAGTTAGTATTCAAACAAATTTAATTTGAAAGTACATTTTCTACTCTGTTTTGATGGTGTGAAAATTGAAATTATACAATAGTTGGAAAGAAATGTATGTGCAAAAGAAAAAAAAAAAAAAAGCAAAAAGGATAGCGCAGATCGTTATCATCATAGTCGTTATGACGTTAACGTTAATGGCAAAAAAATTTTACTTTATAATATAGATTTTCGAATGTTATTTCGGATGTAGTTTATTATACAGTAATACCTCTGTTTTCGTTGATTTCGGTTATCGTCGGATTCGCATATTGTGAATTCTTTCCACAAAAAATTTGTCTCGGTTTTCGTCGGTTGCCTCGGATTATGTCCAGAATTGTAGTTAGAAATTAATAATAGGGGGGGGGGGGTGCTCATATTTTCTCTGTTTCTCTCTCTGACGCAGAAAGATAAATTAGGGCATATTCACACTGTAATTACTATATTTCTCATTAAACTGTTGCAATAAATTCATTTTATGTTAAGAAAAAAAAAATGTTAACGAAAAATTTGAGTGTATAACGAGTACAATATTGAACAACATGTTAGTTTCATGTGTACAAATAGGATGAGCGAGTATTGAAACACTTATTTTAGTTACAATTTAGTATTTCTGCAAAACTGTGAAAGGGCTTCAAAACTAAATTAGATATTTGAATAGAATTTCTTTTGGATATTTGGAACATAAATTGCTTTAGTGATCTTGGAATCTTTTCCAGGTAAGGCAAAATGTTTTAGATGGGGTGGGGGGCTAGCCGCCCGTAGTACCCCCTTAGCTACGCCGTATCACGCCGTGCTTCTAGACCAACAGTTTCGTTTATTTCCAGTGTGGGGAAATTTTTAGTGATTGCGACTGATCCACCACGTGATCAAATAAAGTTTCCAGATTCAACACGTATATCAAGTTATTTTCCATCGTGTAGAAACTTTCTATCAGTGAACCGAAAATGACATGTGTTCGGAGGTTAAAAATCTTTAAACGCAGTCAAAAAATGGAGTGTATAATGGTCTGTTTTTTCGCATTTCACACTTCCGCTTTTACGTTACCGTACGTACTGTTATCATTACTCATTCCTAATTACTCCTAAATTCTCATACTCTGACAGAACATTCTCACACTCATGACGTATCTATTTTGGCTGTCGCGGGAATTCACCGTGATTTCACATGTGGTGCAGTCGGAGGTGAGTGGTGAGAATGTTGAAGAGTTGGTGGATGGACATGGACACAATGAAGAACTCACCTGTTGAGCGATTTACTCCAAAAACTAAAGAATACTCATCTATAGCAGGTACTAATTGAATCTGAAGTTTGAGGAGGAAAATTCGTGCATTAGTTCCTGAGATAGACAGGGATGTAGTGAAGGGTATACGGGGGTATACGCCGTATACCTTCTGGATACTTTAAAAGAACACCGTATAACCTCTGTTTCTCAAGAAAGAAAGTGGATATACATGCTAGGGCATACTCTCTGCCTTCAGCATATATTCTCTTCTTAGAGCTTATATTCTCTGTTATTTTTACGACTACACCCCTGGAGATAGAGCTATCGTGATAACCATGAATAACAGACAGATGAAGAGGAAAACATAATAATGCTTAAGGGGCTAATCATTCAGTTTCCGAATATCACTTACTAATATAAAGTCTATGGGTGTTTGATGCATTCGTATATATTAAAATATCTCCTCGGGAAATTAATATTTTAAACTTCTATTTCCTGTATACACTTCTTAAAAGATCTCTATGTTTTTCTAAGTTTTCAAAATTTTTATAAAGTATAGATTTAGTTTTATAGGAAGTGTTAAAATTTTACCCACAATTCGTCCTCTTTTAACACATAAAACAATAAATTAAGCATAGATTTTAGAAAAATTTTGAGAACTAAGAAAAAATTATATATCCTTTAAGAAAAGTACACAGGAAAAAGAAGTTGAAAATATTAATTTCCCCAGGAGATCATTTAAATGGACGAATGCATCAAATGCCCATATTACAGAGGAGAATTCCGAAGCTAAGTGACGAGCCCCCTTAAGGACATTTTCTCTCTTCTTAAGGTACAGAGCTGTGGTGGAAAATCATCCAGACAAACTTTTTGAAAGCCGTGTCTGCAACTTGTTAAATGCTTCTGTCTAGTCCATTTTAGGGAAAGACCTTTAGTTTAAAGAGGTGACCGAAACAAAACATTTTTTTGAGGGACATAGTTCTTCTGACTTTGAAACTAGTCCTACTGCCAAAAGACCAAAAATTGAAGTGATCCCAGGTAGGTGTAGTGTTTGATACCGCACGCCAAAAATACTATATTAATTCCTTTATTTTTAGTATTAAATTCTATACTTATCTTCTAGAAAATGTGTTTTTGTTATATATTTTGGAGTGTTTCAAGCAAATTAAATGGATATACATAAATTTATATGGAAATAGTTTCGTCGGTTTCATATTACGCTGATTGCTTTCGAACGGATTATCATTGAAACCCGATGTTCAATGTAAATGTTACCATGCAACTGGTCATACAGATATAAGAAAAGGTAAGCATATTTTTCAACAAAAAGAAAACAATCAATAAAAAAAAATAATAATAAACATTGAACTAGAGATCTGCACGGGTCGGAATTTTCAGACTCACGACTGTCCGGCTCGTGCAAAAATCAAAGAAATGAGACGCGACACAATTTCCTCAACGTATTGTGATGGTTTTTAACATAGAATTGAGATTATTTCTTTGGATACTGAATAAATGTTTACGGAAACATTTATGGCATTCTTGCAGTAGAGATAATGACATTTTTTATGTTTAAGACAGTATTCCTTTATAGGAAGGCTCCATTTATTGTATTATCATAATATCGTAATTAGGTTAGTGAAACTGATATTATTGTGACATGCAATTCAAGTTACGAATCTGTCTTGATCAGCGCTGTTTTAACCTGGGTAGTGGCCATTTCTAGCAATTTTCGGGAAATTATCACATTACCATAGGAAATCATGTAAACCTCTTTAAAATATTGTTATGGGATATTTATTATTAAGTTGTGCATGGAAATCCGAAACTGAGTTGTATAGTAGCCCATTCTATATTTATGACTGAATAAGTGGATTGAAACCTTGGTTAAATGTGCTAAAAGAGTATTGTAATGTGCTCTAATATCTCTAAATGTCTGTACAGTAGGGTGGGCCGAAAAAAACTTTTTTTCGATTTTCGATGATGGCGGGTGCGGAAAAGTGGCCACTGGTGGCACTTACTTCACACAAAAAATTTGAGATTTTTTGGACAATTCTTTACCCTGCCGCAATTGGCTTCAAGTTTTGCGAAAATGCTGATTTTTGAATTTTTTAGCAATAAATAAATAAATAAATAAATATTAAATTAAGTTTTTTTTGTTGTTGTATTTAGTTGAAAAGATGTATTTAATGTGCCAAATGTCTAAATAACTTCTAATTATGCATTAGTTTAGTGCTATGTTCTTTAAAAATGTACAGATTTTAACTTGTTTTGCGTTCCGTACCAACGCGAAACAACCGAGAACTCCTCGCGTGGATGCCGTAGCTGCATGCCGAGTTTTACTCGCCTGTAAAAATTGGCTAATTTAAAATACATATAGCAATTAAATAATACATTATCAGAACTTATTTAAACATTAGATACGTTAAATATGCCTTTCCAAGTAAATACAGCCAAAATAAACTTAATTTAATATTTTAAAAGTTTTTACTAAAAAAGTTCAAAAATCAGCATTTTGGCAAAACTTCAAGCCATTTGCGGCAGGGTAAGGAATTGTCCAAAAAATCGCAAATTTTTTGTGTGAACTAAGTGCCACCAGTGGCTACTTTTCCTCACCCGCCATCATCGAAAATCGAAAAAAAGTTTTTTTCAGCCCACCCTACTGTACAGTATCTTTCGAAACACCCTATAGGTATAAAAAATGATTATATCTTACTTCAGATTTAATCTTTTCGAACTCAAGGTACACACATGGGGGACTTTATTTTGCCCCGTTTTATTAACCTCTTCGTCATCAGGGCTTTTTACAAAACATTTAATCTTTTATCACTGGTTTTTTAAAGCAGAAATTTTCAAATGAGTCAAATGAGTTTTTGCTTTACCACGCTACTCACTAGACATCATCATTCACCTTATTAAATGTGAATTATTTTACAAATTATTATGAATGCGCATTGAAAGCTGTTTCAAATCTATGCTTAACGAATGATTTTTCATTTTTTTTTAATTGCAGATGATGTTTATATACTCATATTCTCTGATTGAAATAATTCATTTCAGCGATTTATTTTCTGAATATATTAATTTTGAAGAGTAACTGATGAGATAAGTGCTAAAAGAACATTGCAGCAGAATATTACGTAATTAATTCTGTCGCAATAAAAAATAAATGAAAGCTCGAGTAGAAAAGGGAAAAAGGAATGTGATCCTATTCATAAGAACAGTAAAAGAAAAGGACAAAGTAATTAAAAGTAATGGGGTAGCAGCGTGGAGCTTAATCAGATTTGTTGGAACATACTAATACAATATAAAAAGGCGGAATAATTGCTCAAAAAAAAAGTGATGAAAATTCTAGTGTATTGTGTGAGAAATACGAAAATTTCCTGCAAGTAATGAAGAAGTGTGTAAATGAGTAATTATATAAATATATATATATATATATATGTATATATATATATGCTATTTGAAGTCAGTATAAACTTTGAAATTTTTATGAATATTTGAAGTCACTGTGAAGTCCATCAGTCTATCTAGTATAAAGGAATTAACCTCTGGTTTTTGAGGGGTTTTTTAGCGCTGATGATGATCATAGATTTAACCTGGAGCGCAGAAAAAAAATTGAATTCAAAATAGGCTCGGTGTGCGAGAATTGCATATTTATTGCTTATAATGCAAAAAAAAAATCCGCTTTTAATTAATATTTTTATGTGCTCCATCAGTCGTGAAATCCGCGAATTTTAGCTAAATTAGTCTAATTCTCTCAAATTTTAATAAATATGAAAAAAAATTATTTGTTATTGGCCCATTGTAGATAGATACAGTACTAATATGCTTCTTTAACATATGTAAAAAAAAAAAATTCATATCCATATAATATGATCTTCATGCGCCCAAGCACGGTTAAAATTTTATGAAATCTGACAAAATTTGAGTTATTTCAGGTTTTTTTTTAAAAGATACTGTTACATAATAAAACTCAAAATTTATAGCAATTATTTTTTTTATTTTGATTACAATAAGCATGTTCTTGTTGCATATTTACATTTAACTCCTCAGTTTTATTAAGCATCAAATAATTTTATATGTAAGAGTAATACGAGTTTTTTAACACTTTCAATTTATACATTGTGATAGTTTTTTTTCGTTGTATCTAAATTATCTTTCCTGGGTCTTTCAATTTCAGTCAGGCTGTGAATGGATGTGTTCTATCTTTAGGACGACGTTGATCGGAATCGAGTTGACCGCGATTTAAAATTGTAAAACCACTTTGTTTCTTTAAAAATAAAGTTATTTATTTCAAGCAACTGCCATAATTTCCTTCTACATTTTTAACCATTGGATCAGAATTTTTCGCAAATTGTAAATTTCAAAGAGCACTGTAAAAAAAATTCTGTAGAGGTACTGAACTTTTTCTAGGAAACTGGGATTCCTAGAACTTTTCCTGTAACGGTAACAGCAAAAATTCAAGTTTCAGAATCAGTTACAGGGATTTTTCCTGTTATCATTACATGAAAAGTTCTTGGAATCCCAGTTTCCTAGAAAATGTTTAATACCTTTACAGAATTTTTCTTACAGTGAGAAAAAGTAATAAATAAATAAAGAAAGAAAGAAAAAAAAATAACGAAATGTTTTTCGAAAATTGTAGATTTCAAAGTGAAAAAGTAATAAATAAATAGATAAATAAGTAAATAAATAAAAATAGTAAAATAGCGAAAAATTGATAAAAATGTGACAAATATTTTAAACACATTCTAGATAAGTTTGCAGTGTTACCGATTTCTGAAATAAAATAGGACAATGAGATGAACCCCATAGAAATATAAAGAAAAAGCGCGATTTAGAGCGGTTGAACGAATATTCCACGCATACTGAAAAAAAAAAAAAACCCTATAATTTTACAGATGTAAAGTTACAGAAATCAGTATATTTCCTAAAATTTTATCTGTAAACAGTATCAAAAAGATGTAAACCTACACACGAGCTTTGTAAAACTACACAAATCTGTAGCTTTACAAAAAAAAAAAAAAAAAAAAAAAAAAAAAAACAAGAATTTACTAAAATTACAGCAATATCTTACTAAAATTTCATCTGTAACCCGGATTGCAGTTACATAAAAAGTTCTAGGAATCCAAGTTTCCTAAAATATTCTTAGTAACCCTACAGATTTTTCAATTTTCAGTACAAATGTGTAACTGTTACATGAATTTTTGTTGTTACCATTGGATAAAAGTTCTAGGAATTCCAGTTTCCTTGAAAATATTCAGTACACTGTAAAAAAAATCTGTAAAGTTACTAAACTTTTTCTAGGAAACTGGGATTCCAAGAACTTTTCATGTTACGGTAACATGAATATTTCATGTAATTGATTCTGAAACTTGAATTTTTGCTGTTACCGTTAAAGGAAATGTTATTGGAATCCCAGTTTCCTAGAAAAAGTTTAGTAACTTTACAGAATTTTTTTACAGTGTAATTTTACAGATTTTTTTAAAAATAGTGTATGGAGCAAAACTGTAAGGATTTTAAATGCACAATATTTTACATGCTTAGCAGTAAAAAACGCATAGAACAAGCCAGAAGATGAATAAATTATTACCAAAAAAAGTTTTACGTTTATTTTACAGTGTCTAATTTTCGAAATATTTCAACTTTTTAAAAATTTGTGATTTGCAAAAATTCCTGACGCGATGATAAAGAATGAAGGTTCATATTCAAAGCTAAATAATACATAAGGAATCAATCATCAGGATGAGCGAGTGTTGAAACACTTACTCAATTTAGTATTTCTGCAAAACTGTGAAAGCGCCTCAAAACGAAATTAGATTTTTGAACATAATTTCATTTGGATTTTTGGAGCAGAAATTCATTTAGAGACCTTGGAAACTTTTCCAAGGGAGGCTCAAAATGTTTTGGGGAGGGGCGGGGAAGGCTGGGCAGCCCATTAGCTACGGCCCTGTCTCCAAGGGTTAGAAATGAAAGTCATTTTTTGCATCCAGTGCTATAAAATACGTAAGAATTAATTATCAAAAGCTATAAAAAGCACGATACAACCCAAATTTTGCAAGTAAGTATAATTTTTCCGTTTTTAATTAACTATTCGTGAACGATGAGAAATTACATCCGATATATTATCTGTGTGTGAGTGCATGATTCAATAAAACCATATAGAAAATTTAAAATTATTTAGCAGGTTAAAGAAAAAAAAATCTTCAAAGAATAAGAGACAACTGCAACAAATAAAATTCAGCATAATACTTTGAAGCACTTCACAGTTTTGTGTTTGAAAATAAAGTCCTCAACAATGTGATATCTTGAAATAACAGAAAAGCACTCCGATCTGTTCATATCTCTCTGTTACTTTATTTCTCCAAACACTTCAATTCATAATTAGTAATTACGACTTCTTTTTCCAATGAGTTATTTTTCTCCGGAATTGTCACAAGAGAATAAGCATGACAAGTCAATGACCTTTTTTTACAGAACTTGAAAAGCGAAAAATTCGATTGAATCTTTTATTGGATAAGAAAACAGAAAGAACCGTGTATTCAATTTGCGTTTTTAACAGAATGATTTTATAGGAATAATTAGCTGTTGAAGAATGGAACAAAAAGCTTGACTTTAAGAGTGTTTACGAAGGAATAAGATGGCGGTTTCAAAATTTACTCCAGAAATATATATATACAGTAAAGCATCGTTTATACGACGATCACTTATACGACGTTTACATTTATACAACGTTTTAATGTGGTCCCGATTCATTCCCATTCATTTTAATGTAAAAATATATCTTTTATACGACGCCCAAAATCGTTTATACGTCAATTTTTCGATTTTGTATAGGTTTATTTTTGCTTATTTTTCTTATGTATTTTACGAACGAGCGGAAGTTGGCAGCTATGAATGACACCAAAGAGCGTGTTTAAATGCACTCCACATTATAAAAATGTGGGCTGGTGTTCGATTAGTCTGAAAAATCAGCTTACGTGTAACAGATTACACTGGGAGGGGTCATTCTTTTTTCGGGGATGGTCAACTTTCCTGACCTGTTTTAAGTTGCAAATAGACTATCCTTCTAACTGTTATCAGACTTTTAGTTGGCCACGCGGGTTTTTTTTATCTTTAACTTTAAATGGAAAGGAAATGATGTACTGCAAATGAGGAACTTCTCGGTGAAACATAAATAAAGGTACGCATATTTAAATTGCTTACTAATCCCCCCCCCCCCCCAGTTTTTAAGATTATTTGTTTGTTTTGGTTTGTTTAGTTAAAAATTCATGCAAATCATCACGTTAAACATTAAAATTAAGTGAAAACAAAATTAATTCTAGTTTGGAGGTGAAAATCGATTATACGTCGTTATCGTTTATACGACGTTTTTCGGTAGTCCCTTCGGCGTCGTATAAACGATGCTCCACTGTATATATATATATATATATATATATATATGTGTGTGTGTGGGATATTGAGTGATTAGCTTATGATTTAAGCAAAAGTAACATTCTTGAAAAAATAAAAAGGTTTAATAGACATAAAATATGCAAGTAACATTCAATGATAACAGTAGAACTGAATAATATTTAAAATAAATAAGCTTCCCTGAGCTTTTGATTAAAAATCCATCCAACTGGCCATCGCTGAAATCTATAGAACACCTCGTTCTTTCCACACATCATCACACGAGTCTCATTTTGGATATCACGTTCATTTAATCATTGAGTTTATTACCTTTTATTGCTGGATATTTTATTCTTTAATCCCATATATATATATATATATATATATATATATATATTAATATCTTTACGGAATAAAAACGTTATAATAAATTTGTGTCAAATCAAAGTAAATTTTATTGTTAAAATGACTAGCTGTTGAGCAGTAGCGAAAAAAGCTTGGTTTTCGAGAGTATAGAAAGAAATTACATGGCGGTTTGAAAGTTTATATCAGAAAAATGTAAATATTGTTAAAGAAAAAAAAATCGATAGCAAAATTTACATTTTAAAGTACTGTTTATTGTCAAAATAATTAACTGATGAACAATAGTGAAAAAGGTTTAGTTTTCGAAGACAAAAAAAAAAAAAAAAAAAAACAATAAGACGTGATTAAAATGCTATGGAATAATGAAAGTTTCCAAGATTTTCAAGTGGCCTGTACACTGTAAAAAAAAACTGCAAAGGTACACTGTTAAAAATCTGCAGCATTTTATTCAGTCATTTGACCGTTTTCTACAAAAGAAGTAAAACAACCGTCTTTTTACGTTATTCTGAACTTATTATTACCAATTTTATGGTCAGAATAGAGTTAAATTACGGTTATGTTACTGGTTTTTAAGAAAACAGTGAAATGACTGTACAAAATGCTGCAATATTTTTAACAGTGTACTACACATTTTCAAGGAAACTGGGATGCCTAGAACTTTTCCTGTAACGGTAACAGCAAAAATTCAAGTTCCAGAATCCGTTACATGAATTTTTCCTGTTATCGTTCCATGAAAAGTTCTTGGAATCCCAGTTTCCTTGAAAATTTATAGTACCTTTGCAGATTTTTTTTTTTTTTACACTGTATACGTCGCTATTTTTCAAATTGTTAAAAATGGAAGTTATTTTTGCATCCAGTGCTACACTGTAAAAAAAAATCTGTAAAGGTACTATACATTTTCTAGGAAATTGGGATTCCAAGAACTTTTCCTGTAACGGTAACAGGAAAAATCCATGTAACCGATTCTAAAACTTGAATTTTTGCTGTTACCGTTACAGGAAAAGTTCTTGGAATCCCAGGTTCCTAGAAAATGTATAGTATCTTTACAGATTTTTTTTTTTTTTTTTTTTTTTTTTTTTTTTTACAGTGTACAAAATACATAAGAATCAATTATCAAAAGCTATGAAAAACATGGCACAAACCAAATTTTGCAGATTAGCGTAGTTTTTGTGTTTTTAATTAGCTGTTGGCCGACAATGAGAAGGGATATCCTGACTATTTTCTGTGTGTGAATACATGATTTAATAAAACCATATGGAAAACTTTTACTTTTTCACCAGATTAAAAAAACAAATAAATAAATAATAAGAGAACAATATCTCACTACAACAACAAAAATTCACCATTATACTTCTAAGCCCTTCTGTGTTTTGTGTTCGAAAATATAAAGTCCTCAATAATGTTATACAGGGCCGTAGCTAGAAGTGTACGATAGGGGGGGCTCAGGGGAATGTAGGGGGGCTCATATTTTTTTTTTTCTCTATCTAATGCAGAAAGATAAATTAGTGCATATTCACATTGTAGGTACCATGTTTCTCATTAAACTGTTGTAATAACTTCATTTTATGCTAAGAAAAGTATATGATGATGGAAATTTTGAATGTATAACTGGTGCAAAATTAAATATCCTGTTAGATTCATATGTACCAATAGGATGAGGGAGTGTTGAAACACGTATTTTAGGTACAATTTAGTAACTCTGCAAAACTGTGAAAGGGTCTCAAAACTAAATTAGATTTTTGAACAGAATTTCATTTGAATTTTCAGAACATTTAGTGACCTTGGAACTTTTTCCAGGGGGGGGCTCAAAATATTTTAGGGGGGCTGAGCCGCCCATAGCGCCCCCTTAGCTACGGCCCTGATGTTATATCTTCAAATAACGGAAAGGCACTCCATCTATTCATATTTCTCTGTTACATTATTTCTCCAACAACTTCAATTCATAATTAGTAATTACGACTTCTTTTTCCAATGCGTTATATTTCTTCGGAATTGTCACAGAGAATACGCATAGCAAGTCAATGACCTTTTTTTTACAGAACTTGAAAAGCGTAAAACTCGATGGAACCTTTTATTGAATGAGAACGCACAAATAACTGCGCATTCAATTTCCGTTTTAACAGAATGATTTTGTAGAAATAATTAATTTCTGAAGACTGGAACAAAAAGCTTAGTTTTTTAAAAGCACTTATAAAAAAAAAAAGATTTCTGTTTGAAATTTTATTTCAGAAAAAATGTTAATATTTTTACGGAATAAAAAAGCTATAATTAATTTGTTTCAAATCAAAGTAAATTTTATTGTTAAAATGATTAGCTGTTGAAGAGTAGTTCAAAAAGCTTAGTTTTCAAGAGCACCGAAAGAAATGACATGGCGGTTTGAAATTTTATATCAGAAAAATGTAGATATTTTTAAAGACAAAATTGATAGTAAATTTTACATTTCAAAGTAGTATTTATTGTTAAAATAATTAGCTGATGAATAATAGTGAAAAAGGTTTAGCTTTGGAAAACGAAAAGCAATAAACAGCGGCTTAAAATGATAAGGTAGAAAAATGCTAATTTTTTTATGAAGACGAAAAAACAGTAATTTTAAATAGCATTAAATTATTTTTTGTCAAATTAGTAATTAGCTGCTAACGACAGAAGTAAAAAAGTTTAACGAAAAGAAATAAAATAATAATAGAGTAGAGAAGAAATAAGTTGGCTGCTTGAAATTTTATGCTGGAAAAATCTTAACAACTTTACGAAATATATATACAGTCGAGTCTCTATATAACGAAATCCATCGTTCCAGTAAAAAATTCGTTATATAGAGAAGTTCGATGTATAGAAAATGATGTTAAAAATCATATTTAATGTGTAAATTTTGAATAAATATTATTTTTGATGTTTCTAATTAAGAATTTGAAATGTTTAAAAGTAAATATTAACCTAACATTTTATTTCTTAATTATTTAAGCAGTTAAAAAAAAAAGAACAGACATTTATTTGGAAGCTTAATGAAAATCAAATAAGGAAGACTTGCACTAATTTCAGAAGAAAAAAATCTGTAAATTTTCGTTGTTTTGATTTTAAAATTGTTACGCTCTCCAAAAAAAAAAAAAAATCTCAAATTTTAGCAAGGAATGAAAAATTGTAGTTAACATTTTCCTTCATTTGAAAGCCTCTCTTATGTGCCTCTCATTGATTCCTCTCTTATTTGTGTAACAATCTAATTGACTCTGTTTTGAGAAGGATGTTGAAAGGTGTGTGGGAGGTGGGATGTATTCGTTGGATTTAAAGAACAAGGAGAGAAGTAATTAAAAAAAAAAAAAAAAACTCAGCACTAAATGATAAATTAGAAATAGGTGATGAAAAATTGATTCCATATGATTTCGAAGCTTTTTTAATTGAATAAATTAAGACCAATTTATGAAAAAATTTGTTATATAGAGATAGATATTTCGCTATATAGAGACTGTTTTTAATGTAATCATGTGAAAAGGGGACCGTTCCTACAAAAAATTCGTTATATAGAGAAATTCGATGTATGTAGTTTCGTTATAGAGAGACTCGACTGTATATATATATTTAAAGTAATAGTCAAAGTAAATAGTCTATAGTCAAAATAATAGTCAGCTGCTGAAGTTGGCGCAAAAACGTTTAGCTCAGCCATACTCAGCGTGCGGTCTGAGATACGTAGCCAGTAATCCATATTTATAAAAAATTATTTATGAATTTCAGCCTTGCTTTATATATTTACTTGGGAAGATAATTATATATGACAGAATAGATTTTATCTAAAAATTGTGTTAAAAACCGTTTCCTTAGTCAAAATCTCTTTGCATGTAGTACAGCTTGTCCTACAGTGATGACACATATTTTAATCTCCAACAAAAATCTAACATTATGACAAATTAAATTTTCACTGCATATTTCTTTAATTATTTTTTTTCATTGAGAAAAACAGGGAATCTATTAATGAAAATATCCTTCGAAATTCAACTTGTTATAACATTATGTTTTATATCTATTAAATAGCTAATAACTACTTTTTAGGGTTGAATTTTTGTCGCTGAAAAACCGATTTTTTGCGAGCGAAACCGAAACAGAAAATTTGCGCAGAAAACATTTTACAGTATCAATTTCAACGAGCAAACTTCGCGGCATACTTTTACAGCATTTGCGATAGAAATTTATTACGAAGTTTATTATTTGGAAAAAAGGGATATTTTTTCTGCAATAAACCTAGTGATAGTATTAACTTTGTTGTATTGCATTGTTAGATTGCTTATGTTATTCTAATTACTTTTTTATTAAAACCCTTTTATAAGTGTATTACGTCCCGCCTAAAGTCCGAAAATTATGCTTGCAGTCCGCATGATAAAAAGGTTGAGAGTGGCTTGTTAGCCAGAAGAGAGAAATTATAGAATAAGGATGCAATAATAGGTCAGCTTGAGATTTTATGTTGGAATTTTTTAAACTTTTTGTGGAAAAATATTATATATGTATAGAGTCATTCCACACCAAATGAGCAAATCAGGTGTGGCTGACATGTCACAGATTTTATTGAAAATCATCATATAAGTAGATCACAATCATTTACGAGGAAACGCAAAGTAGTAGAGTTCAGACTAGTTTATTTCAGTATAACAATTTACATTAAAGTTGAGACGAAATCGAGGTCTTGTGTACATGCTTGAAATTTCAAGTTTGATTATTAACCTTAGGAATGGAAAGATTGTAATAAAAATTATTTACACTGAAGAATGAACTGTAAGTAACAGATTAGCATAATTTAGTAATTGTATTTTTATTTCATAATTTAAAAATAAATTAATAAAAAAAAATCGTGGAAAAAATAAAATATTTCAGTTAAATGTTTTAAAATGAAGGACACTTTTTCCAAATTCAAATTTTTTTGCCATTATAGCTAATTGAATATATTTAATACATCTATAATTTAATTATTGCCTTTTTCATTCCTTTATGAGAAAAAAAAATAAATAGTGAAAACTGCTGATTAAAAATTCACCATTTTTATCATTTTTTGGAGACAAATAAAAGCTTTCAAAAGTTTTAAACTCTTTGATATTACAGATAAAAGTGTATACTTTAAGTATACGGAGTTTTATTCTTGCTTTCAGTTTATTTTTGCCTCAAGAATATTTTTTAAATTTGTATAGAAGAAAAACGATTTTCTTCTTAAAATAACTGTATTTTAATCTTAAATTCAAATAGCAAACATAGATGGCAGCACACATCTTTTATTATTAAGAAACTTGCAAAAAAGCGCGTGTTTTCAAAGAAAGATTGTCTCTAGACTGTCTCGAATATTAGTTTTTTGAACCCATTTTTGTTATGTTAGAAATTAAAAAGGCAGTATTGAAACTTTTTTAGTGTGTCATGGACTTATGAATTCTTATGTATGTGTTATATTGTTGATGCAGGAGCTTTCCTTTAATTATTTTTTTTGAGGTAACATAAGAGGAATAATTATGATTTTGTCATTTTTTTTAAAGTTTCTAAGTTTTTTTGAAGATGAAGGAAATAAATAACAACTTTGAAACTTTGAGAATTCGATCTTCATATATAGTATTACATCTTGCATCAATTTCACTGATGTTTTTTAAATCCTTTGATTTTTATAACATTTCAAAATTTTAAAAAATTTAAAAAATTTTAATATTTACAACCAATTTATGATTAATTATGATATTACCAGATTATTTCTACTCAATAAATATAAAGATTGATATCCAGAGACATCAATATTATAAAAAAACTTCATTTTTGTTAAATAGTTTTCAAAATATAGAACTTGAAACTTGCAACTTTCGACGATTATCCGCAAGCCATTCTATATCACAAGTTTTTTAAATGCCCAAAATTGATTAAATAATTTATTTTTCGTCAAAATATTGTGCAGACATACATTTGAATATGAAATGAACACGTATCTCAAATTTTATTAAAATCAGATTCTATGCAGCCACGGCTTTTTTTTACATTTTTGCTCATTTGGCATGGAATGACCCTATAGTAAATTTAATCTTAATGTCAAAATAGTAATTATCCCTTAAGAATTTGACAATGGCATACATAATTAAAAGACAGTGTCAATAACAGTTAATAATTTCATTTAAATTTGTTTTGATTGAAAATATCAGAATGATTATGCACAGTGATAGTTTAAAAATAAATATTAAAGATGAAAAATATAAAAAGTCTTGAATTTTTTTAAAATATGTATCAATTATATAAAAATCTAGTAAATACGAAACACCTTGAGTTTTAAAAATAAATATCAGATGTATATCATAATATAGATCAACAATTAGACACACACAAGAAAAAGAAATAAAAATTGACAATTTTTTAAGGCTTTTGGTAGCTTACAAAAAATATTTTTTTACCATTTCTTTTATAATGGTTCAACGAGTAGTCAAGTGTTGCTATGTTAACAGAAAATCGATGATTTTATTTCAGATGACATTTTCTGCATTTCAAGTACTAACAATGAGTGTTATTATTTCACTGTTTAAAAAAAGTACTTTAATTATCGACATATGTAAAGGCGATGTTATATTTGGAAATGTTGATTCTATAAGAGGGTTAAATAATTCTCATTTTATGTATTTTCAATTTAAAAGAACAAAAATATATTCAACAAATTTAAAATATTGTAAAAAGATAAAATGCATATTTAATTAAGAATTAAACAAGACGATTTGTTACATATAAATTGCATGAGATTTTTTTAATTTTGAGAGCGAAAAAGATTACAATAACATATTTACATTATACAGACATAAGAGTGGGTAAGTAACAAAAAGTCTGAAAATATTTATAAGCTTAAATTTTGTAAAACACTAAAATATCACACGCGAAACCGTATTTTGTGCAAAATAAGGTTAAATTCTCCGGCGGATCTACAATTTTCCGCTTTTCCATCCTTTTCGACTTTTTTCCTCATAGATTTTTTTCTCTTTGCTAATTGCTTCTTGCAGAAGTGATTCAGTTCCAAATTTTCTGATTTTTTTTTTTTAAATCAAGTTGTTTGAAAATTTAGGCATAAAATAATATTGCGAATTTTAACAAATGGTCGCCGAAAAAAATCAATTTTGTCAAAGAATCGCGGAAAAAACGCAAATTTTATCAAAGGGCCGGAGGAAAAACATGAATTCTGTCAAAGAGACGGAAAAAATGTAAATATCGCCAAAAAACTGTAAAAAATACGCGAATTTTGACAAATGTTCGCGAAAAAAACTAAAATTTCATCAAAGGGTCGCGGACAAAACACGAATTCTGTCAAAGAAACGGAAAGAAAATGTAAATATCGCCAAAAAAGTCACTGAGATTGTCAGGACTTCTCAGTTCGGTGAAATTTATGAGAGTACAATACTGGCGAAATAAGTCTCGTTTTGAGTATTTGTCAAAAATAAGAAAACGGAAAAAGACAGTTTTTCTTTTTCAGATAAAGTCGAAAATTTTCTAAAGAAAAAAAAAAAATTACGAAGAGTCGAAAGAATCTCATTCCTGATTATGATTTTAAAACATTTTATGAATATAAAATTTATAATATAAAAATAAAATAAATATATAATTTAAAAATAAATATGCAATTTAAAATAAAAAAAATTCTTATAGTGGGTAGGAAATCATGTTTAGAATGCAGGTAAAATTAGTCTAAAGAAAATTACAATTTGAAGTTATGTGATTTTTATGCGATTATAGTAAAATATTTATGGCCCTAGGGTTGCCAAATTGGCAGATTTTTTTTATTAAGAAATTCCAAATTCCCACCAGAAATTTCGAATAGTAATTTTCGCTTTATTTAATGTAATGCGTATCATCAAATAAATCAAAAACTACTGTTCAAAATTTCTGAACAAAATGTTCCACTAAATTTGTAACACCTGGCCACACATTATAATTGTTGTAACACATGTTTGTAACACATTATATAGGCAAATAAATGTAGGGGAGAGTGGTGTACCTTGGACATATGTGTACCTTGGACATATGTGTACCTTGGACATATGTGTACCTCGGACCTATGCTAATTCTAGCTTTACTTGTTTAGATCATTAAACAAGAGCATTTGTATATTAAATATTTGTCACCAGAGGTCTCATTTAAGTTCTTGACATTTGTTTAGAAGTTACTAATATTATTTAAATGAGGATTATGCATAATAAAGCAATGCTTTAGCTACTACACCATGTGATTTAAATAAAGTTAGGCCTAAACTTAACATCATGATTGGTAGTTTTGTTTTTAAGGGTCAAGTGGCTACCTTGGACTGGGTCCGAGGTACATTAGATATTGTCTAATACAGTCGAACCTCAATTTAACGTACTTTGATTTAACGAATATCTTTTCTGTCTCGACAAAAAGAATGCTAAAATGCTCTGATTTAACGAATTTTTAGTTTTGATTTAAAGAAACACAATCGCTGAAAAAAAAAATTGCTTAAACTATGACTTTGAATTGTTCGCACATAAAATTTTGAATCTTTCAATCCTAATCCAAGTGTTAAATTTTTTTTCATTTCTGATTAATTCAAAAGACAGTCTTTCCTCCTTTTCAACTAGAAACATGACAAAGATCACAGATGTAGAGCTAAGTACTTGCGATAGTGAACAGCAAGAGAATAAAGATTCTGAAAGCAGTCAAGATGACGTAGAAACGAAAATTGAATTTTTTAAAAAGTGGCATTCCAAAAAGCAGTTTTCAGCTTGAAAATTAAAAAAAAAAAAAAAAATATTTTTTGTCTCACGAGGCTGATGGTGTTGTTCTTACGAAGTTGGAAAATATCGACAAAGAACTTTGGAAAGTCAAAACAGAAAACTAAAAACAAAGCAATATCAAGGATTTATTTCCAAAGTGACAATCAATGTACGTGCATGTTTTATGTATTAAGTTTTAAAAGCACATAATATTAAATAATTTAGATAATTCAAAAGGAGATAGCTCTTAGTAACAATATTATTTTTTATTATTATTATTATTTTTTTTTTCAGCAGTATATCTAAGGGTATTTTGTATTGATATTTTTATATCATACTCTTTACAAAAATTGATATTCGATTTAACGAACGGATTTGTGAGTCCCAATCAATTCGTTAAATCAAGGTTCGACTGTATATCTGAAAGGCAGATCAGGAGGAAGCAGGACGTTTCGGCCCCGCCATTTCGGTCCCGCCGTTTCGGTCCCGAGACATTTCGGTCCCGAGACGTTTCGGTCCCAAGACATTTCGGTTCCTGGCCATTTCGGTCCCGAGACATTTCGGTCCCGAGACATTTCGGTCCCGAGACATTTCGGTCCCTTCTCCAGCAAACTGAAATTTTGAGCACGGGAAATATCTGACATAATTTTAATAAATAACAATTTTTGAATAAAAGATGAATAATTACTATAAATTAAATCTCAAAACAGTTAGTGATTTTAAAATGAAAATCAAATTAATATTTTATTAAATATATGTATTTTTAATTTAATGAATCTTTATTTAATTAAATTGATAAAATTATTAATATGCATTTCGAATTTTACTTTAAATAAACTCAATAAATAATCTGTTTTATATTCAATTTATCATTATGTTTTGTAGTAGTTATAAACTGAAACTTATTGTTTACCTGTTTATTTATTTTAGATTTAAAGTTACTGAAATTTAAAACTATTAATTCAATTAATAATAAAACTAAAATAAGAATTGTCAATTTTTTTTCTGTGAAAGTGGGAGCGAAAAGGTAATGCAAATAGATAAATAAACAATAAATTAAAAAAGTTTAGTTTTGTCAGTTAAAAATTGAAAGTAAAATTATTTAAAATAATAGTATTATATAAAATTAAAAAATAATCATTTTATTACAAAGAAATAGGCCCACTTTCAATAAATTTAATTCACAAAAATTGTCTTAATAGGGTGAAAAAACTGTTAAAAAAAAATGCAACCAATAATTATTACATAAAAAAGGTCGTTTGAGCATTTTTATTTTTTAAACAAAAAATTTTCGTAGCACACATGGTTACGAAATCACTAATTTAAAGATTCTAAGAAAGTGTGCGAAAACAATCAATAAAATATGTATTTTAGTTTATAGTATAGATAAAACACCTATTACAAAGAATACATGATAAAACTTAAAATATTTATTCTGCTAAATAATAATAATAAAGACAGTGTAAAATTATATAACACTATTTAATCAAAATTTCAACTCGCTGTGATTTTACTATCACGATTTACAATAGATTAAACTTGTTGGAATATTATATTCAGCTTTGTATAAAATTTGAGGGAAGGGGGGGGGGGGGGGGCAGGAGAATAAAAATATTAAAAAAAGCCCTTAACAATGTTGAGCTTACAGCGTTTAGTGGGCCTTCATCAATCAGAAACCAAGTTATACGGTGGCCGGTAAAGAAATAGCAAGGGACCGAAATGGCAAGGGACCGAAATGGCAAGGGACCGAAATGACTAAGGACCGAAATGGCCAGGGACCGAAATGTCTCGGGACCGAAATGTCTCGGGACCGAAATGGCGGGACCGAAATGTCGTGTACCCAATGGGTCCGAGGTACACCACCTTCCCCTACATAATCGATGACAAAACAAAATTTGTATTCATTTAAATACGTCTAAAACAAACATTCCAAAATATTGATGATGAGATTTTACAAAAGTAATGCTACAGAAAGGAGAAAATGATGAGTACATGACTTGAAAAATATATTAATAAATATAATATTTCTAGAACGAAATTTTTATATATTTTAGACATATTATCTAAAACTTAAATTCATTCCCTTGATTTCAAAACACATCTGAGAAACTATATCCACAAAAATCCCCTATAATCCTCTAGTAGTGAAAAGCGATCCCATCACTGATGCATTTAAGAAGGGATCATAACCACTTAATCGAAGATTGCTGAAATAGACTTAGTAAGTCTAATTGGAAGATAGTCTCTATGGTAACGAATCCGTGAAGATAAATCGATTATAACACACATCCCTTAAATTGAGTTCGTGATTTATAATAATAAACCTCCTCTATCAAGAAACACAGATTGGGTGGAATACGTCGTTATTGATAATGCAATATAGATAATGTTGTTATAACACCTTTGTTGCAGACGTGCAGAGATTCAGAATTATGCAGTAAAAACAGATCGTTTCCGAAATAATAAAATATAATGTTGGTAAATTATCAAAATTAGAATAACACATAAAACTTTGATTAATTTTTAATGCGCTGCCCTATTCAGCCATGATTAGAGTGCCTCGATATGAGTGGTAATATATGAGATATAAAATTTGATTGCTTCAAAAAATTCTGGACAAAAACGAATTGCCAAGTAGAACCTTCCATTATCACCAACCTAATTCTTCTTAAGCTATCTCAATTACATAACACGTTTGACAAGGAGAGTTTCAAGAATACAGATTCGCCGTAGTTTGGACAAATCATTTGTCTAAGCACAGTCTGAGCACATATATACTGTGAATATGCTGCCCATTCTCATATAGAGACATCCTACACTGTAAAGGAAAAAAAAATTGACGATTTTAGGGAGATTGTACTGGCAATCGAGACGCCAATACCCCAACAAACACTCGACTTATGGCCATAATCCGATTTCGTCGCGGCCATAGTGAGTTTAGGCCATTTGTAGCCAAACAATACTGTACCGTAAGTGAGGCGCCGCTAATTGCGGCTGCTATCAGCGAACCGTCAGCGTTTCGGCAGCGAGAAAACTGCTGCGTTTATTTTACCCGTTATCACTGAGGGGCCGTTTCCGGCAAGCTTCAAACGGCATTTCACCATTTAGAAAGTACAGGTCTGATACCACCCATTAATGAGAAGAAATGTATTTTTTCTTCATTTCTTTTAAAGTAAGAGTAATTATTTTAAATGCGGCATTCTTAAAAAATATAGATACGTTATGCGATTTATACCCAAGAAGGTAAAATAGAGGGGTTTTTTTTCTTTTAGTTTAAAAATATTTAAGGAATATATATATATCGATAAAAATGTAACAAACATTTAAATTTTCAAAATGTAAAATAATATTTCCAAACTATGTTTCGATATCTTTGCATAGATATTTTTTGTGGTTATGATAGAAACAATAAATGTATTAATTTTCAATTTCTCTTGATTTTAATAGCTAAAATAAACAAAATACAAATTCATAAGTAATACACCAGATTCGGAACAACACAATATTTACTTATAATAAGATGCATTCGTTCATATTATACATAAAATTTACTACAAATTTAACGGTAAGCATTATTTTTTTTCAAGTTTCATGAGAAAAAATATTTGTTTATATGAAAAAAATATTACTTTCATTGTTTCAGCAAGCACAAGTTATTGAATGTAAGGCAGCAGGAAAAGTGGAATATAAACTGTTTTTATAAAACAAATTTTTGATATCATTGGAAATATATTTTCAGGTAAAATAAAATTCTTCCAAAAGGAATTTAATGTTCTGAATTCAATGTAAAGAAAAAAAAATAAACAAACATACTTTTATCAAATTCCTTATAATTTATGTATATTTATTTGCTTTATTATTATTATTTTATTATTATTAAAAAACACTGATAAAGTCATGTACCTGACTTTAAAGAAGCAAAAATCCGGAATTGTTTGAAAACATGAGTATTTTGCATGATATATATTTTTATGGAATAATATATAAATAAAAATTCCTTATTTTAATTTGAAGATTTTTTGATGGAAAAAAATCATTAAACGCTAAAGGTTCTTGGTTTTAAAATGTGCATTAATATTTCAAATGAATAAATTTTTGTGAGCATATTGGAATAAAAAATAATATTTTTATTTTTCGGAATATAAATTTATTAAATAGAAAGTAAAGGGCAAATATAATATATTTGATGCGTTGGTTATAAGTGATAAAATGTGATGAATCGTTGGATAAAAGTTTTTATCAGTTGTTTAAAACTTTCATTTAATGGTTCATCACATTTATTAGAATGTGTGAAAAGAAAAAAAAAAGAAAGAGAGAAAAGAAGTGATACAATATCAACTAATTTCTTGTGAAAATAAACTTGAAAATTCTTTTGCCCCTTCCCCCTTGTTTAAATTTTATCATTTTTTTCCTCTGGCAAAAAACAACATTTTTTTATAATTAAATAAGCATAAATACATGTACATATTATAGAGGAAGAAATAGCGTTGTTTATTTAGTAGAATTATGCATTTTGGTTGGCTCCTTCTATCTATCTATAGATTTTTTTTTTCTTACGGGTGTATTTCGATTCAAACTGCTTATTTTCCGATTTATTTTTGGATTCATTTTTGCACTCAAATACACCAAACTTTCAAAATCTCTTATTTGGAAAGTACACAAGGTGCCGTGATTGTACATTCTTTGATAAATGCAAAAAATATTGTAAAAAAAGTAATAAAAAACGGCATTCCGAACAGATTTTTCCCTAGCGAGAGATCTGGAAACGAAAAAAAGGATCATACTGATAAGGAAATTGTTTATAATTCAAAATCTAATGAATTGAGCGTAAAAAGACATCACACGGCACCTCATACGTCCTTTCAAGAATCCCCTCAGCAAGTTTCATGATTCTACTTTTAAAAATGTGTCTGAAATCGTATCGGGAAACTTCGGGCTGTTGAAGGTGGAAAAGCGTTTTTTTCGAATACACCCTTAATAATAAAACCAAAGAACTTATATCTGTTAAAACTTCTTCCTCGAGATAACTTCCGAAAGGAATACACTCGCGAACAGAATAATTTCTAGGAAATCTCCCCCTAAATTTCGACCCCCTTCTATTCTTGCAAAGTCACCACGCATCTTCATTCATTTGGTATCGCACTGAGAGAGAGAGAGAGGGTTTTAAAAGTTACAGGATTTTACAAGTATAGCGTGTACTAGTGTATTGTGCACAAGAGCACAAGTAAATTATTAACAAGTCTTATTATTTTTTGTTTATTCATTAAAGAATTGTAAAATTTAAACTGTGCTTTTTAAACATTTTTATTTTATTTTGTATAATATATAGAGTATTTATATATTAGATTATAAAGTATTTTTAACATTTTCATTTCGGTAAAATATTTTTTTAAAATATAAATAGCATGATTTACTGATGTTCTGTTACATTATTTTTTTTAAAAAAATCAGTAAATACTGGGGCTTTTTTCAATGAATTGCGAATGCTTGGACAGCTTAATTTAAATAAATTTTATTCTTATGGGTGAAATATACTTTATTTTCCCATTATATTTCTTCAAATACTGTAAAATTTAATTCAAATAGTGTAAAATATTGTAAAATTTAATTTAACAGACAATTGTTTAATAATTTATTTTCTGTTTGCTAAGGACTATCTATATTATTTTAAAATGTTATATTTATCTATATCATGTGAGATTCTTATCAGTGGAAATAAAATAAAAAAAAAAAAAAAAAAAAAGAGAGAGAGAGAGAGAGAGAGAGAGAGAGAGAGCTTCAGAAAAAACTGTTTTCTTTTTCTAAGTAACAAATTTAATAGTAAAATTTAATTTAAGTAATTGAATAAAATTTAGAAAATAAGAATAAAATTTTGAATAAAATTTAGAAAAAGTATTAAAATATTGGTGACATTTAAAATTACTATTTAAAAAAAACTCTTGGGTGTTTAGGAAAAGTTAAAATAATTTGTATATATATATTTTTTTTCTTTGATTGATAAATTGTGCCCCGAAACTTCATATATTAAAAAAGAACATTAACTATTTTCTAAGTTAAATAGAATTTTAATGTATTAGAATACCGGTGAATCATACAATATAAAGTAAATATTATCTTGCATTTGCCAAAATGAAAGCGTTTAAAAATTTCTTACAAAATAAAATCAATATACATAAAAATTAATTATAATAAAATAATTCTTTAATGAATAAGAACAAAATACTGGCAAAAGACTTGCAAATAAATGTATAAAAAACAATAAACAAAAGTATATCACGAACACATTTTAAATTACAACATACATTTTATATATTATGTCATATTAAGATTACATGCGATATTTGAGAGAAAATTCAAAATTTAATATATATATATATATTTAAGCTTATTAAAAAGACAAAATGTTTTTGGGTGGGAAAAAAAGGCGTTAATGCTCATTTACATACACTTTTCGGGAAAACTGTAAGTTCATTTAGCTTAAACTTCATAATTTTTTTCAAAAATACATTACATGATACAGTGAATTAATAAATAAGTTTATTTTTTCAATAATATGCTTTTAAAATTTGCATGATAAGCAAATATTTAAAAGGATATTGCGTATGAATTTAAAACACATATAATTAAAAAAAATAATTCATTCATTCAGATATTATGATTTGGACAATTTTTATAAAGTTTATAATAAGTGGATTTATAGATTTTATTTTATTATTATTTTTTTTAGTATACCTGAGTGAACATTAGTTTTTTTCCCATACAAAAACATTTTATCATTTAATTAACCTTCTAAAAGTTATTTTTTTTTATAGAATAAATTTCGATTTATGCCTAAATAATCTTTAGGGCATGTCAGTGGCTAGCTTTAGGCTGGTTTACATCATTAAATAACCTTAAAAGGCATTTTTATGGGCAGCTTTGGGCTAAATTTAATGCTTGGAAAACACGAATGGCAGGGAGACGGCGAGCTTCCGTCTGGCTTTTATTTTTTTAATGGCCTTTAAAAGAGTGGATGTGGCCAGTTTGAGGCTATACAACATTTCTGGTAAAAAGTTTGTGGCGTGATTGTGGGCATCTTCATTTACTTTTGGTCAATTAGTATGTGTCCTTAATGCGGCCAGCGTGACACATTTTTTACGAAGCCGTTACGGCCAATGATAGTGGCCCCCAATCAGACACTTGGGGCCAAGGCTAACGAACCGTAAGCGGCCCATTAGTTGAGTGTTTGTTGGGGTGATAAAATAAAATGTTTCAGGAGAAAATAGGGTAGCCCCGGGCACTTGGATAGATTGCAAATAAAATCAGATGAATGAAATTTCTGTCTTTATATTATACTTAAAAGAAAATTACGAGCTTCTTTGATGATTTTAATTAAACATTGCTAATAATATCGAATTATTTAACAAAATATACTGAAAAAAGTTTGGTCTTATTATTATTATTATTATTATTGTTATTATTATTATTATTATTATTATTATTTTCGTCACAAGCCCCGGACATATTAACCACTGGTGTTCTAACCGTTTTTTGGCTTTGCAAACATCACAAATACAATAAAAATCCGATGCATACATATAAACACAATCTTCATGAGCCCAGTCTTTGTACTCCCGGCACTGAATTCTTCAAATGTTTCTCCGCATATGTTACATTCTGTATCGTTTATTCGATCTTCTTGATAAAGATTTTGAATGCTTTTCTTTGTTTTCAACACCTTTACGGTATTGTTTTTTCCATTTGGTCTTTTTTTCATTTTTTTTACATCCCATTTTCTTCTTTCATTAGCTCTCCCCTTAAATTTTGATATGCTTCAATTTTTTATGCAAAGAAAATAAGAACATTTTAAATAATATAACAAATCCATAACAAATCGATAAATAAACAAAATGACAGTGAAATTGTAGCTTGTTAAAACAATATTGTGAAATTCTAAATTTAAAACCATGTTCGAGGATACCCGATCCTTTTCATGCGATATTTTCAACTACAGTTCTTAAACTGTACAACAATTGTTATAAACATTATTACAATCTTTAAATAAATAAAATTTCCTAAAACATTGAAAAATGGACAAGAATGCACACTTATGTATTGCATTTGATAACCTTCAATAAAGTTTGACAGGAGTAACGAAAATTTATTGACGAAAAGAAAGCACTCACTCACGACTAATTAACTCGGCGTCACGGTCACAATTAAACTGTATTTGTTTCAACTCTAGAGGGACTTCATTTACAATAACTCTTTATTTACGCAACACAAATACCTATATTGACCGAACAGTTTTTCAATGCCTTATATATTTGTGCTCTTATATCTCTAAACAGAAACCACCCAATCAATACACTAGTAACACGCGTGTGTATATGCATAAATTATCACAAAAATTATATCAAAAATGAAATGCTGGTAATATTTTTCTGATTCCGAGAGAAGAAAAAAAAAAACGGTACTTAACTGTATCATAGAGAAAGAATATTTCATGATCACATTTCTTAAATGCGTTTTCTTTTTCATACAGTATATTGAATATATAATCATTCATAGTCAAATACGTATTTAATTTCATCTGAAACACAGTTCTGTTCAAATTTCCCGAGAAAAATCTCCACAAACCGACTTGCGAAAACTTAAATATGACCTAAAAGGATTATTCTAGGTTGAACCCTACCCGAAAAAAGAAAATTAGTGACAACCCAATATGATGCAAGCCTACATTAAATATCCGATACTCGGAGGTTTTACTATACTTGGTTATGAAAGAATATAAATTTGTCTATTTTTTATATAAATCCATGTTCCTTTTTTTATATCCATTTTACTGTGAATTGCTTTTTTGCAATAATATGACAAACTGTTTAATTATTTTAAATAGAAAGTAGCAGCATGAAAATGTAAGAGTTTCGGCACATGTGGCCAACTATATGGCAATCTTTTAACGAAAATTCTGATTACACCAACATGGGCGATCTTTCGAAATGTGGGGCCTGGGTAAATGTCCCTGCATTCTTCGGGCTTTGTCACTAGCCTTAAGATTTTATAATTTACTCTCAATAAGAATTATAATTAATTTGAATTAATCTTCAATTTTTCTACTGATATTTTGAAGTGTTTGCTTGACTTATTATCTTTAAAATCGATTTAATTTGCAATACAAACAATCGCTATACTTAGAAGGAAAATTTTAGGCATATACCGGGTGTCCCAAAAATGACTGATGGATTTTAAAATTCAATAACTTGCAAACGGTGACAGCTATTTAAAAATTTTTTGCAGGAGGGTTATGTATAATGTCAGGAGTTTTTTTACCGTAATTTTTTATTTTAGTTCGCATCTCAAACAATAGGTGGCGCTGACGGCGATTGAAGGCCAGGTCGACGCTTCACTCGGCATTGATCACCTGGCCTTCAATCGCCGTCATCGCCACCTATTGTTTGAGATGCGAACTAAAATAAAAAATTATGGTAAAAAAACTCCTGACATTATACATAACCCACCTGCAAAAATTTTTTTAATGGCTGTCACCGTTTGCAAGTTATTGAATTTTAAAACCCATCAGTCATTTTTGGGACACCCGGTATATTTAAACAATTTCCGTTCTCCTTTTCTTCAACAATTTTATTTTATCTATTCGTAATAATTAAATTCATACATTAACTGATTCATTAAAAAAATCGATTTATTTCGTGCTTAATTATTTTACCAAATGAGTGATTTTATCATTTCTGCCCAATCAAATTTATCCTTTATTTAGGCTTAAGGTTTTATAATTTCCTCTCAATAAAAATTGTAAATAATTTGAATTAATCTTCAACTTTTCTACTGATATTTTGAAGTGTTTGCTTGACTTATTATCTTTAAAACTGCTAATCTTTCGATATAATTTGCAATACAAGCAATCGTTTTGCTTAGAAGGAAAACGTTATGGACATATATTTCAACAATTTCCGTTCTACTTTTCTTCAACAATTTTGTGTTATCGATTCATAATAATTAATCATGCATTAACTGATTCATTAAAAAATCAATTTATTCCGTGCTTAATTATTTTATCAAACAAATGATTTTATCATTGAGCTTCAATCAAATTTATAATTAATTTGAAGTTATCTGCATAGATCATCTACTTGACTTCCTGATAATATTTAAAAATATATCTAGTTTACAACTACAACCCATTGCTTCGTCGCATGTAAAGAAAAATGTTACGCAAATATTACGTTATTGAAATAGCACAAGATAGAGTACTTTATAAAAAGGAAAAACGTCTATCGATCAAGTGGCTTTTTTGAAATGCAACATGCGTCAGCAGCAGAAATAAGGGATTAAGTGTGACCGATTATATGTTTTAAAAAAGAAAAGAATTAGGAGAGCTAATGAATTCCCCCGTGTTTAATTCTATTGAAAATGTAAATCAGAATGAAATAAAATATTGAGCAAATCATTATGGCAAGTAATCTCTTCCTAACTTTATTTCCATGCGTTTAATTATTATAAACGGTTATGGTACGTTAGAAATTGAAGATACGGTTGATACAAACTGTGAAATATTTCGCGATTGACTATTGTTGTGCTGCTAATAGTACGACAAAGTACCAAAAATGTTTTTTGGTGTAATTCGTCGGCAGTCTAATAAAATATACTGAATATATAATAAACTTTTAAACAAAAAACAAAACAAAACAAAAAGCCTTCAGTCACTTGATTTTGTATTAAAATAAAAAAATTTTGCCAGTTCTTTTGCCCCTCTGTAGTGGGGTTGGGGTACAAATCCCTCCACCGTAAAAATATAGGTTTTCAAATGAAAACAATAGATAGCAGAAATATTAAGTAAATTTGAAAGCTTTGCAATTTTGGTTTATTTATTTACTTACTTATTTATTTATTATTATTATTATTATTATTATTATTATTATTATTATTATTATTATTATTATTATTATTATTATTATTATTATTATTATTTTAGCTTAGAAGGAAAATGTTATGGATATATGTTTCAACAATTTCCGGTCTACCTTTCTTCAACAATTTTGTGATATCTATTCATAATAATCGAATACATTAACTGATTCATAAAAAATTAATTTATTTCGTGCCTAATTATTTTACCAAGTGAGAGATTTTATCATTTCTCCTCAATCAAATTTATAATTAATTTGAAGCTATCTGCATAGATCATCTACTTGACTTTCTAATATTTAAAAATATATCTAGTTTAAAACTACAAGCCATTGATTGTTTCGCCGCATGTAATGAAAAATGTTACGCATATCGAAATAGCTCAAGATGGAAGTACTTCATCAAAAATGAAATGCGTCTATCGATCGAGTGGCACTTTTAAAATGCAACACGTGTCAGCAGAGGAAGTAAGGGAAAAAAAAAAAAAAATGGTCGCACCTTTTTACAAAAATAATTTTGTACCCACCCAATATTTTTCAAAAGTTGGCGCCACTGACAGGAAAGGGCAAAAGAACTCGCAAATTTTTTAATTATACACAAAATCTAGTGATTAAAGCCTAGGGGGCTTTAATCCTTATTAGGGGGCTTTAAAATAAGGGATTAAGTGTGAGAGATTTTGTGTTTTAAAAAAGAAAACAGTTTTGGAGAGCTAATGAATTCCCTCGTGTTCATTTTTGTAGAGAGGAATGGTATTTTCGAAACTATAATCCACAATGAAATAAAATATTGATTTATAATACATCATTATAGCAAGTAATCTCTTAGTAATTTTATTTCCATGGGTTTAATTAGTATAAAAAGTTATGGTATGTTTGATATTGAAGATACGGTTGATATAAATTGTGAAATCTTTCGCGATTGACTATTGTCGTGTTGCTAATAGTACGATAAAGTATCAAAAATGTTTTTTTGGTATAGTTGGTCGGCAATCCTAAGAAAATATATGGAATACAATTATAAACTTTTTAACAAAATAAAAAAAAGGCTTTAATCACTAGATTTTGTGTATAATTAAAAAATTTGCGAGTTCTTTTGCCCTTTCCTGTCAGTGGCGCCAACTTTTGAAAAATATTGGGTGGGTACAAAATTATTTTTGTAAAAAGGTGCGACCATTTTTTTTTTTTTTTTTTTTTTTTTTTTTTTTTGGAAGGGTTGACAGATAGTGAAAGATGGGAATTTTAAGTCAAGTCATCATGTTTTAATAATATTGCAATTTTATTAAATTATATTCCAATGCGTTTTCCCCTTATAAAGACACTTATATTCATTGTAATGTCAAGACATCATGAACATGACTATAAACTGAATTAGAAGAAAGTTAAACATGGAAGCAAAACATTTCAGTTATTTGGATTTATGGGTGTTATTCAGAGGATCAAAACACATGGTCATTGGCAAAATAAATTTTATTCTAAGGAGAAAAATGAATAATAAAATAATAACGAAATAAATAACTAGAATAATGAAAATTGGGTACGCTTTGATTCAAAATTATTGGTTGGGCTCGGGCCCCACGGGCCCATATAAGTTGGCGCCAGTGCTTCCTGTAGTGGAGTAAAAATCCTTCCACCGTAAAAAATATAGTTATTAGGCGAAATTTAAAGCTTTGCAATTTTGATTTATTTATTTATTTATTTTTTACTAATTGTTTACGTCTTCACTGAGAAAAAAAATATACCTCCTTCACCTAGAATGAATAGTCAGTCACTTTCTGAATACTCAAACTAGAACTACAGATGACCAAACTATGCGAATAGATTGAACAACTATGTTGAATAGACGCAATGACCTGACGTTTCTAGTCTAGTGTTTTCTAGATGACGAAACGATATTGAATCGTTTCAGTAACGAGAAATTATCGCTTGATTTTGGGAATAGTTTCATATACTTGAATTCTAGTTACTAAATTAAACCTCTTGTGTTCGCATCTATTTACAGAGATTTTTAAATAGATTTGACAACGAGAATATAAGAAAACGCTCTTGAATTCTAATAGGGAACTCCAGAACTCTCTGGCATAGGGAACTAGAATTTATAAGGATGTCATGGAACTATTTTTTCAAAAGCCACAATTTAGACTCTAGATGCTGGAACTATATTTTTTTCTCAGTGTTAAAAGTTTTAATGATCTAAGCATTGCTTTTTAGATTCAGCTACAAAAATCCGTCTATTTATGTCTATCGATTCGAGTGGCACTTTTAAAATGCAACACGTGTCAGCAGCGGAAAAAAGGGATTAAGTGTGAGAGATTTTATGTTTTAAAAAAGAAAACAGTCTGGAAAGCTACTGAATTCTCCCGTGTTTAATTTTATAAAGAAGAATGGTATTTTCAAAAATATCATCCAGAATTAAATAAAATATTTATTTATAATACATCATTATAGCAAGTAATCTCTTCGTAACTTTATTTCTATGCATTTAATTATTATTTAAAGGGTTATGATATGTTGGAAATTGGTGATACGGTTGATATAAATTATGAAATCTTTCGCGATTGACTATTGCCGGCTGTTAATAGTACTTTTAAGCATCAAAAGAACTTACTGGTGCGATTGGTTGGGAACCTTTAAAAAATATATTGAATGTAAGATAAATATAAACTGTTTAACAAAAACAAAGCAAAACAAAAGGCTTCAATCACTTGATTTTGTCTTAAAATAAAAAAAATTGCCAGTTCTTTTGCCCTTCCCTGTAAGAGGGGATAAATCTCTCCACTGTAAAAATATAGTTCTTCAAATGAAAACAATAGATTACAGTAATGTTAAGTAAAGTTAAAAGATTTGCAATCTAGGTTTATTTTAATTTATTTATTTATTATTATTATTTTAGATCAGAAGGGAAATGTTATGTATATATATTTCAACAATTTTTGTTCTTCTTTTCTTCAACAATTTTGTATTATCTATTCATAATTATTAAATTCCTACATTGACTGATTCATAAAAAAAATCAATTTATTTCGTGCTTAATTATTTTACCAAACGAGTGATTTTATCATTTCTCTTCAATCAAATTTATAATTAATTGGAAATTTATCTGTATCGATCATCTACTTGACTTCCTGATAATATTTAAAAATCTAGCTAGTTTACAACTACAAGCCATTGCTTCGTCGCATGTAATGAAAAATGTTAAACATATCGAAATAGCTCAACATGGAAGTACTTCATCAAAAATGAAATGCGTCTATCGATCGAGTGGCACTTTTAAAATGCAACACGTGTCAGCAGAGGAAGTAAGGGATTAAGTGTGAGAGATCTTATTAAAAAAAAGAAAAGAAAAAAAAAACAGTTCGGAGAGCTAATGAAGTCCCTTATGTTTAATTTGATAGAGAGGAATGGTTTATTCGTAAATATAATCCAGAATGAAATAAAATATTGATTTATAGTACATCATTATAGCAAGTAATTTCTTCTTAATTTTATTTCCATGCGTTTAATTATTATGAAGGGTTATGGTATGTTGGGAATTGAAGATAAGGTTGATATAAATTGTGAAATCTTTCGTGATTGACTATTGTCGTGCTGCTAGTAGTACGATGAAGTATCAAAAACGCTTTTTGGTGTAGTTGGTCGGCACTCTAAAAAATATACTGAATATAAAATAATTATAAACTTTTTGACAAAAACAAAACAAAATGCTTCAATCACTTGATTTTGTATTAAATAAAAAAAAAATTGCCGGTTCTTTTCTCCCTGTAATGGGTTACAAATATAGTTCTTCAAATGAAAACAATAGATCGCAGAAATATTAAGTAAATTTAAAACCATTGCAATTTTGGTTTATTTTATTCATTTATTATTATTATTGTTATTATTATGTTTTTTGATTAGAAAGAAAATGTTATGGCTACATATTTCAACACTTTCCGATTTACTTTTCTTCAACAATTTTGTGTTATCTATTCATAATAATTAAATTCATACATTAACCGATTCATTAAAAAAAAAATCAATCTATTTCGTGCATAATTATTTTACCAAACAAGTTATTTTATCATTTCTCCTCAATCAAATTTATTGTTAATTTGAAGTTATCTGCATAGATCATATCTACTTGACTTCCTGATAATATTTAAAAATCTATCTAGTTTACAATTACAAGCCATTGCTTCGTCGCATGTAATGAAATATGTTACACATATCGAAACAGCGCAAGAAGGAAGCACTTCATCAAAAACGAAATACGCCTATCGATCGAGTGGCACTATTAAAATGCAACACGTTGACAGCAGCGGAAATAAGGGATTAAGTGTGAGAGATTTTATGTTTTAAAAAAGAAAACAGTTTGGAGAAATAATGAATTCCCTCGTGTTTAATTTAATGATAAAGAGGAATAGTATTTTTGAAAATGTAATCCAGAATGAAATAAAATATTGATTTATAATACTTCATTATAGCAAGTAATCTCTTTCTCACTTTATTTCCATGCGTTAAATTATTAATTAATAGGTTGTGGTACGTCGGAAATGGAAGATACGATTGGTATAAATTATAAAATCTTTTGCGATTGACTATTGTCGTGCTGCTAATAGTACGATAAAGTAGCACAATGCTTTTTTGGCGTAGTTGGTCGGCAACCCTAAAATAATATACTAAATACATAATATAATTATAAACTTTTAAACAAAACAAAACAAAATGGTTTGAATCAGTTGATTTTCTATTGAATAAAAAAAAAAATTGCTAGTTATTTTGCCCCTCTGTAGTTTGGCACAAATGTTTCCACCATAAAAATGTAGTTTTTCAAATGAAAACAATAGATCGCAGAAATATTAAATAAATTTAAAAGCATTGCAATGTTGGTTTATTTTATTTATTTATTCATTAATTAATTATTATTATAATTATTATTTTAGCTCAAAAGGGGAATGTTGTGAATATATATTTGAACAATTTCCAAGCTACTTTTCTTCAACAATTTTGCGTGTTATCTATTTATTATAATCAAATTTATACATTTACTGATTCATTAAAAAAAAAAATCAACGTATTTCGTGCCTAATTATTTTATCCAACGAGTGATTTTATCATTTTTTCTCAATCAAATTTATAATTAATTTGAAATTGTCTCCATAGATCATATCTACTTGACTTCCTCATAATATTTAAAAATCTATCTAGTTTACAACTACAAGTCATTGCTTCGTCGCGTATAATGAAAAATGTTTCGCATATCGAAATAGGGCAAGATGGAAGTACTTCGTCAAAAATGAAATACGCCTATCGATCGAGAGGCACTTTTGAAATGCAACACGTGTCAGCAGCGGAAATAAGGGATTAAGTGTGAGAGATTTTATGTTTTAAAAAGGAAAACAGTTTTGGAAAGCTAATAAATTCCCCAGTGTTTAATTTTATAGAGAGGAATGGTATTTTCGAAAATATAATCCAGAATGAAATAAAATATTGATTTATGACACTTCATTATAGCAAGTAATCTCTTCCTTACTTTATTTCCATGCGTTTAATTATTATATAGTTATGGTACGTTGGAATTTGAAGATACGGTTGGCATAAATTATGAAATTTTTCGCGATTGATTATTGATATGCTCTTAACATGAAAGCTCCAAAAATGTTTTTTGGTATAGTTGGTGGGCAATCCTAAAAAAATGTACTTAATGTAAGCTAATCATAAACTTTTTAAGAACAATAAAAAAAGTCTTCTATTACCTTTTTTTTATATTAAATAAAAAAAAAAAATGCCATTGAAATTGTCTCACCCTGCAATAGTAAGATCGCATACTGACACGACAGGGGAAAAATGAAGTGAGACATCGGAGAAAAAAACTGGTCAAAACAAAGAAGGAAGTTGTTTCAAACCTACTTTAAAGCAGTTTTCCCCCTGAAATCAAACGGTTTGTTGTATGTGTCGTGTCGCCTCAGTGTGCAGCCTGCCTTAGCGTACAAATCCCGCTAGCGTAAAAATAGAGTTCTTCAAATGCAGCAAGTGAACTATAGAAATTTCGGGTGAAGTTTTTAACGATCAAAAAATTATTTGGTTTTCACTACAAATATTCTAGAAACAAATCTGTTTAAAGAATGTGGGTACCGGGTAGAGACTTTTCGTCAAGAGAATAGCGCTATGTCGCTTGATAAAAATATAAATAGTATAAAATATAGAATATAAAGCACTTTAAAGTCGTTTATTTATTTATTTATTTTTAATTTCTAAAAAAGTATTGAACCAATTTTGAAGCGATTTAAAAGGGACCTATTCGAGAGTAGCCTCTTCTTTTGTGATTTTTTCTCTCTTGAGTTTCGGAGTAATTAGTGAATAAGAATTTATAAAAAATGAAAAGAAATACATACGCGTCGTATTGTTAAGTCCGTTAAAAATCTATTACAATTTTCAATTAAAATTTGTATTAACAATGTATTTATTAGTAATTTAAAACAGTTTAAATCAGTAACTTAATTATTTAACAGTCATGTAATTAAATAACTATATTAATAATCTGTCTATCGGCAATATATTGATGTTTTACTCGGGTAGCTTGGGTTAGATTGCCTGGCTATTTTAGACAATCTAAAGCAGCCTTTCTATTCTCGATGTTTTAGTTACCCATCATACGTAGTATAGGGTACGTCTTGCAATCGTTTGTAAAATCGAAAAAATTTTTCGACGGATTTACACGTTTCAGAGTCTGCACTGTAAAAAAAAACTGTAAAGGTACTATACTTTATCTAGGAAACTGGGATTCCAAGAACTTTTCCTGTAACGGTAACAACAAAAACTCAAGTTTTAGAATCGGTTACATGGATTTTTCCTGTTAGCGTTACATGAAAAGTTCTTGGAATCCCAGTTTCCTAGAAAATGTTTAGTACCTTTACAGATTTTTTTTTACAGTGAGGAGATTCCGAAAAAAAAAAAAAAAAAAAATTGCCGGCCGTCTGTCTGTAAATGCTTTATCTCCCGAACAAATTGAAATAGAGATTTGAAATGTAGCGTGTACTTAGTATGTAATAATAGAAAGAAGCTTACTTAATATCAGCCTGGATTATCCAGAACTGTTTTTTTCGGACTCTCGAAAAATTCGTTCTGATGAAAGATACATAAAAATTTTCAAAATTTTTTACTTTAAGGAGTGGATGTAAAAGACAATAAAATAACACAAATTTTGCATAAAAAACCAAGTCAATCGGATAATTAGTCACTGAGATATTTGTAATCTTATTTTCCACACTCTCCGACTTTTCATGACCCTGTATTTCATTCAAATTTCAATTCAAAGATACATTTTAATTGGATATGAGACGATTAATCTGATGCAGTAAACTGTTAGTTAATATGATAATTATTTTTGGAGATATAAGTATATTTCTTTTACGCAGTTAGGTACTAAACTGTAAAAAAAAAAAAAAAATCTGTAAAGGTACTATACATTTTCTAGGAAACTGGGATTCCAAGAACTTTTCATGTAACGATAACAGGAAAAATCCATGTAACTGATTCTGAAACTTGAATTTTTGCTGTTACCGTTACAGGAAAAGTTCTTGGAATCCCAGTTTCAAGAAAAAATTAAATACCTACACAGATTTTTTTTTTTTACAGTGTACTTGAGTAGTTTGGCGTTTTATATCATTTGTTTAAAATTGATTCGTCATCAATTCATTAATCGAGTATTACTATGTATTAAAAATATTTATATATGCATTTAAATTTTATTTTGGAATTGTGATACATTTTATAAATAGTTTACATTCATTTCATTTTCATGTTTTATATTATGCATATCCATGATGGATAAGTATTACGGTGGCCCCCAACGACTTGTCTTTATTTGCAAGCGTCATATTAAGATATGACAACGAAGAAACCATAAGTGCTTAATTGCTCATCTTTGTAACACAAACAGTTAAAAAAGAATTCCTTTTCCCTTTTACATTTTCTTTCCTTTCAAATTTGCTTTACATCCGTACTGCTAATTGCACAAAAATGTCCTTATTGATTTTGCATTATCAAATCGCCAAGCGATTTTCGTTTTTTACTCGAAATCTGTATTTAGTTTATTTCGCAATTTGCAGATTTAACTGATTTAGCTACTTAAATAAGAATGCTGATTTTTGCAAAGAATATTGATCATGTCATGATTGCTTGATATTTAGAAGTGGTTTTGACCGAACATAAATTGTGATACAAAAGATGTTGATTTTTTTAAGAATATTCGTAATTATTACTTGATATTTAAAAGTGGTTTTGACAGAACATACACTGTAATTCGTGAAATTTGGCATTGCTTTCATTGAAAGAAAGTTTTATTTGTTATTATTTATCTTTTGTAATTCCTTTAACTGATATTACATCGATTAAAACTGCATTGATAATTTTTTTATTTTCTCTGTTAAGCGCAGGCGGTTTCGTTTATTGAAACCCTTTCCCTTTATAAATGTGAAAGAGAGTATTGTTTCTTTTTACACTGTCAGAAAAATTCGTCAATATATACTAAGTTATCCCTTTTTTTTTTTTTCACAAATAATTTCCGTACTCCCCAAAAACGTATTTGATCTGTGAATTCATTGCGAACGTCGAAATATGAGGAAGAGATTCCGTTTATTTCTAGCACGCATGCGTATTGGGTCTGTTATTAATATATTCGAATTTATCTTTAATATGAAAAACAAAATATTCTATAGATTAAAATGTCTAATTTAGTTTAAAAAGACAAAAATGTTTTCGAATTTAAAAATAAATAACAATTACTTTCTTTATTCATTCAAAAATTCTAACAATTTGTTATTCAAAGTTGGATAAGTTGAAACAGAAAGTCAACAGAAAAGTTTTGTCGTTCAAACGCGCTTAAAAGAAGCTCAAACCTATATCTTTTCAATTTTTAATTTACAAAAAATCAAAAGAATTTTATTTCTAAAAATTTGCAGGTTGTCGTCAAAGATAAGTTTTTCTCACTCAAACAAATCTATTTTCAGTTTTTTTTTTTTTTTTCCTAGTCAAGGGTCTAACTTCATAGACCTGATTTGTAGGTGCTCTTATCCAGAAACCAAGAAATCGTATAGTTTATTTTCTTTTTTCGATAAAAGCAGTGGCTCTTTTATAAAAAAAATGCTGTCCAATTTGGTACCAAGAACTGAATTTCAGCCGGTAAAAGATTGGTGTCATAAAAATAATTTACAACTCAAAATTTATGTATATAAACTATGTTTTCCATTGCAATTATTAAAATCTTTTGATAATTCAATTATTGTCTTATTATTTTTCTAATATTTTTCTTTGAACAATGTTTTCCATTGCGATTGATCGGGCAATTTAGAAATCATTTTTAGGTTTATCCCGATTTCTAATCAGAAATTAATCGCAATTAATGTGTCTATTTAGCATTGCCCTTCAGAACGAGCTAAATACCACATTTCCAATATTGTTCCAATTTTTGCTAACGCCTTTGTTTGATATAGTTTGTTATTGATTGTTATATATATATATATGTACTAGCGCACCCGACAGACTTTGTCCTGTCACCGACAGACGTTGTCCTTCTTGGCACCGACTCCAGAAAATCAAATAAATGTATGTAAAAGTGGTAATGCGCACGATAAACACTACGCTCTTAATTTAATTTCTTATTACAATTATGTAAGGAAATTATTTTTCACTCTTCAGTATTTTTTGAAGTCGATTCAATTTTTGATAGAAAAGTTTATTTTTCTCTTTTTAGTTAAAAGTTAACGATTGTCTGAAGTCGGTTAATCAAAATTATAATACACGAAATATTACTGTAAAGCATACACGTTTGTCAGCAGTGGGATTCGAACACGCGATCTCTTTCTTGAAGAAGCTGAGCTTAAATCTGGCGCCTTAGACCGTCCCGACATTCCGTCCGCACTCCATTCATCGAAATTATTCAACACTTTTAATTAGGGAAAAATCACTAACTATTAGTTTTTTCCTAATTACAAAAAAGTACTGAATCAAACTCGATGAAATGTGAATCTAAACCATTCTCGAATCCACTGGAACACACACACAAAATTTCATCAAAATCGGTCCGGTCGTTCAGGAGTTCAATTACATACACACGCACAAAAGATTTTTATATATAAAGATAAGCATTAAAAATTTCATGTTTTTGCGCCGAAGACATCGCCAAATTAGGAAAATGTGAATTATCTCACGAACTACTGGATTTAAACGAATTTGCTTAGTACCATTCGATTCAGAATGAAAAAATGCACTAAAATATGTTATCAGTTGAAAAATAACAACAAAAGCCGATTTTTAGGAAATTTTTTTAAAGTTCGTTCTTTTTTCTATTCATCTTTGGGGTGGAATTTTCGAAAATCCATTTTTAGCGGCACTCGATGTTATAAGAAGTATTTTTACCCCAATTTTCAAGATTTTTGGTTCGGTAGATTTTTTTGTGCTATGATTAATACGAAATCTTGACTTTCTTTAATATATATAACACTTTTAATTAGCGAAAAATCACTAACTATTAGTTTTTGCCTAATTACTAAAAAAGTACTGAATCAATTTCGACAAAATGTGAATCTAAACCATTCTCGAATCTACTGGAACGCACACACAAAATTTCATCAAAATCGGTCCAGTCGTTTAGGAGGAGTTCAATTACATACACACGCACAGAAGATTTTTATATATAAAGATATAAGAAAAAAAAGAAAAACTGAAAACAAATTCTTTTAACTGTCACAATTTTGTGTTTAAAAAAAGAGTTGTAAAGTAAACGTACCGGTAGTGAGACATTTAATGGCATTCATCTAGTTATTTTTGCAATGTTATTGAAATACAAAAGACAAATATTTTTTTAGTGTAGCCCTAACCTACATGTATAAGAATTAACATTTAAAGCTTCAAAATATAATCTTCAGAAAAAAATGAAAAATAAAAATTTTAACCTTCCTCTATGCTCCAATAATGAGCCTTATCAATTTTTCATGTATAAATTTTTAAATTTTGGCTTATTTAAAAAAAAAAAAAAAAAAAAAACAGTGCAGTAGGCAATAGAGTATACAATGCGTAGTTTAATTCAAAATAAAACATAATATTAAAAGAAAAATGCCTTAAATTAAATCTTATTTTTACTAAAATCTCTAAAAATTTGGAAAAAAAAAAAAAAAAAAAACCAAGTTGAATGTATATTCTGCCATTGCAAAATTCAGTTTCGCCTCCGACTAGAAAAAAAAAAAAAAAAAAAAAAAAAATCGATAGAGGTCTTTTAGAAGGGCGATCCCGTTTAGAATGCAATGAAGTAACTTCATTTTTCTTGTGTTTATCAATATAATAGCAATCAGAACGGCGTGAAATATCCAATTGATTAGCAATTTCTCTCCGAGACATTGGAATTGCGGAATAATAAAAAGATACAATTTGACGTGCTACTTCTTTATTGACTAGATTCATCAAAAACGGATTTTTTCTTTAGTTTAAACGCTTTTTTATAGGCTTTGACAAAAAGGAAATGCATTTTAACAATAAAACGCGTGGAATCCCGTCGAATTCGACGAATGAAATGTTTAAAAGACCCGATGAATTTGCTTAAAAAAAAAAAAAAAAAAAAAAAAAAAAAAAAAAAAAAAAAAAAAAGGCAAAAGTAATTACATTATTGAATCAATATATGATAAATATATTTCAAAACTTAATGTCAAGTTTGCCAGTTACAATTTTGCATGCAAATATTCGAACATCTTCAGTTAAAATAGTAATCTGAGTGCCAGCGAAATCCAGAAATTTTATTTTATATGCACTCACAGAAAAATAATTTTATTAAAAAATAAACTAATTTCATTTTTACTATGACATTATTTTCCCTAATTGAAGTCAGCTGAAAGTAAAATATCAATCTCAGTGTGCATAATGAAAAGAAATATTGAAATGTAATATCGTTATGAGTAAAAATGCGATGTTTTAAATAGTGACATCATTTTCTCTTCAAATGTTTTTTAAAAGTTACTGTTATTAGTAACATGAAAAAGGCATGCGTAATAATATTGTAATTCCCATTTATCTGGTTGCTGAATGACATCATTTTCCTCATTTGAAATTTTTCTTATTTTGCTTTAGACAATAATTTTTATCATAAATTATTTTCTGTTATTTTATTTACATTATTAATATTATTTCTCAGTAAATACATTTTTTAAACCTCAATTAGTGCATAATTATACGCAATCATTTTATTGTAGTTAAATTTTACGAAAACAATAAACTTTTTTTCTTTTAAATGCGAGGACATGTTCACTGATGCAATAAAGTTTCTGACTGGTGGAAAATGATAATGGAAAATAAATTTTTATTATCGAGAGAAAAGCTAAACTCAGTTGCCGCCATTTTGAAGAAATATCGTAAAAACCATTTAAAATTAAAAATCAAATATAAAAATGGAAATAAATTAAAAAATAGCTAAAATGAGCACAACTACAAATAAATAGCTTTCATTTAAAAAGATAATTATCAAAATCGGTTGAGTAGAAAATTCAGGGCTGATGACTAAAAAAAGAGCCAGGTCTTTTAAATATATAGATTGTATGAATGTCTCGTTTTAACGGCCAGATTATGAAAAAGTGGGCCACAATTTTTGACACGACACTTTTTAGCTTCTCTGAAAAAAAATAGCATCGGAGACTTAAAAAAAAAAAAAATGTTGAAGACATTTTATAAAATAAACAATTTTTGAGCAGATTTTTTTTCCGTACAATTTTGTAGAAAGTTGACATTTATGGATGTTACTCACTATAGGTACATTTAACTTAAATGTGTCAAATGTTTTCTCAATAAAAAATCTTTCTTCCATATCTTCCAAATGTAACTTTAGTCAAAAAAAAAAAAAAAAAAAAAAAAAAATAAATAAAAATAATAAAAAATAGTGAACATGGCCTGATCTCCAATACAATTGTCTACGATATTTTTATTATTATTGACCTTTTAACTTGTATGATAACTAGTCGTTGGAGGCCACCGTAATACTTACCCATCATTTATATGCATATGAAAATGAAACATGTGAAAACTAATTATACAATATATTGCAATTCTCTATTAATGAATTGCTGATGCACCAATTTCAACAAATTATATAAAACGCCAAACTACTCAAGAAGTACCAAACTGCGAAAATAACAATCATATTAACTAACAGTTTACTGCGTCGGATTAAGCGTCTCATTTTCAATTAAAATACACCTTTGAATTGAAATTTGAATGAAATACAGGGTCATGAAAAATCGAAGAATGTGGAAAACAGGATTACAAATATCTCGACAACTCATAATTCGATTGACTTCGTTCTTTATGCAAAATTTGTGTTTTTTTATTGCCTTTTACATGCGTACATTAAAATAAAAAAATTCGAAAATTTTTATATGCCTTTCATCAGAACGATAATCGAGGTTGCTGATATTCAATAGGCTTCGTCCCATTCTTAACATACTAAGTACATACAAAATTTCAAGTCTCTATCTCAATTTGTTCGTGAGATAGAGCGTTTACAGACAGACAGACAGACAGACGGACGGCAATTTTTTTTTTCTAAAAATATGTTTTTCGAAATCTCTAGTGTCTAAAACGTGCAAATCCGTCAAAATTTTTTTTTCGATTTTCAAAACGATTGCAAGACTAACCCAAAGTACGTATGATGGGTAAGTAAAAATTGACTCATAAGGCTATGAAGCGGTCTCTGAGACTACTCGATCAAAACACGCATTAAAATCTGTTAACTCAAAGGATACTTTCTCTGTGTTAAATTTTTTCAATAGAAGTATTGTAACTAAAATTTATCTATTCAACAGCCTTTAGCGATAATACTAGGCTTCTTAATAAAACAAAATTCCACTAGCTGATTTAATTAAACTGAAAATTACTAGTTAAATAGTGAAAACTGAGAAACACTAACATCATATCCGTTAAAGATTAATTTGGAAACAGGAGATGACGCCTTTATCACTTAAAATCTTTTACAAGATGTTTCTGTTATTAGCTCTGTGATATGTGTCAAACTCGCGTCATATGAAGAACCCGTATGTTTGAAGAAATCTATGAATAAAAACAGAGTTTTGTTTAAAGAGCTTATTTGCCTTTACGTCTATTAAGAACAAAGATAACTTTCTTTGATTGTAAAAAAAGAAAATGTAGATTGCATTTATCGTTTCCATTTCTTTCTTTTCCTATTAAATCTTTTTGCTGCGGTCTTCTCAAAGAAAGTTATTGTTTTCTATAAAAAACTGAAATTTTGATTCATATTTGTGGTTAAATTTTTAAATGTTTTGATTCAAATACCATTTTTACTTCCGTAAAATTACAAGTTTGCTGCTTGACTGTAAACTCTGAATTTAGTTTAGAATAAAAGCAGCATCAGATAAAATTTGTATTGATCTAGATTAGACCGATAAAGATAGCCGAATCCGGATTTTTAAATAATTCACCTTCGAGCTTAAGGTTCATCGTTACGTCTGCATGTACACGCAAATGCTATTGAAATAAATAAATAAATAAAATAAAAATAGGAATTTATAATACGATAGCGTAGTAATTTTTCCAGTATTTTTTTTTTTAATGACAATAGAAAACTTTAGTCTTGTTTTTTGTTCTTATTGTTTAATTTGTTAAATAAAATATAAGAATATGTACTGTATAAAACAATATAAAAATTTCCTGTAGATTTTCATACTTTTCATACAGGTAATTGTAACCTCAAAGAATGTTCAAATTCGAACAGCACACATTTCGTGGTAGAAAAACATTTAACCGTTTGAGCTCTGATGGTAGAATTTTCTACTACATAATTTTAAATACGAAATGTCACATCGGCACCATAAAAATTAAACCAAATTTACTTGAAAAAGGTTTAATGCATTTTTTCGTGTATACCGTTAACCGGTTATTTTCTTTGCAAAATACTGGTGCCAAAGTGACATTTGGAATTTTGAAGAAATTTGCCCACCAGAGCTTAGAGGGTTAAGATGTAACTTTAGTAACATGTAGCACGTACAGAGGTAGCACGTTATCGCACAGTTTGGCATGAAAAATTTTAGATGAACGTGACTAGTCATGTTAACGGAAAGGCTTAATAGTCCTGCAGTTCTTTTCCTATTAACAGTGTTCCTTTCTTGTCATCTTTAATAAAAATATTTAGCAATGTAGAATATAAATTTTATTAAAATACAGACATTTATTGCTATTAATCTCGTCATGCTGTTACTCATATAATTACATATCTCCACCACTGATTTGCAAGTGTTAAAGAATATCTATTTAATGTAATTTTATATAAATTTTTTTAGAGATATTTTTTTTTCTTTTCTTTCTATACAATTTTGCGTTCACGTTTAGAAGTCAGTTTCAATATGATTAGGTTCCTCTAAATCGAAAACAATATTACATTATTAAAAATATTAAAGTTTAGATAATTTGAAATATCTTTTACAAACTCGTGTAAAAAAATTAGCGTTAGAAAACAAAAGTCATGCTAAAAAAATAAACTTTATCTGCATTATATGTTATAAGGAATGTTCATTTTCGAATTAATGTTTAAGTCTTTTATGTTTAATGATGCAAGGAATACTGAATTCTTTGAGATAATTTATATATTTTTTCTTTCTGTTTGCAAGTTAGCTTTTATGTAACTAGTTTAATTTAAATTGAAATAATGATAATAATAATAATAATAATAATAATAATAATTAATTAATTTTTTAATAATTTGTAATATTTTTAACAAATTCGCAATCACAGTTTAATTAGGACATAAATTATGGTAAAAACAAGCTCAACTATCGCCATTATACAATATATCAAACTTTAATGATCAAATTAATATTTAAGTTTCTTATACTGAATGATGCAAATATTACTAATTTTTTTCAGATAATTTATATAATATTTTTCAATCTGTATTTTTCTGCCTTTATGTTTAGAAATTTTCCGATTTTAGCTTTTATGTGATTAGTTGCATTTAAATCGGAATAATAATAAAAATAATGATAATTCTTAATGACATTTTCTACCATTAACTTCATTAACTATTATTTTCAAAGAATACTTAATTTTATATAGATTCTTTTACTTTATACCACTAGGTATTTTCAACAAATTTATTACTTTTGCAATAACTTCTAAATTTGTTTAATAAAAAATGCATCAATTCAGGCTAATAAGGTTATGAAACTTCAGCTAAATGCAATTAAATTTTAATTAAAATTCTCTTTTATGTGTCGGCATTAATTAACTCTTCTACCTTTCATTTACATAATTCTTCTTTTCTCAAGAAAATTTCTTCCACATTTTTTCGTTAATGCTTTTCCGCAATTTTCATTAGTGCTTCACGTTTTCTTAAACTTATTTTCGCTCTAATGAAGGCTCTTTTGATCGGACTACTTAAATGTTGATTGAACTACTTATACCCAATAATGTAAAGATAACTAAATTCGTGGAGATATTTTCTTTTTTTCTTTTTGTACTATTATGCATTTATATTCAGAAGTCTTTTTTAATTTGGCTTTTATGTGATTAGATTCTTTCAAATCGAAAAAAAAATTACATTTTTAGACGTGTCAAAATTTAGGTTACCTGAAATATTTTTTACAAACTCGCATTAAAAGTTTGCGTTAGGAAACAAGAGTAACGTTAAAAAAATTAACTTTATCTCCATCATATGTTATAATGAATGTTTACTTTCAAATTAATGTTCAAGTCTCTTATACTCAATGATGCAAGGATTACTAAATATTCTTTGAGATAATTTATATATTTTTTTCCATCTGTTTCCAATTTAGCTTTCATGTCATTAATCTAATTTAAATCGAAATAATAATAATAACACTAATAATATATTTTTTAACATGTTAAAACTTAATTTGTAATATCTGTAGCATAGCAGAAATCAATGTTTGTTTGAGGACAAACATTGTGGTAAAAAGAACGTGAACTACTGCCATTATACAACATATCGAATGTTAAATCTCCAATTAATGTTCAAGTATTTTATACTCAGTGTTGCAAAAATTACTGAATTCTTCGAGATAACTTATCTTTTTATTCAATGTGTATTATCATGCTTTTATGTTTAAGAGTTTAAAAAAAAATGAAAAAAAATTAATTTTAAAAGTTTAAAAAAATAGAATTTATTAGATTAGTTGCATTTAAATCGAAATAATTATAAAAGTAATGATAATTTTCTTTTATGTAAATATTCTCTGTCATTAATTTCGTCATCTTGTTAATTATGTAATTTCATATCTCTACTACTGATTTGCAAGCATTGAAAGAATATTTACTTAATATAATTTTATATCAAATTTCACTTTAGATTACGTATTTTAACTAAATTTATTACTTATGAAACAACTTCTAAATTTGTTTTTTTAAAAATGCATCATTTCAGACTAATAAGCTTGTGAAACTTTGGCTAAATGCAATTAAACTTTAATTAAAATTCTCTTTTAAGTGCTGGAGTTAATTAACTCTTCTACCTTTCATTTTACAGAATTCTTCTTTTCGCAAGAAAATTCCTTCGACATTTTTTTAATTAGTGCTTTTCCGAAAATTTCATTAATGCTTCACCTTTTCTTAAATTTATTTCGTTCTAATAAAGCATTTTTGATCGGCCTGATGGACTTAATGGTTGATTGAACTACTTATACCCAATAGTACAAAAATCACTAAATTCTTTGAAATTTTTTTTGTGCTTTTTGTACTATTATGTGCTTATGCTTAGAAGTCCTTTTTGATTTGTCTTTTATGTGGTTAGGTTCCTTTAAACCGAAAAAAGTATTACGTTATTAAAAATGTTAAAGTTTAGATAATTGGAAATATCTTTTACAAACTCAAAATTTTGCATTAGAAAACAAAATTTGCATTAAAAAGATGAAATCTATCTCCATTATTCGTTATAACGAATGTTCATTTTCAAATTAATGTTTAAGTCTCTTATACTTAATGATGCAAGGAATACAAAATTCTTTGGGGATAATTCATATATTTTTCTCATATAATTCATATAGTTTTCCATTTAGCTTTTGTGTGATTAGTTTAATTTAAATTGAAATAATAATAACAGTAATAATAATTTTTTAACCATGTCAAAACTTAATTTGTAATTTTTTTTTATCAAAGCTGCAATCAAAGTTTGCATTAAGAGCCTGCATCAGTCAAACCGAAACTGAAAATCCTATCACAAACCTATGCGTGTTGCCACCAGGAAGGCGTATCCCGAACCCAAAGATTGACACTTTAAAAGACCAATGATATTTTCCAAGCTTGTAATTAATAAGAAAATGGTCATCTCACGCCACCCTTTACCTCCAGGCGATAAAAAGGGGATAAGATACCCCAGGAAGAAAAAAGTCATTAAGCAAATGCTAAAAACTCTCGCACCTTTTCAATACTGATAGCCCGAGGGATATGTGCATTTGGATAGTTTCTTCGAGATAATTTCTTACCAAAACACTCGGATCCGTTTTAAAACAAGTCGACATTGACCTTTTTTGTTAGATAGTTTCAAGTGAAATTGAATCATTTATATGTAATTTTAAAAGACAACATACAGATCGTGATTATTATGTCAGAGATTGCACATTAAACATTTTCCAAAGAATCTCCTCTACATTTTAATATTTTTAAATGATTTTTTTTATCATTGAATAGCTGAGATCATTGAACTGTACAAAGACCGTTTTATATTTTTTTCGATTTTGTTACGAGTATTTTATAGTGGCTTACATCAATAAAGCGAAATCCCAAGATAGAAATTTTTAAGATATCTCGTTTGTATTTTAATATTTTAAAAGGATTTTTTTAGCATTGAACAGCTGAGATTTTTCGGTATAAAGACCGTTTTGTACTTTTTTGATTTTGTTTACAGGTGTTTTAAAGAGGCTACTTCAGTCAAGTGAAATCCAATGGAAGAAATTTATAAAAATATCTCTTCTACATTTTTATATTTTTAAATTATTTTTTGGCATTCGATATCTCAGATATTTCGGTACAAAGACCATTTTGTACTTTTTCGACCTTCTTTAGGGGAATTTTAAAAAGCTACTTCAGTCAAATGAAATCCAATGGAAGAAATTTATAAAAATATCTCTTCTACATTTTAATATTTTTAAATGAATTTTTGTCATTGAATAGCTGAGATCTTTCGGTAGAAAGATCGTTTTGTACTTTTTCGACTTTGTTTAGGGAAATTTTAAAAAATCTACTTCAGTCAAGTGAAATCCAGTGGTAGAATTTTATAAAAATATCTCTTCTGCATTTTAATATTTTTAAATTATTTTTTAGCATTCGATATCTCAGATCTATCGGTACAAAGACCGTTTACAGAACTTTTTCGACTTTGTTTAGGGGAATTTTAAAAAATCTACTTCAGTCAAGTGAAATCCAGTGGTAGGAATTTATAAAAATATCTCTTCTACATTTTAATATTTTTAAATTATTTTTTGGCATTCGATATCTCAGATCTTTCGGTACAAAGACCGTTTTGTACTTTTTCGACTTTGTTTAGGGGAACTTTAAAAAAGCTATTTCAGTCAAGTGAAATCCAATGGTAGAAATTTATAAAAATATCTCTTCTACATTTTAATATTTTTAAATGATTTTTTTGTCATGTTATAGCTCAGATCTTTCGGTACAAGGACCGTTTTGTACTTTTTCGACTTTGTTTAGGGGAATTTTAAAAAATCTACTTCAGTCAAGTGAAATCCAGTGGTAGGAATTTATAAAAATATCTCTTCTACATTTTAATATTTGTAAATCATTATTTGGCATTCGATATCTCAGATCTTTTGGTACAAAGACCGTTTTGTACTTTTTTGATTTTGTTTACAGTTGTTTTAAAGAGGTTACTTCAGTCAAATGAAATCCAATGGTAGAATTTATAAAAATATCTCTTCTACATTTTAATATTTTTAAATGTTTTTTTGTCATTGAATAGCTGAGATCTTTCGGTAAAAAGACCTTTTTGTTTACAGCTGTTTTAAAGAAGCTACTTCAGTCAACCGAAATCCTATAGTAAAATTTTATAAGTATGTCTTTTCGACATTTAAAGATTTTTAAATGATTTTTTGTCATGGGATAGCTGAGATCCTTAGGTACAAATACCGTTTTGTATTTTTTTATATTTTGTTTACAGGTATTTTAAAGAGGCTACATCAGTCAAGTGAAATCCAATGGTAGAAATTTATAAAAATATATCTTCTACATTTTAATATTTTGAAATGACTTTTTTTTTTTTTTTTTTTTTTTTTTTTTTTTTTTTTTTTTTTTTTTTTGTCATTGGATAGCTTAGATCTTTCGGTACAAATACCGTTTTGTACTTTTTTAATTTTGTTTACAGATGTTTTAAAAAAGATACTTCAGGCAAGTGAAATCGAATGGTAGGAATTTATAAAAATATCTCTACTACATTTTAATATTTTTAAATGAATTTTTGTCATTGGATAGCTGAGATCTTTCGGTACAAAGATCGTTTTGTACTTTTTCGACTTTGTTTAGGGAAATTTTAAAAAATCTACTTCAGTCAAGTGAAATCCAGTGGTAGAATTTTATAAAAATATCTCTTCTGCATTTTAATATTTTTAAATTATTTTTTAGCATTCGATATCTCAGATCTATCAGTACAAAGACCGTTTACAGAACTTTTTCGACTTTGTTTAGGGGAATTTTAAAAAATCTACTTCAGTCAAGTGAAATCCAGTGGTAGGAATTTATAAAAATATCTCTTCTACATTTTAATATTTTTAAATTATTTTTTGGCATTCGATATCTCAGATCTTACGGTACAAAGACCGTTTTGTACTTTTTCGACTTTGTTTAGGGGAACTTTAAAAAAGCTATTTCAGTCAAGTGAAATCCAATGGTAGAAATTTATAAAAATATCTCTTCTACATTTTAATATTTTTAAATGATTTTTTTGTCATTGGATAGCTTAGATCTTTCTCTACAAAGACCGTTTTGTACTTTTTCGACTTTGTTTAGGGGAATTTTAAAAAAGCTACTTCAGTCAAGTGAAATCCAATGGTAGGAATTTATAAAAATATGTCTTCTACATTTTAATATTTTAAAATGATTTTTATGTCATGGGATGGCTGAGATCTTTCTGTACAAAGACCGTTTTTTATATTTTCGACTTTGTTTAGGGTAATTTTAAAAAAGCTATTTCAGTCAAGTGAAATCCAATGGCAGAAATTTATAAAAATATCTCTTCTACATTTTAATATTTTTAAATTATTTTTTGGCATTCGATATCTCAGATCTTTCGGTACAAAGACCGTTTTGTACTTTTTCGACTTTGTTTAGGGGAACTTTAAAAAAGCTATTTCAGTCAAGTGAAATCCAATGGTAGAAATTTATAAAAATATCTCTTCTACATTTTAATATTTTTAAATGATTTTTTTGTCATGTTATAGCTCAGATCTTTCGGTACAAGGACCGTTTTGTACTTTTTCGACTTTGTTTAGGGGAATTTTAAAAAATCTACTTCAGTCAAGTGAAATCCAGTGGTAGGAATTTATAAAAATATCTCTTCTACATTTTAATATTTGTAAATCATTATTTGGCATTCGATATCTCAGATCTTTTGGTACAAAGACCGTTTTGTACTTTTTTGATTTTGTTTACAGTTGTTTTAAAGAGGTTACTTCAGTCAAATGAAATCCAATGGTAGAATTTATAAAAATATCTCTTCTACATTTTAATATTTTTAAATGTTTTTTTGTCATTGAATAGCTGAGATCTTTCGGTAAAAAGACCTTTTTGTTTACAGCTGTTTTAAAGAAGCTACTTCAGTCAACCGAAATCCTATAGTAAAATTTTATAAGTATGTCTTTTCGACATTTAAAGATTTTTAAATGATTTTTTGTCATGGGATAGCTGAGATCATTAGGTACAAATACCGTTTTGTATTTTTTTATATTTTGTTTACAGGTATTTTAAAGAGGCTACATCAGTCAAGTGAAATCCAATGGTAGAAATTTATAAAAATATATCTTCTACATTTTAATATTTTGAAATGACTTTTTTTTTTTTTTTTTTTTTTTTTTTTTTTTTTTTTTTTTTTTTTTTGTCATTGGATAGCTTAGATCTTTCGGTACAAATACCGTTTTGTACTTTTTTAATTTTGTTTACAGATGTTTTAAAAAAGATACTTCAGGCAAGTGAAATCGAATGGTAGGAATTTATAAAAATATCTCTACTACATTTTAATATTTTTAAATGAATTTTTGTCATTGGATAGCTGAGATCTTTCGGTACAAAGATCGTTTTGTACTTTTTCGACTTTGTTTAGGGAAATTTTAAAAAATCTACTTCAGTCAAGTGAAATCCAGTGGTAGAATTTTATAAAAATATCTCTTCTGCATTTTAATATTTTTAAATTATTTTTTAGCATTCGATATCTCAGATCTATCAGTACAAAGACCGTTTACAGAACTTTTTCGACTTTGTTTAGGGGAATTTTAAAAAATCTACTTCAGTCAAGTGAAATCCAGTGGTAGGAATTTATAAAAATATCTCTTCTACATTTTAATATTTTTAAATTATTTTTTGGCATTCGATATCTCAGATCTTACGGTACAAAGACCGTTTTGTACTTTTTCGACTTTGTTTAGGGGAACTTTAAAAAAGCTATTTCAGTCAAGTGAAATCCAATGGTAGAAATTTATAAAAATATCTCTTCTACATTTTAATATTTTTAAATGATTTTTTTGTCATTGGATAGCTTAGATCTTTCTCTACAAAGACCGTTTTGTACTTTTTCGACTTTGTTTAGGGGAATTTTAAAAAAGCTACTTCAGTCAAGTGAAATCCAATGGTAGGAATTTATAAAAATATGTCTTCTACATTTTAATATTTTAAAATGATTTTTATGTCATGGGATGGCTGAGATCTTTCTGTACAAAGACCGTTTTTTATATTTTCGACTTTCTCTAGGGGAATTTTAAAAAAGCTACTTCAGTCAAGTGAAATCCAATGCTAGAAATTTCTAAAAATATCTCTTCTATATTTTAATATTTTTAAATGATTTTTTTGTCATGTTATAGCTCCGATCTTTCGGTACAAAGTAGAGGTCTGCACGGGCCCGGGCCTGGCCCGTGGCCCGTACCCGGCCCGGCCCGCGGGCCGGGCCGGGCCGGCGGAATCGTTTCGAATTTTCTCACGGGCCGGGCCGGGCCGGCAGATTTAGAATAGTTTTTTCAACGGGCCGGGCCGGCAAAAAAATTGAACGGGCCAGACGGGCCGGGCCGGGCTGATAAAAAAAAATTTTCGGGCCTGCCGGCCCGTTTTGAAGATTTAAGCAGAAACGATAAAATATGAGCTATTTTCAACGAAAATGGTTTTAACGAGAATAAGTATAAATGTGGCCAGCCACTAGTTTGACAGCATCAATATAAAATGCACAGTGTATCGGCATCGGAGAATTACATTATGTGTAACCCGTTTTAATATTTTTTTAGCTGACTCATGCCGACCCGAGATCACGCTTGCACTATTTTTCTACATATAGACTGGCCGGACCGGTACTAGACTTAATTATTGGCAGAAAACATTATTTGTAAAATTATTAACAGCGATAAAGAACTTATGTTAGCTTAGTCTTCAGGTATATACTTCTTGATGATTTTTAAATTAATTTCTCAATAATGCGGAAGTTTGACACATTTTCTGATTAATTTTAAATTGTAAAAGTATAAAAGTGATAAGCCTAACTATTGAAGGGATTTGGAATCGAATAGCGTTTTTCATTTTTGGTAAATAAAATACTTGTATAACCTTGTTGAGTTATAATAGTTTCTCAAATGATTGCAGGTTTTTCTCCCTTCCCTTGCTATTGCTTCCGGAAATTCTATTCAAAACGCTAATTATCACAGTATTTTATTTGTTTGCAGTATTCCTAAATTGCTTGTATCAAAAAATGGATAACGCCATTCGATTATATAGTTTCTGAATAAAGATATCTGCTAATCTTATGCGTTTTTGAGAAAAAAAAAATGAATTTAGAAATGTATCAGAAAGGAGCTTCTTTGAATTTAAGAATGAATTTAGATTTGAAATCTATAATAAAATGATATAGAAATATATTTATAAATCTTTTTTTATTAAACAGCTTCAAAATTAACCATGTTTTTAGCTTTCTTTCTTTTTTCTTTTATTCTAAGCCATATTATTTTTTTAATGAATCTTTATTCGAATGTTGAAAGCCTAAGAATCTAAGTAATCATTAATGTTGTTAATGTGTATTTGCTGTAAAATATACTGTAAAATCATTCCATAGATATGTATGCAGTATTCTTTAAAGGAATCTTAGTTATATGGTAAAAATCTGAATTTTTTAGAAATCGTAGAAATTGTAACGGGCCAAAACGGGCCGGGCCTGTTTTCGCTGATTTTTGTACGGGCCGGGCCGGGCCTAAAATACAAAAATTTAAACGGGCCGGGCCGGGCCCGGGCCGAACTTTTGAGTTTTACAACGGGCCGGGCCGGGCCGGGCCTGGAAATTCCGGCCCGTGCAGACCTCTAGTACAAAGACCGTTTTGTACTTTTTCGACTCTGTTTAGGGGTATTTTAAAAAAGCTACTTCAGTGAAGTGAAATCCAATGGTAGAAATTTATAAAAATATCTCTTCTACATTTTAATATTTGTAAATCATTATTTGGCATTCGATATCTCAGATCTTTTGGTACAAAGACCGTTTTGTATTTTTTTGATTTTGTTTACAGTTGTTTTAAAGAGGTTACTTCAGTCAAATGAAATCCAATGGTAGAATTTATAAAAATATCTCTTCTACATTTTAATATTTTTAAATGTTTTTTTGTAATTGAATAGCTGAGATCTTTCGGTAAAAAGACCTTTTTGTTTACAGCTGTTTTAAAGAGGCTACTTCAGTCAACCGAAATCCTATAGTAAAATTTTATAAGTATGTCTTTTCGACATTTAAAGATTTTTAAATGATTTTGTGTCATGGGATAGCTGAGATCTTTAGGTACAAATACCGTTTTGTATTTTTTTATATTTTGTTTACAGGTATTTTAAAGAGGCTACATCAGTCAATTGAAATCCAATGGTAGGAATTTATAAAAATATATCTTCTACATTTTAATATTTTGAAATGACTTTTTTTTTTTTTTTTTTTTTTTTTTTTTTTTTTTTTTTTTTGTTATTGGATAGCTTAGATCTTTCGGTACAAATACCGTTTTGTACTTTTTTAATTTTGTTTACAGATGTTTTAAAAAAGATACTTCAGGCAAGTGAAATCGAATGGTAGGAATTTATAAAAATATCTCTTCTACATTTTAATATTTTTAAATGAATTTTTGTCATTGGATAGCTGAGATCTTTCGGTAGAAAGATCGTTTTGTACTTTTTCGACTTTGTTTAGGGAAATTTTAAAAAATCTACTTCAGTCAAGTGAAATCCAGTGGTAGAATTTTATAAAAATATCTCTTCTGCATTTTAATATTTTTAAATTATTTTTTAGCATTCGATATCTCAGATCTATCGGTACAAAGACCGTTTACAGAACTTTTTCGACTTTGTTTAGGGGAATTTTAAAAAATCTACTTCAGTCAAGTGAAATCCAGTGGTAGGAATTTATAAAAATATCTCTTCTACATTTTAATATTTTTAAATTATTTTTTGGCATTCGATATCTCAGATCTTTCGGTACAAAGACCGTTTTGTACTTTTTCGACATTGTTTAGGGGAACTTTAAAAAATCTACTTCAGTCAAGTGAAATCCAGTGGTAGGAATTTATAAAAATATCTCTTCTACATTTTAATATTTTTAAATTATTTTTTGGCATTCGATATCTCAGATCTTACGGTACAAAGACCGTTTTGTACTTTTTCGACTTTGTTTAGGGGAACTTTAAAAAAGCTATTTCAGTCAAGTGAAATCCAATGGTAGAAATTTATAAAAATATCTCTTCTACATTTTAATATTTTTAAATGATTTTTTTGTCATTGGATAGCTTAGATCTTTCTCTACAAAGACCGTTTTGTACTTTTTCGACTTTGTTTAGGGGAATTTTAAAAAAGCTACTTCAGTCAAGTGAAATCCAATGGTAGGAATTTATAAAAATATGTCTTCTACATTTTAATATTTTAAAATGATTTTTATGTCATGGGATGGCTGAGATCTTTCTGTACAAAGACCGTTTTTTATATTTTCGACTTTTTCTAGGGGAATTTTAAAAAAGCTACTTCAGTCAAGTGAAATCCAATGCTAGAAATTTCTAAAAATATCTCTTCTATATTTTAATATTTTTAAATGATTTTTTTGTCATGTTATAGCTCAGATCTTTCGGTACAAAGACCGTTTTGTACTTTTTCGACTCTGTTTAGGGGTATTTTAAAAAAGCTACTTCAGTGAAGTGAAATCCAATGGTAGAAATTTATAAAAATATCTCTTCTACATTTTAATATTTGTAAATCATAATTTGGCATTCGATATCTCAGATCTTTTGGTGCAAAGACCGTTTTGTACTTTTTTGATTTTGTTTACAGATGTTTTAAAGAGGTTACTTCAGTCAAATGAAATCCAATGGTAGAATTTATAAAAATATCTCTTCTACATTTTAATATTTTTAAATGTTTTTTTGTAATTGAATAGCTGAGATCTTTCGGTAAAAAGACCTTTTTGTTTACAGCTGTTTTAAAGAGGCTACTTCAGTCAACCGAAATCCTATAGTAAAATTTTATAAGTATGTCTTTTCGGCATTTAAAGATTTTTAAATGATTTTTTGTCATGGGATAGCTGAGATCTTTAGGTACAAATACCGTTTTGTATTTTTTTATATTTTGTTTACAGGTATTTTAAAGAGGCTACATCAGTCAAGTGAAATCCAATGTTAGAAATTTATAAAAATATATCTTCTACATTTTAATATTTTGAAATGACTTTTTTTTTTTTTTTTTTTTTTTTTTTTTTTTTTTTTGTCATTGGATAGATTAGATCTTTCGGTACAAATACCGTTATGTACTTTTTTAATTTTGTTTACAGATGTTTTAAAAAAGATACTTCAGGCAAGTGAAATCGAATGGTAGGAATTTATAAAAATATCTCTTCTACATTTTAATATTTTTAAATTATTTTTTGGCATTCAATATCTCAGATCTTTCGGTACAAAGACCGTTTTGTACTTTTTCGACTTTGTTTAAGGGAATTTTAAAAAAGCTACTTCAGTCAAGTGAAATCCAATGGTAGGAATTTATAAAAATATCTCTTCTACATTTTAATATTTTTAAATGATTTTTTTTGCATTGGATAGCTGTGATCTTTCGGAACAAAGACTGTTTTGTACTTTTTTGATTTTGTTTACAGGTGTTTTAAAGAAGCTACTTCATTCAAGCAAAATCCTATAGTAGAATTTTATAAATATGTCTTTTTACTTTTAAAGATTTTTAAATGATTTTTTGGCATTCGATGTCTCAGATCTTTCGGTACAAAGACCGTTTTGTACTTTTTTGACTTTGTTTAGGATAATTTTAAAAAAGCTACTTCAGTCAAGTGAAATCAAATGGTAGTAATAACAAAAAAAAAAAAAAAGAATATCTTCTACATTTTAATGTTTTTAAATGTTTTTTTTGGCATTGGATATCTCAGATCTTTCGGCACAAAGACCGTTTTGTACTTTTTTGACTTTGTTTAAGGGAATTTTAAAAAAGCTACTTCAGTCAAGTGAAATCCAATGAAAGAAATTTATAAAAGTATCTCTTCTATATTTTAATATTTTTAAAGAAACAGGAAACTTGTCAAAGAAACAGGATCACAGAACTATTATTGGCGCATTTATGAACTATTCGTATTTGCCTCAACTAGTCTGTTCACAAGTGCCCCACATAGCCATTAGAGTTAAATTGACAAATCATTGACATTTCTCAATTTTAGAAGATATTTTTTATCGGAAATATTTTAGTTTTCATAGCATACGTTGAAACAGTAAAATTTAAATAAATGAATGAATAAATAAAGTTATTAGCTTAGCAATTTGTTACTGAGATTTTATTTTTGAGATCGATAAACAGACTGTAATTGACTACTAAAGAAAAATAAAATGTTAAAGAGCTTCAAGAAAGTTTTACCATATGTCTGCCGGGGCTGTCATTGCTAGTAATTAAAAAATATATAAATAAATAAATAAAAATAATATTAATTGTAATAATTGTAAAAAAATTGCTTCATTTTATCACCTTAATTCCAAATTAGTACCTAATAAGAAAGAGAGAGAAAAAACTTTTAATCGCGGTTTCTATGCCTGTTTATTGAATTTAATGAAATATGATAATGACTTTATTTATATATGATTTTGCTCTAATAACTAACAGAATAAAATGTAAATATATTTATAAACAGGGATGCCACTTTTCCGCCAAATGGCGGATTTCCGCTTTTTTTAGTTTTTAAGAATCCGCGATTTTCGTTAAGCGATCACAAAATAAAATAACGATTTTCGTCAAACAATCGCGAAATAAAAAGCTATTTTCGTCAAATAATCGCGATACAAAACGGCGAATTTTGCTAAATGATCGCGACATAGAACGGAGATTTTTGTCAAAAGATCGCGATATAAAACGGCGATTTTTCTGAAACGATCGCGGTATAAAACGGCGATTTATTTCAAACGACTGCAAAGTAAAACGGCTATTTTTGCCAAACGATCGCGACACAAAACGGCGATTTTTGCCAACTGATGGCGACATAAAACGGCGATTTTTGTCAAGAGATAGCGATGTAAAATGGCGATTTTTGTCTAACGATCACGAAGTAAAAAGGCTATTTTCGTCTAACAGTTGAGCGTAAAGTGGCGATTTTCGTCAGAAGATCGCGATATAAAACGGCGATTTTCATCAAACGATCGCAGTATAAAACGGCGATTTTTGTCAAACGATTACGAAGTAAAAACGGCGATTTTCGTCAAACGATCGCGTTGTAAAACGGCAATTCTTGTCAATCACAAAAAAATACCCTGCAAATTTTTGCTATTCATTTGTGGAATAATCATCTAATCGCTTGCCTGGTTACCTAAATTAATTTAAAATGATGTACTACATATAATTCCTTACTAAATCTGTTGCTGGGTTACCTTATTTCATGTAAAATATTGTGAACTAAAGAAAAAATCATTTTTATTTACTCTTATAAGTTTTCATGCACAATAAATTAACAGAATATTTCAGATTTTTTGACAAATGCACATTTAGAAAGACTTGTTAAAAGTTTATATGGGGGGGGGGGGGGAGAGATGGTCTCTTTAAAAAAAATAGTTTTTTATAAATTTAATTTTTTATTTAGTTTATTATAAACAATAAAGTTTACAAAATTCCCACAATACATGTCATAAATTTTACCTTACGTGTAATTTCCTCTTTTTTGTTAATTTCTGAGTGGCATCCCTGTATAAATAACCATTTAAATATGTAATCACAATTTGAACTTTCAATATTTTTATTAATTACATCAGTAGTTACATGGTACAAAGAAAAATAAATATCTTGTTTATGAACACTTTCAATGATATATAGAATATGTTAAGCTAAACAAAGATAATACAAATTTTATTTACACAATTTGCGTCCACAAAGGCATATTTGCTACATTTTGGAAATCAGATTAGCGTATTTAATAATAATTCTGGTAATATCTATGAATTTACACTTTCTAAACATAAAAAATTTCTAAAAATTTACATTTTCTAAATATTAACAAATCTAAAGCATTATTAGACTTACGAACAGCACTTGAAATATCATTATCAAAATGTAAATATTTTAAAACATTTTAGTTTTCTTTAAAATTCTGAGAGTTTCAGTTTTCAATAGCTCTACTAAGTGTCCCCCCCCCCTTCAAATATTACTTCACATTTATTTTCTATTATGTAAACAAACACGAAATTACAAATTTTGCTATGTGCAAAGCATTTTTCGTATTTTGTCTCCATCTGAAATCTCCTTCGAAAACAGAGTAATAAATAAAAAGAATAAATTAAAAATCATTTTTATGTAGAATGCATTACTTATAGTACAAAATAAAATAATATATATATATATATATAGGGTAGATGTGCCATTTCAGTAACTTTATTTATTTATTTTAGGTTATACAAGTTGTTAAAGATATATTATTTTCTGTCTTAAATATTTCATGATTCATTTCTGACAAAACTGCTCTGTACACAACAAAATACTTATAATATTAAATTTATAGAAGTAAATAGAAAGAGAAATGAAACTAGAGTAGTCTTTTAAAGAGGCTACTTCAGCCAAGTGAATTCCAATGGTAGAAATTTATAAAAATATCTCGTCTACATTTTAATATTTTTAAATGATTCTTTTGTCATGTGATAGCTAAGATCTTTCGGTACAAAGACCGTTTTGTACTTTTTAGACTTTTATTAGGGGAATTTTAAAAAAGCTACTTCTGTCAAGTGAAATCCAATGGTAGAAATTTATAAAAATATCTCTTCTACATTTTAATATTTTTAAATGATTGTTTTGTCATTGGACAACTAAGATCTTCCGGTACAAAGACCGTTTTGTACTTGTACGACTTTGTTTAGGGGAATTTTAAAAAAGCTACTTCAGTCAAGAGAATTCCAATAGTAGAAATTTATAAAAATATCTCGTCTACATTTTAATATTTTTAAATGATTCTGTTGTCATGGGATAGCTAAGATATTTCGGTACAAAGGCCGTTTTGTACTTTTTCGACTTTGTTTACAGGTGTTTAAAAGAGGCTACTTCAGTCAAGTGAAATCCATTGGTAGAAATTTATAAAAATATCTCGTATACATTTTAATATTTTTAAATGATTTTTTCTCATTTGATAGTTGAGATCTTTCTGTACGAAGAATGTTTTTACTTTTTTGATTTTGTTTACAGGTGTTTTAAAGAGCACTGTTAAAACTAATGGTGACACATTGCACCTTTTAGGGGTGAAAGGCTTGTCTCACTGGCGACACCCCTAGAGGAGCTAAAATGGCACCCTTAACTAGGGTGAAAGGATGGCACCCCTAATCCAGGGTGTTTCAGGGGGTGAAAGGACGGCACCTCAGGGAAGAATAATTGCACCCCTTATCCACAGTGTTCAATAGGGTGAAACGATGGCATCACAGGGGAGAATAATCTCACCCCTTATCCAGGGTGCCCCAGAAGGTGAAAGGATGGCATCTCAGGGGAGAGTAATGGCACCCCTTAACCAGGGTGCCCCAGGGGGTGAAAAGATGGCGCCTCAGGGGAGAGTAATGGAACCCCTTATCCAGGATGTCCCAGAAGGTGAAAGGATCGCATCTGAGGGGAGGGTAATGGCACCCCTCATCCAGGGTACCTTAAGGGGTGAAAGAATGGCATCTCAGGGGAGAATAATGATACCACTTATCCAGGGTGCCCCAGAGGGTGAACGGATGAAACACATAATCCAGTGTGCCCTGTGGCATCCTACAAGAAATAGCACTCACAATCTATAGCCCACAGTTGCAACCCCCCTCCCCTCACCCTGCTTGTCAAGAAATTGTATTGGTTTGAATCATGAAATACAAAGTGTTTACCCACTTTTAAATTGAATTCTGCAGAGAAAATTATCATGATCAGTCAATATTTTGAGTCTTTTTTTTTTTCTTTTAGATTGATGGAATATTATATTTTTAAACTCATTATCAGGTGTCCAAAGAAAAATTGTAGCATATTTTTGTAACTCAGAGAGGGATAATATGAACTACAAAAATAATCATAGAAAGGCAGAGAATTCAAATTGTACTTTCATTTACATGGAGAGTATTTTAAGAAAAATTCAAAATTTTAACTTTTATACAGTCTTTGCATTTCAAAATCACCAATCATAAGTCATCACTATTGCATTGTTAGTCATACCCAAAAGGTTTTGTTAGAATAAATCGCAAAATTTACACAACCTTTACACCTATTTTCTGCCTCTAAAAATCACTGAGTTAGAGTCAAATATTGTGACTTTGTCATGCAATTTGAAGCCTGATTTTCAATTTTATGTTTTGAAGTTCTTGTAAAATGAAATAAATCATGATTTTTGACTGTCTCTAACTCATGTGTTTGGATAAAACTTTTTGGGTATGTTTAAGAAAGGGCCAGTAACTATTTTTGTAATTGGGCATTTTTAGATGCAGGAACATTATAAAAATTTGATGTTTTTTGACTCCAAAATAAGAGAAAGTACAAATTGAATTATCTATCTTTATATGAATATTTTTATAATATTCTTATAGTTTCAGAAGTAATCCGTGACCATCTTTTTGACACATAGTATATTGCTTGACATGTATTTTCATTATTTTATATACAGGGCAACTGAAAAGTATGGGGACACAGAAAAATGCTATATCCTGTAAAATATATGCCATAATTTAATAATAAAAAAATAAAAGAAATAATATTTTAACAAACTGTTCACTGGCTTGATATTTATTTTTTACACAAGTTTGAAAACGAAAGATCACAGAATCGACAGTCCGCTGCAGATAATTCTGATTTAAATCATTTTATGCCTTGATAATTTCGCATCACATACAATGCAAACTGGGGATTTTCTATTTCTAGCTTTTCTACAGAAGTCAAGTGAGTTAAGATCTGATTGTTCGAAGGCAATACACCTGTTATTAAATATCCACGCAGATGGGTGTTGAAGGTCAATGTTGTTTTTGCTCCATGTGAAGGCCCCAATACTGCTGGAAGTTCCATTAAAATTATTTTGCTTCCAAGAGGCGAACACTTCGTTGAACATATTAGTTACTGGTCATTTTGACGGTTGTGAACTTTTCGGAGGATTAAGATTTTCATATAATAGAAGAAATGTTACAAAATTTTAAAATAAGCATTTCTCAGATTTTAGTTGTGAAATATCAATGTCAAACAACGCACCAATATTTTTTCAGCTACCCTGCTGTGTCTAATTAAAAAAATGTAAAACACAAATTAAAAAAGAATATGTAATAAATGCTGTGTAACTTTTAAATTAGTAAGAATACTTCATATTCTTTAAAATTCTTCCAGAAAGTTAGCCATCAAGCTATGAAATGAATTATAGAAAATAAGTTCATTTTATGGTTGTGGTAAAATCACAGATGAAATTGAGTAAAAAAAAAAAAAAATCATTTTTACAATATATGTAGTACTTACCTTTATAGTGAATTTATGCAAATCCATATTTTATAGCATATATCCACACAGGATTAGAAATTAAAAACTGTATGTAAGGTGTCAAAATAATGCCTACAATTTTTTTTCGATGTGCCAACTGCATTTCATATTTTCTTATTTCTTTTCACAACCATGTTAATAGTAATAATATTGCATTGCATATTTAATTTTAATGTATTGAAGGGAAGTGGGGAGGAAACTTTACTAAACAAAATAAAAACTGACTTTTCATAAGTATGAAACCTGATTAAACTACAATATTTGGATGCTGGAAAAACTTATTCTTTTGTTAAAGCTAATATGCATACAAAACAGATAATCAAGCAAATATGTCCACAGAGAGAAAATATGAGCTTTAGCTATAACTAGGGATAAGCTCATTTTTAAAAAATCTGAGAGTAACAGTACATCAGAAAATAAAAAGTTAGCAAATAAATGAATCTTTGGTTGCCAATTATGGTGTGGCATTTAAAACATTTCCAAATCACACATATTTTTTTTTGTTTGTTTGAGGAAGGGAATGCAAAAATTTTAAAATAATTTTAATACAGTTTCTTATTTTAGGAACATATAAGGATGCAGAAATATCTCATAATAAAAGAAAATCTTGTTTACAGGGGTGTAATATCCAAGGACCAGTTTTATCAGTCATTGGTGAAAGTGAAGTTAACTTAGAGGTTATTGAAAGTTAAAAATTCTTAAGACACGTGCTGATGTCATGGTGCAGAGGGGGGGGGGGGTATATGCTAAAATACAAATGAGAGCATTTGCTAAACAAAAATTAAGGTTAAAGAAAGCCAAGAATCCCTAGCTATCAAGAATTGACGACTAGGAATAATTTTTCTATAATTTAGTTTCATTTGACGACTAACGACTGCTGATTTCTAGTCCTGCATCCACATCAAAACACTTTCTGCCAATTTTTTTTTTTTGTTTTGACTTATTGCATCTGAAATTTTAATCCAAAGAGTAATTACAATGAAAGGAATAAAACACTGAATTAAAAAAACAACCTTTTAGTTCAAATAATCTTTTTATTGTAAACACCAAGAATGTATTAAATATTATTAAACAAAGACGTAACACTATGTAGAACTGATGCCACTGAGAAAATTTTGAAGACTTAAGTATCTAATAAAAATGATAAAAATTTAAATTGGCTTTTGCTATAGTTAACGTTAAACAACCAAAATAATGCATACCACAAAGTAACTAAGCTTATAAAATTATCAGTTTTTGTAATTAACTGTTTATATAAATTTAATACATAGCATGAGTAATTTAACAAGTTGCTTGAGTTGCGGAGCACCGTAACAGGTTGAAACACAGAAATTTCTGCACCTTCTTCATGATAAAGTGTCGGAATCTTTTCTTATATCAAGCATGGTAATGTAAGTACTATAAATGTAAGTTCACTATCTGAAATAATAATAATAACACATTAAGGAAAACACACAACAAGACAGTCCAGTTAAAATGTATCATCAAAGTACAGCAAAAATGGTAGATGAACAAAAAAAGAAAGAATAACATTTAAATAAAATTTAAATTATAGCTCACAAGGCTATCAAAGCCTGACAGCTAATGTGTCAGCAGGTTCTGTATGTAACGTGATAACTCTTTATATAAATATCAGATTTGCTTCAAATTTTATATGTAGGTTCATTCTGATAAGGTTCTTCACTGATTAGCATTGGAGGTTCATTGGTTAAATATGAAGAGGGGGGGGGGAGAAGAGAGTGCTACCGTCCTTAATTTATATAAATATGCAGAAATCATGCAGAATTATCACATTTTCTTCAAATTTTTTAATAGGTTCACTCTGATAAGGCACTTTCCTGATTAGTTTTAGAGGCTCAATGGTTAAGTATAAAGAGGGATGGCAGTTAATCCACTGTCCAATAACTTACAGTTGATTTCTTTTATTTTTGGAAGGACATTATTCTTTGAAATAAGACTATAATATACAGTTGTATTTATAGCCTGCGAGCTCAATGCCATCAGTTTACCTGGGCACTTTCCTCTTTATTGCCTGTTATCGGGCAGCACGAGAAAATTACATGACCAACTCATACTTGTCATTCAGATATTCTTTTCCTGTATTATCATTAAAAGTTACAAATTATTTACATTATTAACCATATTTACAAAACATATCTTGCAACAAAGTGTCTATTCCAGATTAGCAACGAATTTCCCTAACATGTACAAGTATTCCATACCAGTAATAATAATAAAAAAATGAGGAATTTTATTCAAATTTATTAGTACGCCCCTATTATGTATCCTATATTGACACTAATCAATGAACATATGGATACAACCCCTCGTGTTTTTCCTTCATTTTGGGAACAACGAATTTTCAACGTATTCTATTGACGATTATTTTCTAAATTTTCAAGATGAGATTTTGCGACTTTCACAAAAGTTGCTCTATACATTTGGCTAACATAATAAGCAAATGAAATTTTGATATCTTTGACGCATGCACAGTGAAAAATTATTTAGTAAACCTACTCAATATTCGAACAATTTTTATTATTTTTTAATTCTAATTACAGGGTATTGTGTGCATTGTTGTTTGTCACATTTTCTGAAAAGAATGTTACTTTATATTAAGAACTCTTCAAATTATCAGCAAAAATCTTGGGTAAATTTGAGACTGTTTTTCGGATTCGTAAAAAACCTTAATTTTTTTACGAGTATACATGCTATCGACATAAAAATGAACACAGTTTATTACAATAAGCCACTTAATCATAATCTACAGTTTGGGCGATTTTTCTACATTAGTTTTGACAGGGTTATCCAAAATATATCCAAAAGGTATTCATTCTTTTTTAATTTGTTGCCGGTCCCCTATTGGAGTTTCGGAATAAAACCTTCAGGGAAATATATGTCTTGTACTACACTACCTGGCCATTGATTATCGTCCATTTGCGATTTTAGACATTTTGTTAAATATCTAGAAAAATGCATGAGGAATTATCCTGAAACTCTCAGTGTATACACATAATAGTACAGGTCATATATTTCCGTGAAGATTTTTTCCAGAAACCTTATAGGAGATCGTCAACAAATTAAAAAATAATGAATATCGTTTGGATAACCCTGTCAAAACTAATGCAGCAGAAGCGCTCAAACTGTAGATTGTGATTAAGTGGCTTATTGTTATAAACTGTGTTCATTTTTATGTCGATAGCATGTATACTCGTAGAGAAATTAAGATTTTTATAAAAATACTCCCAAATTTTTCCAAGATTTTTGCTTATAATTTGCAGAGTTCTTAATATAAAATAATAATATTTTCTGAAAATCTGACAAACAACATTGCATATAATACCCTGTAATCAAAAGTAAAAAATAATAAAAATTGTATGAAAGATGAGTAGATTTACTAAATAATTTTTCACTGCGCATGCGTCAACGATATCAAAATTTCATTTGCATATATGTTAGCTAAATTTATAGAACAACTTTTGTGAAAGTCGCAAAATCATAGCTTGAAAATTCTAAAAATAATCGTCAATATAATAAGTTGAAAATCCATTGCTCCCAAAATGAAGCAAAAAAATGAGGGATTGTATCCAAATGTACTAGTAAGTTCCGTATTGTGTATTCTATATTGACACTAATCAATGAATATATCGATACAACCCTTCTTGTTTTTGCTTCATTTTGGAAATAACGGATTTTTAAGTGATTCTATTGACGATTATTTTCAGAATTTTCAAGCTATGATTTTGCAACTTTCATAAAAGTTGCTCTATACATTTAGCTAACATAATATGCAAATAAAATTTTGATATCGTTCACGCATGCGCAGTGAAAAATTATTTAGTAAACCTACTCATTTTTCATACAATTTTTATTATTTTTAATTCTGATTACAGGGTATTATGTGCAATGTTGTTTGTCACATTTTCAGAAAATATTATTATTTTATATTAAGAACTCTGCAAATTATAAGCAAAAATCTTGGGAAAATTTGGGAGTATTTTTATAAAAACCTTCATTTCTCTATGAGTATACATGCTATCGACATAAAAATGAACACAGTTTATAACAATTGGCCACTTAATCACAATCTACAGTTTGAGCTCTTTTGATGCATTAGTTTTGACAGGGTTATCCAAAAGATATTTATACATTTTTTAATTTGTTGGCGGTCCCCTATAAAGTTTCTGGAAAAAATCTTCACGGAAATAGATGATCTGTACTATATTGTTTATACACTGAGAGTTTCAGGATAATTCCTCATGTATTTTTCTAGATATTTTGCAAAATGTCTAAAATCGCAAGTGGACGATAATCAATGGCCAGGTAGTGTATTATATTTATATACTAAGATTTTCAGGATAATTCCTCATACATTTTTCTAGATATTTAACAAAATGTCTAAAATCGCAAGTGGACGGTCATCTCTGGCCATATCGTGTATATCAGGAGCTTTAGGGAACTGGCTAATTCTTTATTTCCCCTTTTGCTATATGGGAGGAAAGTCGGGTGGAATGGGACTGTAGGTTTTTCTCTTTGTGCATTATTCTAAACATTTCATCGATCGCATACAAGATGAAGCAATGGTAATCCATTCTTCAGTTTATAAAAAAATATTGATATGCATAGACTTGCAAATGTATGAAAGAAAAAATTATTTCAAAAATCCAATTTAAATTTGATTTATTTGCTCTCAATATATTAAAAGCTTGTTTATGTATAACTGTAATAGTTTCTCTATTTATGGAACATTATACTGTATATTATCAATAATTTAAACTAAACCTAAAGCAGCATTTTTGTTTGAACAAGAAGTTTAACACAAACAAGGAAGTGGCGAGGAATGGGACATGCCAGAAAAGGGATGAATTGGACGCGCCCAGTTCCTTTTTTTAATTAATAATAATGCGAATTGCTAACATGCAAATTTTTTAGAGGATAATATATTAATTGTAACATTGATATTATATGCATTCATACTTCAAAATGTAAATAAATTGATGATTATTTAAGGCGCAACGCTAGGCACAGAAAAAGACCCGGATGATAATGTAAAGTCTATGGGGGCATTCGTTTCAAATATTTCGCCGAAATTTTAATATTTGTACGTGATTGTTTTGCACAAGATTGCTGAGGGCGATCCGCAACCGGCGTAGTTTTTACTTTTTCAGTTTTGGTTTCAGATTCTTTTTTTTCAGAACACACCACCCCACTCTCCCCTATATAGATATTATATATTAATACACCAATTACATTAAAATAGAATTTTTATCAATAGTATTAAAATACAGTTTAAGGGCTAACAGTTTATTGTATATCCCTAGGTTTTTACCACCTTCTCCCCAGGTTTTTACCGGTAAAAAGCCAACCCTGTTTATTGGTCTTGTTTCAGAACGGGTGGAATGAAAGATTGTTAAAAATTATGTCATTAGAAAAATGTTTAAGATTTATAAATGACAGTGCAAAAATCGCCTTTAAAACACGAGATCTTCATCACCTGCGGAAAATTTTCACATTTGTGTAAAATTACGATATAAGTTTTTATTCATTGTTATATTTTTTGAACACACACTATTTCTGTAAACTATTCTGAAAGTTCAGTGGAGTAAATACAGATTGTTTTCCTTTTATAATTTGAATGTTCATGACTACAAATTTCTCATATCGGATGATGTTGATGATTGAAAAAGGGGGGGGGGGACTGATTACGGACTAATTAAACTTAAATTACTATTATTGAAAAAAATATTTTATTTAATTTAACCATAAAATTCTGCTACTAAATAAGGTTTAATGCGAAAGAATACTTTCGAAAAAAAAAAAAATGGGTGTAAATCTGCATAGCCGATAATCAGATCATAAGGTTTATTCAATTCAATACCCTAACATTTTCTCACCTTTTTGAAAGAAAATGAAACTAAAAGTATGAAAATATGAAGAATTGGGAGGAAGAAAACATAATGGTAAACCCAAGATACCGCTAAATTTGGGTTTTTAGGCATTTCGCACCAAGGTATGACTTGGCTGACTAATAACGTTTTAATATGCAAATCAAGGTTTTCTCCGTGATTTTTATCCTTAAATGAGATTAAATGATTGTCCGTGCTACCGCCTCTCGATCTAATCTTATTATGAAGATTATTTTGGAAATAATGGTGGTTAATAAGGAAAATATTAATAATGAAAACCCTGTAAATAAGTTTTGATTACTTTAATATTTGCAAGTATTCAATTGTCTTAAATAAAAAAGTTCCCCCCCTCTCTCAAATAACGACAAATCAGGTATACTGAAACAATATTAGAGAAGTTACGCGAGGCTGCAATGGCTTAGCTTTTACAGGAGGGATTCGGATAGCATCTATCCGACAATATATGCAAAGCCGGCCAGATGCTGTCCGAGATCCCGTGTAAAGGTTAAAATTAAAACTTCGCGAATAAAATTAATTGCTTTTAACTGTATATAGACGCAAAAATATATTTTAACCTTAACTGCTCTGACAAAAATTGTTACATAACTACTGTGAGCTGTCTGTCAGACCATTTAATCTGAAGATGAATAAAATGTTACATTAATTCTCAGAATACTATTTATGTATTAAACTTTATGTACAAGAATATTATAAGTCAAATTCAGCTATTCAAAAGTATTTAGAGGTAGTAATAAGACTCCAAACTAAAAAACTTTTGCCATTATCTATAGTTAAACTAAAAATTACAAGTTAAACTGTGAAACTTGAAAAACTCGCGGTGTCTGAGACCACTAACAGCAGTGAAGGGTTAAATCTAAACAGTTGAGTTTAAACACAAGGTAAAATGTTCATAGAATATTCCGATTGCAACAAGATTCGTCTATAATAACTGATTTGGAATGAAAAAATATGTAAATATTTTTACAATCTTTCATTTCGCTTTTTCTAATTGTGCGTCCTTAGGATTCCCGTGCCTAGAGCAGTTTGCTCCAATTGCTCCTCTATAGCTAAGACCTCGATAAATCATTTAAAAATATTGACATGTAAACGAGAAATTGTAAAATAACTACCTCATAGGTTTAAAATTAGCAACCGGGTATTTTGGTGAGAGTGTAGCTTGTATCTTCACATAATAAACTTAACAATCAATCATACTAACAAAAAAATCTAATTTACTGTTTTTTTATGACATTACTTATAGGGATGTACGATAAATTAACGTAACAATAAAATAAAATAAAATAAAGTTAAATCTTACCTTTAATCAGACTTTGCCCGGTTCACTGGTCGCGCAAATCGGATCGTTAAGTCCTCATTGTTGTTTCATTGAAGCTCAATCGTTAGTCCTCAATTAATATCGCCAATTTACATACTGCCATGTTTTGATTTGCTCACACACGAAAACTTTACTTGCCGACACCGAAAGCAGAAAGACACGCGTCATAGCGCAAGCGCAAGTTGCCAGTCACCCGATGAGGTGGTTACGAAGTGCATGGCACCTTATTTAGCTCCCATCATCCAGTAACAGATCTGTTGTCACCCCAACCGCATATTCAAGCTCCTATGACACCCTAGGGTTCCAAATGGCACCGCCTTTTCACCTCCGGGTCCCAAATGGCACCGGTTTGTCACCTTTATTTTTAACAGTGAGGCTACTTCAGTCAAGTGAATTTCAATGGTAGAAATTTATAAAAATATCAGTTGTACATTTTAATATTTTTAAATGATTTTTTGTCATGGGATAGCTGAGTTCATTCGGTACAAACACCGTTTTGTACTTTTTTGACTTTTATTAGGGGAATTTTAAAAAATTTACTTCCTACAAGTGAAATCCAATGGTAGAAATTTATAAAAATATCTCTTCTATATTTTAATATTTTTAAGGGATTTTTTGTCATTGGATAGCTGAGATGTTTCGGTACAAAGACCGTTTTTGCTTTTTTGATTTTGTTTACAGGTGTTTTAAAGAGGCTACTTCAGTCAAGTGAATTCCATTGGTAGAAATTTATAAAAATATCACTTGTACATTTTAATATTTTTAAATATTTTTTTGTCATGGGATAGCTGAGTTCTTTCGGTACAAAGACCGTTTTGTACTTGTACGACTTTGTTTAGGGGAATTTTAAAAAAGCTACTTCAGTCAAGAGAATTCCAATAGTAGAAATTTATAAAAATATCTCGTCTACATTTTAATATTTTTAAATGATTCTGTTGTCATTGGATAGCTGAGATCTTTCGGTACAAAGACCGTTATGTACTTTTTTTAAATTTTGTTTACAGGTGTTTTAAAGAGGCTACTTCAGCCAAGTGAATTCCAATGGTAGAAATTTATAAAAATATCTCGTCTACATTTTAATATTTTTAAATGATTCTTCTGTCATGGGATAGCTAAGATCTTTCAGTACAAAGACCATTCTGTACTTTTTAGACTTTTATTAGGGGAATTTTAAAAAAGCTACTTCAGTCAAGTGAAATCCAATGGTAGAAATTTATAAAAATATCTCTTCTACATTTTAATATTTTTAAATGATTTTTTCTCATTTGATAGTTGAGATCTTTTGGTACAAAGACCGTTTTCTACTTTTTTCGATTTTGTTTAGGGGAATTTTAAAAAAGCTACTTCAGTCAAGAGAATTCCAATAGTAGAAATTTATAAAAATATCTCGTCTACATTTTAATATTTTTAAATGATTCTTCTGTCATGGGATAGCTAAGATCTTTCAGTACAAAGACCATTCTGTACTTTTTAGACTTTTATTAGGGGAATTTTAAAAAAGCTACTTCAGTCAAGTGAAATCCAATGGTAGAAATTTATAAAAATATCTCTTCTACATTTTAATATTTTTAAATGATTTTTTCTCATTTGATAGTTGAGATCTTTCGGTACAAAGACCGTTTTCTACTTTTTTCGATTTTGTTTACAGGTGTTTTAAAGAGGCTACTTCAGTCAAGTTAAATCCATTGGTAGAAATTTATTAATATATCTCTTCTACATTTTAATATTTTTAAATGATTTTTTTGTCATTGGATAGCTAAGATCTTTCGTTACAAAGACCGTTTTGTACTTTTACGACATTATTTAGGGGAATTTTAAAAAAGCTACTTCAGTCAAGTGAATTACAATGGTAGGAATTTATAAAAATATCTCGTCTACATTTTAATATTTTTAAATGATTCTTTTGTCATGGGATAGATAAGATCTGTCGGTACAAAGACCGTTTTGTTATTTTTCGACTTTGTTTACAGGTGTTTTAAAGAGGCTACTTCAGTCAAGTGAATTCCAATGGTAGAAATTTATAAAAATATCTCGTCTACATTTTAATATTTTTATATGATTCTTTTGTCATGGGATAGCAAAGATCTTTCAGTACAAAGACCGTTTTGTACTTTTTAGACTTTTATTAGTGGCATTTTAAAAAAGCTACTTCTGTCAAGTGAAATCCAATGGTAGAAATATATAAAAATATCTCTTCTACATTTTAATCTTTTTAAATTATTTTTTGGCATTCGATATCTCAGATCTTTCGGTACAAAGTCCATTTATACTTTTTCGTCTTTGTTTAGGGGAATTTTAAAAAAGCTATTTCAGTCAAGTGAAATTCAATTGCATAAAATTATAAAAATACCTCTTCTACATTTTAATATTTTTAAATAATTTTTCTGTCATTGGATAGCTGAGATCTTTCTGTGTGAAGACCGTTTAGTACTTTTTTGGTGTTGTTTACAGGTGTTTAAAGAGGCTACTTCAGTCAAGCGAAATCCTGTAGTAGAAATTTATAAATGTATCTTTTCTACATTTAAATCTTTTTAAATGATTTTTTGGCATTGGATATCTGAGAGCTTGCGGTACAAAGACCGTTTTATATTTTTTCGAGTTTGCTATGGGGGTTTTAAAGAGGCTTACTTCAATCAAGCGAAATCCTATGAAGTTTTGAAGTTCATATAAATATATATTTTTCTCTTCTACATTTTAATATTTTTAAATGATTTTTTTAGCATTGAATGTTAGAAATTTATAAAGATATCTCGTCTACAAGTAAATATAAACTGATGATTACCTCAATCAAGTAAAATCCCATGGTAGAAATTTATAAAGATATCTTTAAGATCATTTAAAAGTCATTTCTATAGATCATTTTAATACTTGTAATTTTTGTTTCATTATATAACTGATATCTTTCTTTACAAAGAACGTTTTATATCTTTTCGACTTTGTCACGGGTATTTTATAATTACTTACTTCAATAGAGCTAAATCACATTTTAGAAATTTTTAAAGATATCTCGTTTGTATTTTAATTGTCTTTAAACTTTTTTTCGGGGGGGGGGGGCATTAGATATCGGAGATTTCTCTGTACAAAGATCTTTTTACATTTTTTAGATTTTTTACGGGTATTTTAAAGTGTCTTACTTGAATAGAGAGAAATCCCATTATAGAAATTTATAAAGATATCTCGTCAACATTTTAATTTTTTAAATGATTTTTTTAGCATTGAATTTCTGAGATATTTCTGTACAAATACCTCTTTATATTTTTTTCGATTTTTTTACGGGTATTTTAAAGGTGTTTACTTCAATGAAGTGAAATCCTATGACAGAAATTTATAGAAATATCTCGTCTATATTTTAATAATTTTTTTTATATTGAACAGCTGAGATCTTTCTGTACAAAGACCGTATTACAATTTTCGATTTCGATACAGGTATTTTAAAGTGACTTACTTCAGTCAAGCGAAATCCCATTGTAGAAATTTATAAAAATATCTCGCCTACATTTAAAAAAATTATTTTTTTTTTCTTACATTGAATAGCCTTTACGATTTCATTTATTTTAAAGAGGCTACTGCAGTTAAACGAAACAATGTCTTCGCTTTAAAGCTAATGCTATGAAAGAAATTTATAAAAGTTTATCGTCTGTGTTTTAATAGTTTTAAGTATTTTTTTTTTTTTCTTACTTTGCCTAGTTGATATCGATTTGCACAAAGTCCATTTTCTATTTTTCGATTTATTTTACGGGTATTAAAAAAAAAAAAAAAAAAAAAAAAAAAAAAAAAAAAAAACTTTAATCAAGCTAAACAATTTACTAGCTTATAATAATTCTTTCGACGATAATCCAACGGTCGAAATTTATAAATAAATCTCGTCTGCATTTTAATATTTTTTTCCCCCTTTAATAGTTCAGAGCGATCTCTTCAAAGGCCTTTTTCTACTTTTTTAATTTTCTTTACAGGACAGTTTCATTTTCGGAACCGCTTTCAAAAGTGATATTATCCTCATATTTAAAATCTACAATCAGTATCGAAAAAAGTAAAAATCGGCCTCTATACTAACCATCGTCACCTATACTATGCAGAAAAAAAAATAATTAAAAATTGGAATGAAAATATGGCATCTTTATAAAAATCTTCCGTAGGTTTAGTATAATTGAGTTTGTCTTTTCGCGTGACTGAAAAAACCGTTATTCTAAAATTTAGATCAGTTAGACTATGACAGGCTTTGGAATATATACGTATTATTTAGTTAAAATAGTATAAGAACTTTAAAAATCATTCGTTTATCTTTCTGAAAGGGAAAAAGACAGGAAAGACAATTTATATACAATAAAGCATAAATGTATCATTTACGGATGTGAATTTTACCGCAACAGAATATATTTGCTAAAGTATTGTAAATTAGTCATAATTTTCGATAGAAGTGTCAAAATAAATATATTTCTATCTTTTAAATTAGTGTTATCCAATTTAATCATAAATTGCATAATAATTACTTTATATTTTAGAGTGGGTATACTGCAAACTTTTATTGATTAAAATAGAAATATTTATGAAATATTTATGAAAAGGAACATTTAAACTAATTCATTAAGAATTGTCTAAAAGAATGATACAAAAAAAAAAAAAAAAAAAAAAGACATAGAAAAATTTAATACAAATGTATTTATTCGCGAATATATCTATTCATTTTTAATGTCAGAACCATTGTTATTTTCTTTCTGCCCTTTCTTCTTTTCCCTTTGTCGACTGCAGATGACAAAAAGTTAATTCTGTTATGTTTTATGAATTAACGAATATATCACTTTGATGTTGTACGCAATTAAAGAATCTTTTTTAGAAATTAAACTTCAAATATATGGAAGAAAAATAATAAAAATGGTAAATCTGTTTTTATTCGAAATCAATAATGCTTTTAAAGTACATTTGAGATTAGATGCCTAATTAAACAAACTTTTTGAAATCAACATGTATTTACATCATTTCTGAAATTCATTTCTGATCGAACTTCTTGCGTGAGATATCATGCATTCAGAAAAGGATGTTTTTATTTTTTCATCCTAAAGCAGCAAACAACATTTTACTAATAGCCACAGGCAAGATTTTACACCTTCGTCCCTGTAAGACTCCCTACAGGGTAAACCCATATCGTCTTTCACCCTAATTACTCTTAAGGCGTCTCCCTTTTAAAGGCGGAGTTAAACACCATTTTCGACTCTTTTAAATCAAAGTGCTTCAACTTTTTATACAAATAGCATAGATTAAATTTTTTTAAAAATCAAAATAAAAAACATTTTCTGAAAGCTAAATAATTAAACTCTGCATGCTGTTTTACCAAATTTTAAAATGTCAAACAGATTTTTCGTAATAAGACATTAAAGGTGAATTTTAAAGACTATAAAATAACGCACTTGTATCGCCTTAAAATTCAAAAAAGAAATAAAATTTCAGAATGACGTGCATACTTTAAACCTACAGGTTTGCAAAACAACAAAAATTATTAAATTTGAGCAAAATGCAAAGGAATGAAAGCGATAAATTTCTTCCATTGAAATAACATTAGCCGTTCTATCTCGGAGCGTTACTGATGTAGGGCCTTAAAACATAAGTTATGGTAAAAAGAAGTTTAACTATCGCCTTTATACAATAAATCAAATTTTAATGATCAAATTTAATGATCAAATTTTATTTAAATCTCTTATGTTGAATGATGCAAATATTACTAATTTCTTTCAGATAATTTATATAATATTTTTCAATCTGTATTTTTCTGCCTTTATGTTTAAAGTTTTCCGATTTAGCATTTATGTGATTAGTTGCATTTAAATCGAAATAATAATAAAATTAATGATAACTTTTATCGACATTTTCTGCCATTAACTTTGTTAAGTATTATTTTCAAAGAAATTTTAATTTCATATAAATTCTTTTATTTTACACCACTAGGTATTTTCAATAAATTTATTACTTTTGAAACAACTTCTAAATTTGTTTTTTGAAAAATATGTCATTTCAAACTAATAAGCTTATGAAACTTTAGTTAAATGCAATAAAACTTTAATTAAAATTCTTTTTTAATTGGTAGAGTTAATTAACTCTTTTACCTATCACTTACACAATTCTTTTTTTCTTACGAAAATTCCTTCGACATTTTTTCGTTAGTGCTTTTCCGTAATTTTCATTAGTGCCTCACATTTTCTTAAGCTTATTTTCGTTACAATAAAGCCTCCTTTGATCAAATTGAGATACTTTATTCTTCATTGGACTACTTATACACAATAATAAAAAGATCACTAAATTCTTTGAAACAATTTTTTCCTTCTATAATATATTCTTCTTTCTATTATGTTTAGAAGCCCTTTTCGATTTAGCTTTTGTGTAACTAGGCTCCTTTAAATCACAAAAAGAAGAATATATTTTTTAACATGTTAAAACTCAGTTAATTCGAAATAGCAAAGTTTCCGTTAATCCAAAAGTTATGTGAAAAAGAATTTTAAATTTCAACATTATACGGTATATCAAATAATTTTAAAATTGATTTTTGGTCTATAACTTAATGATGCAAAAATTATGAAACTCTTTCATATAATTTTGTGGTTTTTTTTTCTTTTTGTATGTTGTCTCTGTCTTTAGGTTTCGACGTCTCTTTGGTTCAGAGGTATACCGAATGTTAATTTAAAAATAAATATTCAAGTCTTTTATACTCAATCATCCAAAGATTCCTAAATTCCATGAGATAATTTATAGCTTTTTGTTTTCTTTAGAAGTTTTCTAATTTAGCTTATGAAACTTCATTTCATCTTCATATGAACTTTCATTTAAATTAAAATAATAATTTTTTAAGTATGTTAAAGCTTAATTTGTGATATTTTTAACAAACCCGCATTAAAATATCTTGTCTGGATAGCTAAAGAATCGAAATTCGAGCCGAGCTCGGAATCAATGCCAACCCGACCCTGACAACCGCCGAAAAAAAAATTAACGTCAATCCTAACCGTATCGAACCGGGGTTTACGTTAGATTCGGGTAATTTGGATTAACCCGGAAAAATTCTGGGCTTTAATGAAAAGTAGTTTAGGAGTTATGTGTATGCTTACACACACAAACACACATAATTTTTTATTAGAATACTTTTTTTACACTATGTGTTTAAAAAAATAATTAAAAACAACAATTTACTGTACCACGAAGTATCGTGTCAAAGTGCGGATTTTTTCGTGGCAAAAAAGAAAAAAAAAAGGTACAAAGAGTCACTGCTTGTCCTTAAAAGATTTCCGATTTCTCAGACTTTTATGAAGTATCAATTCTTTATAATTTAAAAAGATGTTAATTTTTATTTCTATAATTAGTCATTTGTTTTATTGCTATGTCATCATAAGGTTTCATTTGCATGGCAATAAAACTCTTCATATACTTCAGTTCGAAAACTTACATATTTTACAAATAACGTCAAGATTCGTATTTCTAAAAATTCTTACCCAATCAGACTTTCAGCTCACGTAGCGTATTCCAAATCCAGCGCTCGAAATAATATTATCCATAATATTTTGTCAAGTAAGACTTTTTTTATGTGAATGAATTTTGAAACTTTGTCAACATCTTTCAACTCACTCAGCATTTTGAAATATGAGTTTGAATAAACTCGAAAATGAAACGCGAAGATTGAAATATATTTTTAAATCAAGGTACCGGGAAGAGAGAAATATAATAAGTGTTTTAAAATCCAAGAAAATGCATTAAAACTAGTGAAGATTTTGCGTAATAATGCATAGTTCTCATGTAGCAATTTCTCAAGATCCTTTGAAAAAAGCAAATATATAAAATTCACATAGAGTACGAAATGCAATTATTTATTAAATTTGGTACAATAAAATACACTTTTGAACATTTTTTTAAATAAAATGTGCTGATATTTTACAGAGATTTGAAACATTTAGGCTATTTAAATAATTTTTTTTATTCTAATGAATTTATTATTGTTGTTATATAAATTTGTAAGATTTCTACTTTTGAGTCTTTTTAAATGTCTTTTTCTGATTTTCAAAGATATTATATATATATAATTAATTAAAAGGAAATCGCAAATGTATGAACAAGTTGGTAAATTTTTAAAGTTGAATAAATATGAACAGAGGAAACCAAAAATGTGTAATAAGAAATTATGAATAACCTACATATATATATATATATATACAAGGTTTTTAACCAAAATATACTGATAAGTGAAAAAAAAATATCATTTGTTTTTTATTTTAAAAAGTATGCATTGTAAAGCATGTTCTTTTAAAGAGAACAATGTACATGTTTCTAGATACATGTTTAGCAATAAGTGCTTGTATTTTCTTTTATTTAATGTTTTTAAAAATTATAATGGGGAAAATTAATTGTTTATAGTGATTTTGAAACTCGTTGAGCAGGAAATTAGAATCATAGGTTGGGTGCATAATTACAAATAAATAAATAATAAATAAATGAATAAAACAAATAAAAAATAAAACAAATAAAAAATAAAAATAAAAAAATAAAAAATCTGCAAGTAACACAAAATGCTTATTACCTAATTACACTTTAGAGTCCTGTGTTTTACACTAAATCTTGAAGAAAATAAATATAGTTTAAAAAAACTAAAAAACACGCTTTTTAAGTATATCAAACTAAAAAGTGAAAAATAATTCGTATTATAAGCTGAAAACGAAAATAGATGAAAAATACTATATTACTATAAAATCATTGTTATTATAGAAATCAATTAATAAGCAATAAATAAAATTATCGTGGGAAAAAAAGCGTGGGGTGCTCCATCTAACATGCTCCATCTATCAATTCTTAAGAAGCATCCCACGCTTTTTTTTCACGATAATTTTATTTATTGCTTATTAATTGATTTCTATAATAACAATGATTTTATAGTAATATAGTATTTTTCATCTATTTTCGTTTTTAGCTTATAGTACGAATTATTTTTCACTTTTTAGTTTGATATACTTAAAAAGCGTGTTTTTTAGTTTTTTTTAAACTATATTTATTTTTCACTTTTTAGTTTGATTACTTTAAAAAGCGTGGTTTTTAGTTTTTTTAAACTATATTTATATTTAATACAAAAACCAAATTAATCGGTTGGATAGTTACAGAGTAATTGGTGAACATACATAGAAAAAAATGCATACGCGTCGAATTGATAACTTCCTCTTCCTTTTCTGAAGCCGGTTAAAAAATAAAAATTGTAATACGGAATTTTTTTTTTAAATTTTACATAGATGTAAATAATGTCAGGATTGGGGTTCGAACCCACAATCTCTTTCGAAAAACAGAACTTCAATCCGGCGCCTTAGTCCGCTCGGCCATGCTGTCTACACTCCATTCAGTGAACGTATTCAACACTTTTAATTAGCGAAAAATCACTAATTTTATTAGTTTTTGCATAATTACTAAAAAAGTACTGAACCAATTTCGATGAAACTGAAGTGGTACCAATTCGAGAGCATCGTCTTTCATTTAACACCAAAACCAAGTGAATCGGTTGCATGGTTTCGGAGTAATCGGTGAACATACGTAAAATAAGAAGAGTTACAAACTCACAAACTCACAAACATACAGGTGAAGTTAATAAAAGCGTGGTAAAAAAGTTTAATTGCAGCATTTTTATGTTTTAAAAACAGAACTGTATCCTAGTTATATTTTTTCTCAAAATTTTAAAAATATTTCTTCACCAAGAAAAAATATTTCTTCAAAAACATTGTTGAAAGTTTACTTTTAGCAGAGTTGGCGAAAAATCGGGTTTTTGTTGGGGGGGGGGGGGGAGAAAAAAAACAGTTTATTTGGTTTAAACCAGGTTTTTTTTATTTGTTTGATTAAACCGGTTCTTTTTTTAAATATAATTTTACTTTGCATACAAATGAATATTTGTTTGTAAAATAAACATAGTTGGATATCATACAAGCAATGTAACTTTATCTAAATATATTCAAATTAAATTGTTACAGTCAATTTAGAAGAAAATTGAAATCATTTCTAACTTAAGCAATATGAGTCACAGCTAATGCCTTATGTTCAAAGAGAGGCCTTGTGTACATCGTGAAACACTGATGTCTTGAAAATCATATGAAGAATCTTTCGATTAATAATGCCATATTCAATAAATATTTGATGCAGTTTCATGAATGTAATATATTATTCTGTGGTTGTTATTATTTTTTACTTTCTTTTATTTTAACAAGAAGAAAGTATTTTATTAGTTAAAATTTTCGACTTTCGGTTTTTGATGAATTTACAAGTTTTAAGAGTCAGAGATACCTAAAAACATGTTTTTACAAAATGTCTGTCTGTGAGTCTGTGGGTGTGTCAGTCTGTCTGTATGTTTGTGACACAAATTTTGTGGGCACTTTATCTCAAGAACTAATGCACAGAATTTAATAAATTTTTTATTCAGTTAGTTCCTACAATATTAATAGGTTTTGATTAATTTTTTGGTAAAAATCACTCAACAAGTGACCCTTCTGTGCAGCGTTTTTCACGATTTTTCGCATTATCTCTATGTTAAGAACTAATGCACGGATTTTCATCAAACTTTATATTCAGTTGGTCCATGATGTGAATTGATATTTTCTACATTTAGGTGTAAATCGCTCAAAAGATGACGTTACTATACTGCATTTTTTCGCGATTTCCGCAACAACTCTATCTCTAGAAATAATGCACAAATTTTCATAAAATTTCAGATTGAGTTATTCCTTAATATGACTTGGTGTTGTTTATTTTTTGGTGCAAATAGCCTAACAAGTTGCACTGTTCTCCTGTCTTTTTCACGATTTCCGCCGTAGTCCTATCACAAGAACTAATCCACGGATTTTGATCAAACTTCAGATTCAGTTAGATGTTGACATAAGTTATTGCAGATTAGTTTTCGGTGTAAATCACTCAGCAATCAATCAACACTGTAATTTCAAATTTCATGAAAATCGGAGAAATCGTTGAATTACAGGGACAATCAAAAATATTCCGTTAAATTCTAGCTAATGGAAAAGAATAGCGTCAAGTGCATTTTAATGATATTACACTCTTTCGAGCATAATAAAATGCTATGTATCTATTAAGTATATATTAAAATATACATTCTGTACAATTTGTGGTACAACGAATATTTGTTATTAATTTACAGGACCGCACAAAAAAATTCCGTTGCATAATGATAATGGGGAAACACTGTTTGGGACGCGATTTAATTACATTTAACTATTGCACATTCACATGAAATTGATATACGTTGCTGAGGTTTACAACAAGTTACTTCCTCTATAATAGAAAGGAGATAGTAAGGTACCCTGGGGTAATAACGCCACATTAAGGTTCTACCAATTTTCACGGCTCAGTTTTAGATTGTATTTTTCAAACAAATATATGATTTGATACAGGAACTCATTGATTACCTATATAAAAAAAATAATTTAATAGATATGTCTTCATAAAATGTAATGACGTAATTTCTTGACCAATGCTATTTGGCGTTATTACCCACCTATATGGGTAATAACGCCATGCAAACAAAACTATGAAATAAGATGGAATAATTGCATGTAGACTGCCCAATTCTAAAAACACAAACTCTACAAACTTAGAAATTGACAAATTGCATTCTAAGCTATTGAAAATGTTCCATTTTTTTAAAGTGTAAGAAAAATAAATGTGTGGTGTGTGTGTGTGTGTGGGGGGGGGGGGGGAGGATGAGGCAAAAGACTATCAGACCGTGAGCTTCCTTTTGCTTAAAAAGGACCGCTTAAGTAGAATTATTAGAAACATTGCACAGTTTTAACTGTGTTTATTCGAATCAGTATTTAGGATGTAGCTCGGCCACTGTAGGGAATCAACCGAGATGTTAATGCCAAGGATTGGCGTTATTACCCCGTTATAGTTATTGCGCTGTACATTTTAAATTACAAACTATCTCGAGAAGATATCCAAAATCTTCAACAACATTTTGAAAGTCCATGAAATGTACTACAAATTTATGTAATTAATAAAGTATTTCCGGATAAAAAAAATAGTCTTCACATCACAAAACGTATCTCGCAAATTTTAGATCAAGCGTTAATTTTAGTTGCTTGTAAAAACAATAAGATCTAAAAATGAAACAAATTCACTTGAAGCTGTTTTTTACGATTTATATAACTCAAAACCCTTCTCGCGCAGAGCACATGGGTGTCATTTACCAGATTATTTCATAATTATGCATAATATTAGCACTTGGCGTTATTACCCTGCCTGGCGTTATTATACCAGACCACCTTATTTATAGGAACACAAAAAAGATTTCGGATTCGATGTATCGTATACTATTACACCAAGATCTGAATATTTTTAAAACTTCCTTACAGTCCGAACAAACCTCATTTGCCACGTTTGACATGCAATTTCCGAATTGTTTATTTTGTTAATGTTCATATTTGTTTAACCTTCGCAGTACTAAGATAAAGTTAATTTGACCCATCTGAACATTTTTTTTTTTTTTTTAAGAATATGTATGCTTAAATTATTTTCAAGGAATTACGCAATAGGGTGGGCCGAAAAAAACTTTTTTTCGATTTTCGATGATGGCGGGTGCGGAAAAGTGGCCACTAGTGGCACTTACTTCACACAAAAAATTTGAGATTTTTTGGGCAATTCCTTGCCCTGCCGCAAATGGCTTGAAGTTTTGCCAAAATGCTGATTTTTGAACTTTTTTAGAAAAAATTTTAAAATATTAAATTAAGTTTATTTTGGCTGTATTTACTTGGAAAAGCATATTTAACGTATCTAATGTTTAAATAAGTTCTGATAATGTATTATTCAATTGCTATATGTATTTTAAATTAGCCGATTTTTACAGGCGAGTAAAACTCGGCGTGCAGCTACATCCACGCGAGGAGTTCTCAGTTGTTTCGCGTTGGTACGGAACGCAAAACAAGTTAAAATCTATGCATTTTTAAAGAACATAGCACTAAACTAATGCATAATTAGAGGTTATTTAGACATTAGGCACATTGAATACATCTTTTCAAATAAATACAACAACAACAACAACAAAAAAAAAACTTAATTTAATATTTAATTTTTTTTTTTTTTTTTTTTTTTTTGCTAAAAAAATTCAAAAATCAGCATTTTGGCAAAACTTTAAGCCGATTGCGGCAGGGTAAGGAATTGTCCAAAAAATCTCAAATTTTTTGTGTGAACTAAGTGCCACCAGTCGCCACTTTTCCGCACCCGCCATCATCGAAAATCGAAAAAAAGTTTTTTTCGGCCCACCCTATTACGCAATAAAGATACTTTTATCTACTTGGTAAGTTTTCCAAAGTTAATTTTTTTTTTTTTTTTTTTTTTTTTTTTTTTTTTTTTTTTTTTTAATATAGAAACATATACCCCATTTTACACAATCAGAGAATAAATGAAAGCTTTCTATCATTTAACACGTTTCAAGAGAAAGTAAGCGAATTTTTTGCATCCTGCCAGATGTAGATCACTAGAGGGCGCTGTGTGTACAGCATTACCATGCAAGCGATTGTAGGCTCCTCTCTTTGTTCTTGTGTTCAATTGTATGTAAATTTCGCTATTCAACGGAATGAATCATCGCGTCGCATAAATATTATAATTATTTATGAGGTCAAAAAAAGAGCCTTAATCATTTGTGGGATCATCCCTCTTTAAATCTTAGGCATTTAAGTAATGGTTTGATATTAGTACCGAAAGAGTTAATATGTTATAATCCTAAATAAATTGTGTTTTGTTTCCTACATTACTTTAAAAAATTTACTAAAAATTATTTCGAAATTTTACACTTCTAAAGCATATATTAATGGTCCAATTAGTTTTGATAAATAAGAACTACACACTAAATGAATGATTTTTTTTTATTGGGGGGGGGGGGGGTTGTTGTTGGAGAGGATTATGCGCAAAGAATAACTGAATTATCTCCTTATACATACATAGAAGTATAAAATTTAAAAATTATTTTATTTTTTTCCTGGTTCCATTTTTTTTCTTCATTTCTGTTTGTCACCAGCAAAAAGGAGATAAAGCAACTTGGAGAAATATTTAAAACATTTTTCACCATTCTATCCATTTATCTCTTTTCACGTATATACAAGTAACGACTTTTAGAAGTTTCTTGCTTTCAAAAACTACTGGACCGTTAGAATATTTTTTTTTTCTCTAAGTAAGAAAAAAGGGTGTTGTGTAAAATCTTGGAAAAGGTCCAAGTTTTTATTTATTTATTTATTTATATTTTTTGCAACTCTTTTACTTAGGCTGAATTGAACCCCCTTAGGATTTCTTTTTCATTTCCGTATTTTCCGGTCTTGGTGTGCAGTGCAGCGGATGGCTGCTTTTAAAATGAGGCGATGAAAAATGATTTTTTTTTCTTTAATTTTTCATGAATTGATGCAGAGAGTAAATAATGCAATGCATAACGATTTAAATGTAATTTCACTGATAAATTGTTGTTACTGTATTAAATTATAACAATAACGGTTCTTTCACAGAACTGAAATCGGTCACTTCTAGATCAGTTTTTTTTTTTTTTTTTTTTTTTTTTTTTTTTGGCTGTTTCTAAATATGTTTTTCATTTTTCAGTAAATGGACCACTTTTTTTGAATTTGTATAATTAAGTTTATGTAAGTTCAAGTTTCTTTTGTGCTATACTATATGCAAATTTTAGATGCAATAAATTTTAGCTTGAATTACCTTTTCTATATAATGACTACTGGACTGTTTGTTTGTTTTTATGACGGCCAATTATCTACACTAGAGATATGCGCATGAGGGGGGGGGGTCCCTCCTTCGGGGGTCTTTTTAAGGGAACCTAACCCGTATTTACGCAAGGAAACCCAAAGTTCGAAGAAAACCACGGAAAACTCCGAACGGTTAGGTCGACGGCCGCGATTGGGTTTGAACTCAGTACCTGCCGTCTACTAGTTTCAGAGACAGAACTTCTTGGCCACTGGTGGGGTACTGAACTGTTTGCTTCAAATAAATATTTACAATTTGCTTATTCTTAAAATTTAATTGTCAGTTATTAAACCAAAATAGCATATTTTTGAATTGTATAATGTTGACATTACAATCAACTTTTTTCACGTCTAGCACATTCATGTACATTTCTAATCAGATTGTCTTTCCAGTGTAATTGACGTAAATTTTATCCCAGCGCGTGTGCTAACGGGTTAAAGTAGTTACCTCAGAATCGACGTAAAGTTTTTACTGACTGAATTTTTATGCTGATTTCGATTCTGTAATTTGTTTCCATTACGTTTTCCCAAAAGTTCCTTTAGTGTATTTGACCAAAAAATAACCCAAGCAAATTTCGAAAATGGCGAGAATTTATTGAAGAATTATCTGTATGCTATTCTCTTCTGCAAGCCTTCTTATACATTTCCAGGTGTCTTATAATGCCTTCTTGCAAAAAAATTTTGATTTGTTTTCAAAATACTTACCGAGGTGATTTTTTATGTCATTCAAATAGTTAATTTTTTTGGTGAAGAGAATTTTCGAGAGAAGAAAGCAAATAGTAATCGGAAAGAGCTATGTCCGAAGTGTGTCAGACATTGGCGCATCAAGGATTACGTTTTGGCAGGGGCTAGAATATTTTAGAGGCCTATATATGCCAAAATCTGGTTCGGCTCTGTCCTTCTTACATTTGATTTGATGAGACGTGCCGGATCATGTCCTGACTTTCATGGGTTTTTTTCTGCTGTCTTGAGCAGAGCTGTAACTAGCCAAAGAAATCAGATGAAATTCTGGAAACTTTTGGTGGGGGTAAGTTCTGAATGCTCTGAACATGCTAAATAATGAAATGCGGTACTAAAATATATTTTAGTTTTTACAATTTTTGGTGTGTTTTTGTGTTTGGATAATTTTAAGGAATGTTTGCAATCAAAACATTTTGAAGTTTCGTTATTAAATTATCAAAATATTATGAAGGTTAAAGAGAGCAAAAGGTAAATTTTTAATTAAGGAAATTTTAAACATGCTAATATTTTGAATTTTACAACAAAACGTATAAAACAGAAAATAAATTGAATAACAAAATTAATATCCTTTCAAAATTTCCAATTTTTTTAAAGGATCTATTAAAAATAATTGTATTCATACATATTTTGGGAAAATTTAAATGTTTAGTGTAGTATGGGAGGGGCTTTAGCTCTCTTGGCTCTCCATGTGGGTGCGTCAATGGCGTCAGAACATCTCAATCGAACGCAAAGAATTTGTTTTCCCAGACAAAGATTGTTCCAAAAGTTTTTTTTTTTTTTTTCAATTAATGTATTATTTTTTAATCCAAATGGCACTATTCTCTGAAAATTGAAATCTTTTACTGATACTTTGACAACATTTGTAAAAGAAAAATACTGCAAAACGTGTTTTAAAAAATATTGGTGCGAATAGAATATAAAAATATTTACTAGTGACCGACCTGCCCATGATCTGTTGGCGAGCAACTTTGTGGATCACATTTTCAACATCAAAAATATCCTTTTTTTTGAAAAGTATGGTCCCCGTGGACGAAAGCTGGATACTTTATAACAACCAGGAACGCAAACTATGCTGATCCCGTCGAGATAAAGTTTCCATTTCTGTCACTAAAGCCAGGCTCTTACAGAAGAAAATTTTGGTCTCTATTTGGCGAAATTGGATCTACTACGACCAACTTCCACATAACCAGCCATCATTTCTAAAAATTACTACTAGCAACTAGATGAACTGAAGGTAGCAATAATCATGAAACAGCCGAAACACAAGCAAATAGCAAATAAACGAGGTATTATCTTTCATTATGACGACTCCATTCCACATGTATTTTTCACTGATAGATGCAAACTCCTTCCATTTGACTGAGGCATTCTGACCAATCCTCCTTACTCTCCGGAGATTGCTCCGTCCGACTACTGTTTGTTTCTTTCTCTCAAAAATTCTGTTCACCCCCCCCCCCCCAAAAAAAAAAGAACTTTTTGAATGACATAAAAAAAATCACCTCGGTAAGTATTTTGCCACGAAATCAAAAAAGTTTTGAAAAGAAAGTGTTATTAGACTACTAGAAAGGTAGACGAAATTTTGTTCAACATTGCTTTTATCAAAATTTCCATAATTTATTTTTTGTAAAAAAAATAAAGAAATTTTTGTGGCAACATAATACATATCACGCTTAGTTTTTTAGTAAAATCAATCTCTCTCTGCTTTTGTATGGTATTCCCTTAGCAAAAAAAGGCATAGAATTACCATAAAAAAATACCATAAGTGCAATCATATGGATTTTTGCCTATGGTAAAAGTGATTCTATGGAAAACCATATAATCGTTAAGTGTATGGTAATTCTTATGAAAAACCATATAAACGTCAAGTGTATGGTAATTCTTTATGGTACTGTATATTAAAAAATAATAACGATATCAACTTTGGTGGCGCCATCTTTTAGGAATACTGGGAACTAAGCTTATTAATGCACTTCGACCTTGGGAAGCAGTGGGATTTGATCCGCGGACGGTAGGGATGGGAGACGAGCGTCCTAACCATTCGGCCATGCGGGGTGATGAGCTGCGCGTATAAAACGTTATATGAATAAAGCGTTTCGGTAAATCATCATTATTTGTCGTTCTAAGTTAATGGTTGACAAAAGAAGGTAGTTTTAAAGGGGTTTTTTTTATAAATTGTTTTATAGACATGTATTTATAAGTTGATTGTTTATTTTAATGAATGGAGTAAATATCTTAGCAAATATTATTTAGTTATAAAATCCAATTAATTAAAGGAAAAACTATTTTCTGTTTATTAAAATTAATTAAAAAAAAATAGAAAGTCGATAAGAAATAACATTTAATAAGAATAAGAAATCATTTGATAACTTAGTATATAACATATTTTTAATGATTATGTTAATGTATTATACTAATTCCTTACTTACGAGAATTTTTTAATTTTAAAGTAAAAAAAAAATATATTACTATTTTTTAGATAATTTTTACGGAAATTTTGAATCTTTCTTTTAAATTTTAATACCAAAAAGATTAATAGATATATTCAATATTTTTACACATTGTAAAATGATTTTTAATCTTTTCAATAATTATTAACGTTTAAATAATATAAAATAAAAACTTTGTTGTTGCATATAAAATGAATATAAATGAATATAAAAACCAAAACTAAAAAATACTACTATTGTCTCTTCGAATTATAATAGAAAACATGATTTAAACATCTTTATAAGCATAAGAAAAAATAAAGAAATTTTTAATGCAGTTTTAAGAATGTGTTTGTGTTTACAGAAGTTTGTAATTTTGAAGTTTGTAATTACAAACTTCTTTAATCGCTGTTAGGATTTTATAGGAAATATGTCATCAAATATATATTTTTGTTAAATCATTTTATTTCTCCCATAGGATTTTTTATTTATAACGCATAGAATCTGCTCACATATATGAAATACATAAGAACAAAATAATAACACTATTATTTCATATATTATCAAATTTGAGGTCGATAAAAATATCGGTAGATTTTTTAATATTTTTATAGATCGTAAAATAATTTTTAATCTTTTTTAATATTTTGTAACTTTTAAATAAAATAAAAATCCTTGTTGTTCCATATAAAATGACTTTAAAATTATCAAATAACGTGAATTAATTATAAACTTTTTTTTACTATTAAGTTTATTAATATTTAATTAGCATATTATAATATATTATATTAATATATATGTATTAATAATTTGTTGTTAATATTTTTAAAAGATATTTCAAAAATTCTTTTGGTGATTCAAATATTTGTAGGTCCTTTTTAAAATAAATTCAAAAAGATTTTCTTTAAATAATTATAGGCTATTTTTGACAATTTGTTTATTTTGAGGGGGTCCGGGACACATTAAAAAATCTTTTATTGAATTAAAATTTCGCAATTTTTTGTGATATTAAACATACCATTTTAAAACAAAATCACATGATAAAACTTCTCTATATTTTTTTAATTTAAAATTTATTAAAAAAAAGTGGAGGGAAATTAAAAATTATTGTAACTCAATGTAATAATTGTAAATTTTAGTTTTTTAGTAATTAAATAAACAGAAACACCTACATTTTAATTTTGATTCAGCCTTTTTAAAAATATTAATAAAAAATTTATTTAAAGTAAAAGTTTGAAAAAAAATAATACTTTCAAAAATAAATATTTTTTTCAAATCTTCTGAATCAAAATTAAAGTAAAGCAATTAAAAAAAAAGGGCATGTTCTAATTTTAAAGCATTTATGTTTAACGGTTCTTGACTTATAACAATTTAAATGTGAGAAATTGTGAAAACCCATCATGAAGAAAAACGCATACAAGAAGTCTTATCCATGACAATCAATGCTTAAAAGCTAGATGCTGAAAACGAAAAAAAAAAAACACATAATATTTTCTTTTCTAAATATGATTTAAAAAAAATGTCATTATAAGCATAAAAAATCAGATAAATTTTTAATGCAGTAATTTTTATGTGTATTTCTGACTCCTTTAATCGCTGTTAGAATTTTTTAGGAAATATGTCAATTATATATTTTTATTGAATAATTTATTTTTCTCAAGTTTTTTTTTATTTTTAACGCATTTACACACTCATATATATGAATTATATAAGAATAAAATAATATGTTATTTTATATTATATTAATTTGAGATCAAGGGATTTTCATTAGACTGGTTATAAGTTAACATAAGTTGTTCCTAAATAGATTTTGGTTTAAACTATCTAACCAGTAGCGTTGCTATGATTCTATTTTTTAGAAGTGCATAAGGCATACATAAAGATAGTAGAAAGTTTTGAGATGACCACAACCAAGTAATTTTACATTATAGTTACACAAAATCTAATATATTATAAACTTTCAAAAGGCATTAAGATTTTACCATACACCATGTTTGAAATACTATACAATTTATGGTGCAAACAATTATGTATTATTTTACTATACATCACGCTATGGAACACCATTGAATGTATGGTAAATTTCATTTCCCTATAGTTTTACCATACACCTGGTTATGGAATACCATATCATGTATGGTGTATATCATTATCCTATAACTTTACCATACACATTTCTCTGGATACCATAAAATGTATGGTATATATCATTATCCTATAACTTTGCCATAGACATTGCTCTGCAATACCATAGAGCGATGAATGTTTACCATATGAATACAATATGTTTACATATAATGACATAATTTTTTTATGATTTTCCATATAAAACCATGTGTTTCCATAAAAAATCCTATGCCATTTTTTGCTAAGGGTTAACACAAGTTTCATGTAAGGTGCTTTTTATGAATGTGTAGTGTACCTCATTGTCCAATGGGTAAACATATTCCTATCAGGGACATATACAAAATTTATATAATCTAAAAAGGAAAAAAAATGTAGACGTAGTAGAATTTACCTTAAATAGTTTAAGTATGTCATAATGTAACAAAAAATGCATTTTCTGATTTTTTTTTTTTTTTTTTTTTAAATCAAAAATAAAATTTTACTTAAGTAAATAATTAAGTAACTTAAGTAATAAATTAGACGCGATAGAAGAAAACAGACACCAGATTTGACCAAGCTCTAATGTAGTTCTACTTCAAAATTTTATGAGATCTTTTTCGGAAATATTTTCTGGAAGTATGTTTGTTTTTATTTTTTCTCAGTACCATTCCAAATCATAGGGCCTAACCAGTTCAGTAACTGAAAATAATCCACTTGATCTTGTAGCAGCATATTGCCCACAAGCACAGTTATTTGATAACTTGGCCTAAGGAATATTCATCCGTGTTAAAAATAACTTTTATAGACAGTTTTACTTTCAAACATACAGTATAAAACAAAATTGAAATAGCTTATGATTATCTGGTTGAGATACTTCTTTTCTCGTTATTAAACATCAATTCACTTTTTTTCTTCTCTTCATTTCACTGCCTCTAACAAAAACATATTCAAAATATTTATTGTTACCGATAAATAATACTATTCATGTTAGAAAAAAAGAATATATGTACTTCTTTTCACTTGATTAATGATCAATTCACTTTCTCTCTTCACTTCACTTCACTGCCTGTAGAAAAAACCTTAAAAAATTTTTATTATTGTACAATAAATAACACAATTGATGTTAGAATAATAAAATGTATGCATTTCAACAATAATTGGGAAGTGATTTTATTCTTGGCAATGAATGAATTCTATGGCCGTGGGGAGCATATTTCCTAAATGGGATTTCCAATAACCTATTAAAACTGCTCTACTGCTTTCGATTATGTTTGGTGATTTTGAAAAGTGAATAATTATTTTACATTTCTATTATTATTTTACAGGCTTCTGACTTTAATGCATGTCTAGTATACTTCACTTAAAATAGGCAAAACACTTTTTTTTTTTCTTTTTTTTTTTAGAAATTTGGCATAAAATTTTGGAATGCATTAAAATCTGCCGATGAACGGGTCTACTTTTCTGTCTTTCATTTCACATAGGGGCGCATGCAGCAGTTAAAAGTGATAGGATGATTTTAATGCAAAGAGCTTCATGGATCAAAACTTTAAGGGAAATTTCGAAAAAAAAAAAATCAACATTTACAGCCTCACTGCATTACACACATCCCATAATTTTTATTCTTAAATAGCAAGGACAAACCTTATATAATGTAACCATGTAATTTTTTCTGGGATAACTTCAATGATTCTATGAGAAATACTATGCAGAACATAAAAATTTAATTTTTCAAACGAAGTACTGACCTTTGACCCCCTTCTCCCCACCAAATTAAAACCAATGGTCCCAAAGCATTAATAATTTGGATTTCTTTCTTTACAATGGTCATCTCACTGAGAAAAAAAATCACAATAATCTGTTTGCCATTTAATCACAACCTGACTGAATTTTATGTGGAATAACTTTTAACAAAGTAAATAATTTAATTAAGTGATTTTTTAAAGCTCAAAAAAATTTCTTTCGGGATTTTAAAAGGGAAAATATCAATAAAGGGTACTACTCTGTTATCCCGTCGACCAATTTTGCCAAATTATACAAATCGCCAAACTAATAGCCAAATTATACATATCGACATAATTTTTATTTTAAATAACGAAAAAACAAACAATTAGTAGAATATTAATAAAAATACAAATAAAAAGTCGAAATGAAAATCACTTAATGACATTTTAAACCCGTGAATCGTATTTAATGTCATTGAATGTGACATTCACGATCCTCCATTATTGGCATTTAATCTTATAGTTTGGCGATAATTTTTTGGTCGACGGGATAACCTAGTAGTACCCAATAAAGATATCTTAAGATTTAAAATTTAAATCGATCATATTTTCCAAAAGAGTGTTTTTTTTTTTTTTTTTTTTTTTTTTTTTTTTTTTTTACTACGTTGTTTGTATACCCGTGCGTAATTAATTTATTTTATTATGTGTAATAAGGCCAATTTCAAGGTTTATTTGGAGGTTTTTGAAGGTTTATTTGGTTTATTAGGTATGTTTTTATATTTAATTTAGCATTCGTAAAAATAAATTAAGTTATTTAAAAATACATGAAAAGGCTACTCAATATAATTAATATCATTTTTTAAATATATAATTAGCTTAAATTGTATTATCCAAGACGATTTAATTAATTTATCATTTTTTAAAATAATTTTTCTAAAACGAAATTTTTTATACACTTTTTTGAATGAAAAAAAAAAGCTTTATCTGCTTCAATTAATGTTACGCATTGTGTATTTGGTAATTTAATAACAATTTATTAGTGGCAAATTTCATTACCTTTCTCTTTTCTTTCTATCTTTTTTTAATGATTTGTTTATGCATATAAACATCCTAGTAACTGAAAACTCTTTTATAATTATCGCATCAAAAAATAATTGCCTTAAAAACTTCAAGGATAGTCTTCTTTTCTTTTCTTTCTTTTTTCTATTATTTACGCCTTAAATATTTATTTGTATTTTCTAAAGTTCTTTTGAAATGTACACAAATAACGAATTAGTTTAGGAAAAAAAAATTGTCAAGAATAATTAAAGACGTTGTTCATTTTCTCTTTTGATGTTTTGTAAATCTTTTTGAAATTTATGTTGTAAGAGACTATTGAATTAAATTGACGAATATTGATTTTAAAGCTAATAATATCACATAAATTCGATTATAGTTCAAGTTTTTAAATTTGCTTAAGATAATGCTTGGTGGCAGAAATCATTATATTTTTCCTTTACTTAAAATTATCTTCTTTTGGTTTTAGTAGTTATGGTCATCGATTGTTTAAAATGTTTCCCAAAAATTTTTATGCTGTTGTTTATGCTTTGAAAGATTTCCAAATTATTAAACTCAAATGAACACATTGAGTGAAACGTCAGTCACCGATGACTGACACTGAACTTTCTATTTAAACCACATCTATAATCTTCTAATAAATAAAAGTTAAGTAAATTTTAAATGAATTTTCAATAATTACTTAAAACAATATATATATATATATATATATATATATATATATATATATATATATATATATATATATATATATATATATATATATATATATATATATATATATATATATATATAATACTACAAATCAACATCAATTACTGTAAAAACTTGTTAATGCCAAATTATATCATACAGAGGAGTTGTCAGAATTAGAAATAAAATTGGAAATGTGGTATTTAGCTCGTTATCAAGGGCAATACTAAATAGCCACATTAATTGCGATTAATTTCTGAATGGAAATCAGGATAGACCTAAAAATAATTTCCATATTGCCCGATTAATCGCAAATGAGAACTATTTCAAAGAAAAATATTAGAAAAATAACAAGACCATAACAGAACTATCAATATAATAATTGCAATAGAAAAACTATTTCAAAGTAAAAATATTAGAGAAATAATTAAACTGTAATTGAATATTGACAAAGACAAACCTACATTCAGCAATCGCAACCACAACTTCCATTGAGAACAAGAAAAAGATACACGAATTGAATTTTTCCAACTGAACGAAAAATTGCCCACGCCGGGAATCGAACCCAGATACAAAGCTTTTAAGGCCAATGCTTTACCTGTTAAGCCAGCTGTGTGATAGCCGGCTGGGAATTTTTGCTCAGATAGCCTTATCGTTCATAATATCTGGTCAGTCACATAGACAGCTCGGCAGAATAAACCGCAGGTAATGGAACTCCATTTAACGATGGATACGTAGATATATTATTATTTTAACACAATAAAACTGATTGGTAAATTTATCATTCGAATTGAATTTTTTCAACTGAGCGAAAACTGGGTTCGATTCCCGGCTTGGGCAATTTTTCGCTCAGTTGGAAATATTCAATTCGTATGATAAATATACCAATCAGTTTGATTATGTTAAAATAATACAATATATGTACAATATATTTACATCATATGTTACACTGTCAGACACAGGTAACTGACGCGGAAAGTTTGGTGCCAGTCACCGGTAACTGACGTGGCATTCATTGTGTTAAACAATAATACTTTATCAGAAAACTTCGCTGCTACCGAAAACTTTGTTACTTTTAATGTACACTTTGTATTTGAAGACTCATACATTAACAAATAAAGGTGTCACGCGCAAAACATTTTGTCTGTATTCCAATGGAATGACCCAAAAATACTTAGATCTAGAAGAGTAGATGTAGCAGAACAGATGTAGCAGAGTAGATCTGGCAGAACACTTAGATCAGGATTTAATGTAGAAATTTTTAAACCTTTTAAAAACAGGTAGTTTACTTTGGTAGAAGGTTTAAAATGTTGAGTTTTTTTTCCAGCTTATTAAAAGACCATTTCATGTCACATGTGAAATAGCTTTTCTACACTCTTAAAACGAAAGAGCTGATTTGGCTTCTCATGAAAGAGCTGTAATTTTTTCGATCATAAAAGAGTTGTTTTTCAAACGATTAAATCTTCTTGATCTAAATTGGTTATTTAAATAGCTCAACTTCATTTAAATTGGTTAAAACTCGAGTTATTTCAACTCTTTTTTGAGAAGCTGCCTTTCAACATTGAGATGAGTGGATTTCAGCTCAACTTGAGCTATTTTGTGGCTGACTTTTTAAGAGAGTACACATTACTGTAATTTTAACAATTCTATTAGATCGGGGGATGGCAGCATAGACAATCACCTCATCCAATTCACGGAAGAAAGAATAGGATTAGTTAAATCTTCATTCGCATATTAAAACGCATTCGGTCTGCCAAGTAATAGCTTGGAGGAAAACACCTAAATCCCGATTTTAACGATTGACTCAGAGGTTTACCATTGTGATTTCTTGTACCCAAAACGATGAAAACGTGGAGGATTGGGAGCAGGAAAATACACTAAAAAACCTATGAGTCAACCGCTAAAATCGGATTTTTAGGTATTTTCCACCAAAATAAGACTTAGCAGACCAATTTGCGTTTTAACATGCGAATCGAGATTTAACTACTCCTATATTTTCATCCGTTAACTCGATGAAGTAATTATCTGTGCTGCCGCCTCCCGGTCTATAGTGTATCCCCAAATTAAAACAACTATGCTAAAATGAATTTTTTTTTTTTTTTTTTAACACGCTCGCTGCCGCTTACGTGAAGTTGTAATGATAGTTAATGCCGCACTATAGAAGTTGGTTTTTCCTAGAACCCGATTTACTTTTTATAACAAAGTGAAAAATTTTCCCGCGCCAGTGCATGACTGGCTATTGGACATTACCCCGTATCATGCGCTGGCGCGTCTGCGGCAGCGAACGTGTTAATGTTTAGTTTATATTCCAATAATCCATACGGAAATAGAAATAGGTAATTCATGTAAGTGTCACGTGCAGGACAATTTGTCCATTTTTCCATGAAATGGCCCTCAAATTTTCAAGATCAAATTTTTTGGTATCTTCAGAAAAACTTAAGCAATGAGTGAAATTTGCGGAAAAGATTTTCAAAATGAAATGTTGCTCAGAATGGCCAACAGACGGTGTTAAAAAATAAATGATACGCCATCTTTATTACTAGCTGCATGCTTATTGAATCTACAGCAATAAGGGTAGATTTCAAAGAAGGATTTTCAAAATAAATATCTTACACGGAAATGTACAAGATGAACAAAAAAAGTCGTTCAAAAGTAAATTGACCCGACACCAATTATTTGGTCAAAAAATCAACCATCTTCAGAAAAATTCTAGAACCGAGCGACATTTGCAAAAAGATTACAAAATAAAGTATTTTATTCCAAATGTAAATCCAAGAGAAAGTTTTAAAAAATAAATTATACAAAGCTGTTACTACTATAGATCAAGTTGATGTCTTCAGAAAATTTAAGCATATGAGTGTAATTAGCAGAAAATATTTTCGAAATGACCTCCATATGCATTCATCAACGTACAGAATCAAAACTGAAATCTGTATTTAGCTGTTTGCCATATGGCGTTATAGATAAATCGGATTAAGTAAGTCTGTTATATATATTTTTTAATCTTCCAGTGTTTTTGGACTGTACAAAAAAAAGTTGGGCTGTCTTTTAAGTAACTATACAGTGCAAAATTGTATGTGTTCAGATCAGGAGTAAAAGGTGTCCCTTCAGTGCCGTGCCCAAAGTAACTCTCTCATCGTTCAATATGAAGATAAAGTCCTGAAAAAATGTTTTCTAGCGAGAAAACTACACCAGTAGTTCTACGTGGATGTGCACCGTCCTACATTAACTAGTAGGTACTAATGTAATTTTTCCATTTTTTGAATTTTGGGTGAAAAAAAAGTCCGGGCCAGGATTCGAACCAGGGATGTATTGGCTGAAGCCGCCAATGCTCTACCAACTGAGCTATCCCGGACACGAACACTGCAGGTCTATTTCACCCAATTAACCTCAACGATCACTTTATCTAGTCTGATATTCTGGATCAGCTCCACAGAATAAATCGAAGGTCAATATATGGAACTGCGGAAAATCGCTGCATACGAAATTACATTAGATTATTTTTTTTTAAAATACGATTATTCAATCGGTAAATTATTATAACAAATGTAATTTTTCAAATTTTTTTTTTGAATTTTGGGTGAAAAAAGTCCGGTCCAGGATTTGAACCAGGGATGTATTAGAAGCCGCCAATGCTCTACCAACTGAGCTATCCCGGACACGAACAATGCAGGTCTATTTCACCCAATTAACCTCAACGATCACTTTATCTAGTCTGATATTCTGGATCAGCTGCACAGAATAAATCGAAGGTCAATATATGGAACTGCGGAAAATCGCTGCATACGAAATTACATTAGATTATTTTTTTTTAAAATACGATTATTCAATCGGTAAATTATTATAACAAATGTAATTTTTCAAATTTTTTTTTTGAATTTTGGGTGAAAAAAGTCCGGTCCAGGATTTGAACCAGGGATGTATTAGAAGCCGCCAATGCTCTACCAACTGAGCTATCCCGGACACGAACACTGCAGGTCTATTTCACCCAATTAACCTCAACGATCACTTTATCTGGTCTGATATTCTGGATCAGCTCCACAGAATGAATCGGAGGTTAATATATGGAACTGCAGAAAATCGCTGCATACGAAATTACATTAGATTATTTTTTTTTAAACACGATTATTCAATCGGTAAATTTATTATAACAGATGTAATTTTTCCATTTTTTTTTTTTTTTTTTTGGATTTTGGGTGAAAAAGTCCGGGCCAGGATTCGAACCAGGGATGTATTGGCTTCAGCCAATACATCCCTGGTTCGAATCCTGGCCCGGACTTTTTTCATCCAATATTGAAAAATGAAATAAATTACTCTGTTATAATTAATTTACCGATGGAATAATCGTGTTTAAAAATTAATCTAATGTAATTTCGTATGCAGCGATTTTCTGCAGTTCCATATACTGACCTTCGAATTATTCTGTTGTGCTGATCTAGAATATCAGACCAGATAAAGTAATCGTTGAGGTTAATTGGGTGAAATAGTCCTCCAGTGTTCGTGTCCGGGATAGCTCAGTTGGTAGAGCATTGGCGGCTTCAGCCAATACATCCCTGGTTCGAATCCTGGCCCGGAATTTTTTCACCCAAAATTCAAAAACTGGAAAAACTACATCTGTTATAATAAATTTACCGATTGAATAATCGTGTTTAAAAAAATTAATCCAGTAGGTACTGATTATCCGATGATATCGTCTTCAAGGTTCATGCTCATGGACTGAGAGGCGGCAGAACAGACAATCACCTCATCGGGTTCACGGATGAAAATCTAAGATTAGTTGAATCTCGATTCGCACATTAGAATCGCCAAGTCATATCTTGGTTGAAAACACCTAAAAATCCGATTTTATAGGTTGACTCATAGATTTACCATTATGTTTTTCCGCTTCCAATCCTTCATGTTTTCATACTTTTGGTTGCAGGAAAGTACAATGGTAAACGTACGAGTCAACCTTTAAAATCGGTTTGCTAAGTATTTTCCACCAAGATATGACTTGGCAGTCCGGTTGCGTTTCAATATGAGAATCGAGATTTAATTAATTTTAGATTTTCATCTGTGAACTCGATGGGGTAATTGTCTGTGCTGCCGCGTTCCGGTCTATCATCGTCATCGAACAATAGTTGCCTGTACTTTTAAACCATTGTAATAACTTTGGCCCTTAATAGATTAAAAGCTAAGTGGTTGGTAGCGTGTGTGCCGCTCGGCAAATAATCCAGGCAAAGGTATTTACTAGAGAATCTGTTATTTATTGTAGTACAAAAAAAGGATCCTCTGTAGTATATAATACAGCATAAAAAATTATTAAAGAACACGTAGGCTCTTAACCAACCAGCTCCAAAACTAATGTTCTGTTACAGTCCCAAGAATGCACAGTTCATAAATGAAGTAAAGTTTCTACAAATCATTTGCAACACGGCGTTATCTAAACGCCGAAGACGAGATTTATCGCCGGCTCTCTCCTAGCGAGAGTCCTCTTCTCCAGACTCACCCGTGTGAGGTCACTATCTACAGCTTCAGATCCGAGCTGATCCACTTCTCTCAGAGAACAATCCGAGCTGCTCGCTCTGTTCTTCCCTCATTTCGCTCCGAGAAAATCCTCTCTGCAAAACCCCGGTTTCTCCTTTTCTTCTCAGCCAGGACGTCCCCTAGAGGTCACGAACCAATCATCAACCTTAATGATCTTTTCTCATTAAGAGATTCGTAACATCGTCTTATCATTCGTACCTGAAAATACACACCCATGGCGCCAGTATGTCGGGTCTCTGATCATCTTCGCACTTTCGTTTTGCGACGGCGCGCTATCAAAAGCACGATCCGTGTGGTCTCTTATTCACCTTAGTGTCGCCCGCCTGTCTTTTTCCGCTGATCGATGATGATTTAGCGACCCTTTTATATCGCCGATCTTTTCATCTTGATAATGAAAGCCATTTTGTGTTTTCAGTTCCATAGTGAAATCTCTTTTCAGAAATAAATGTCTTTAAAAGCCTGTGATAAATCTAAATCATCACACCATAATAATTCCGTTTATGAACATGATTCCGATTACCCTTTTTGATTAGGTTGCACAACACACTGTTACACGTTCCGAAAGCAGTGGAGCCACCTCTTTAAGGTTTTTTTTCACTAACCCAGTATCAACAGTTAACAAAAGAAGGCAAGTTACATGTCTTTTTTAAAATGTCGTAGTTTTATCCCGTCTCCATTTGCTGTTTTTAGAAGCAATGGCCATTTTGGAAAAAAAAAATACTTTTAATCACTGTATGAGTGTGTTTAAAGATGTCAATAAATTCAATGTACTAATCACGATGTTGTACCACTTTAATGTTTAACATGTTTTCTTAGGCATCCTTTATTTCGAAGTTGAAATTTTTCACTTATAAAACATATGAATGAAACTGAGAAGTTATTTCTATGTAAACTTATTATTTCTTATAAATTTTTATTAAAATTGTTATTTCTTATAAATATGTTTTTTTATCATTATTAATCATAGAAATGAAATGGGGTTTAAAACTCAAAATTGTATACATAAAAAAAAACAAGCAAACATCTAATAGGAATATGAGCGATGCTTCAATGAATTTATTTTACGGCTACTTGTTTTAAACATATGCATTTTAAGATTAATTTCAACTAGCCGTATCCTTTCCTTATTGACAAAACTCTCAGCTGTCAAGTTGTAAGATCTGAACACATCTCTGCACTTGATTCCAGGAACTTCGAACGAAAAGAAATTAAGTTAGACAATTTATTTCCATTTTAGATTTGATATTGCAATTTATTTCATACATAACACAGAAATCTCAGTCCAAAGCATTTTAAAATAAACATTCATCTATTTTCCCCCACCCTCTCCTCATATTGAAACTCGAACTTAATTTAAAGTTAATCTTTTTTACTTACCCATCATACGTAGTATAGGGTAAGTCTTGCAATCGTTTTGAAAATCGAAAATTTTTTTTTGACGGATTTACACGTTTTAGATAGTGGAGATTCCGAAAAACATATTTTTAGAAAAAAATTTTTGCCGTCCGTCTGTCTGTCTGTCTGTCGGTCTGTCTGTCTGTCTGTAAACGCTCTATCTCCCGAACAAATTGAGATAGAGACTTAAAATTTTGTATGTAGTTAGTATGTAAGAATGGGACGAACCCTATTTAATATCAGCAACCTCGATTATCCGGAACTATTTTTTTCGGACCCTCGAAAAATTCGTTCTGATGAAAGGTATATAAAAATTTTCGAATTTTTTTGTTTTAAGAAATGAACGTGAAAGGCAATAAAATAACATACATTTTGCATATAGAACGAAGTCGATCGGATTATTAGTTACCGAGATATTTGTAATCCTGTTTTCCACATTCTTCGATTTTTCATGACCCTGTATTTCATTCAAATTTCAATTCAGAGGTATATTTTTATTGGAAATGAGACGCTTAATCCGACACAGTTAATTGTTAGTTAATAGAATTATTATTTTTGGAGTTATAAGGATGTTTCTTTTACGCAGTTCGGTACTACTTGAGTAGTTTGGCGTTTTGTATAATTTGTCGAAATTGGTACCTCAGCAGTTCTTTAATATAGTATTACTATGTATATTAACAATATTTAAATTTTGTTTATGAATTGCAATGCATTGTATAAATAGTTTCACATGTTTAATTTTCATATACATATCCATGATGGGTAAGTATTACGGTGGCCCCCAACGACTAGTTTAATTTTCCATTGAATATTAAATTTTGCTTCTAAACCTGAGTTTTACCCCATAAGCAAGTTTTGATTACTATTTAATAACTTGCTGATGTGAGTAGTTTTCGAAACAATATATTTTTGAGTTAACAATTTTTTTCGTAAGTGTTCCATAAATTTCTATTATTTTTCCTCCAGATATGATTCTTTCAGAAAAATTCAGGGATCTAATTTCATTTTTAAAAAAATTCTTGTTATTTTTAAAATTCTTTCTACCATTTTATAATTGAATACGTCAGCAGAAAATACTTTATTGTTTTTGTGGATAAATTAAGTATAAAATTGCAACTCTGTTAATCTAAAAAATGGAATGTTCAAATATTTTTCACTAACCCAATGTGACTAATTTGTCAAAGGAAAAAAAAAAATAAAAAAAACAATTGTTTCAGAATTTTACAACACTTTTTTTTCTTAGTTTCTAATCTTGTATTTATACTTGTTGTTTTGAGTAAGACGGTAGCCATTTAAAAAATTTAATCTAAAAACCAATTTTGTGTAATTTTACAATTTAAGATTTTTCTCCTCGGACACGCTGTTTTTCGAAGTCGAAATTTTTAGTGGTTAAAACATATGAATGAAATTGAGTATTTATTTCTGTCCTATAAATGAAAAAAGTATCATTATTAAACATAGAAATGAAGTGAGACTTAAAATTCAATATCGTGTAAATAGAAAAAAAAATAGGATAAATCGTTTAGGATCGTTAATAGCTCCTATAACACACAGGTGGTAATGATTCCGACATAAAATAGAGCCTATATCAGAGCAAGACCTGCCAGTATTAATTCCTAACCATTACTTTTGATATTGGTTTGATATTTCCTACGACTGCATAAAAATCGTTATTTAGAATGTTTTTAGAGCGCTTTTTGCGTATTAACTCTCCTTTTAAATTTCGAATTTTTAGCGAAATGTTATCAGAGAACATTTATAGATAATATGTAACTACCTTTCTATATTTCATGTCATTAGGCTCTTCAGTAACACAAAAATCGCATTTTTAAAACGTTTTTTGCTCCTTCATCCTCTTTGGGTAATGGCATGAACATAAAATACAGATGTAGCCTACGTTGGAACAGGGACTAACATCATCATTTTGAAACCATTACTTTTGAAATTGGTTAAATAGCTCCTGATATTACCTAGAACAAAGAAACAAACAAATAAACAGATTTTACTTCTCTATTATATAAGTATAGACTAAATATAGATATGAAATGATACTTAAAACTCAAAATTGTGTATATTAAAAAAAGAAACCCCATCAAATTGGAATGTGGACGATACTTCCCTGCATTTATTTTTATGCTGCTTGTTTTGACTTTTGAAACTCATCTGCATTCCAAGATTAATTTCGATTTTGCGTATCCCTTGCTTATTGACAAAGGGCTCAGCTGTCAAGTTGTAAGACCTCAACGCGTTTCTGTACTTGATTCCAGTCACTCCGAACTGAAACAAATTAAGTTAATGCAATTTATTTCCTTTTTGAATATTCGAAATTGCATCTTATTTGGTATGAAAAAGAAATAACAGTGCAAAGAGTTATAAAATAAATATTTATCTATTTTTCTGATTCCTCATATAGAAGCATATTCCTCATTATTATATTTAAAACTTGAATGGAACATTAACCCATAAATGCATAGGATAGAACGCGTTCCAAAAAAATGCGCAATTCAAAGAATCAGAATTCATACCAGAAAAATCTAAATAGTAAATTTTTCTTTATTTAATTACGAATGGTCTGTCATTAAGTAAAGTGAAAATTGCTCTTTTAATTTCTGGTGAGAATACGGAATATGTGAATAAAACCCCCAATAAATCGGGAACACTTATGGTATCGAAAATGATAAAATATGCATTTAAGGGTTAAATTTTGTTTCAAGATCGAATTTCGTTTCATAAGCAAGTTTTGATTATTATTTAATAATTTGCTGATACACGTGTTTTCTATACAATATCTTTAAAAATTTACATTTTTTTTTTTTTTTTTTTTTTTTTTTTTTTTACAGATTTTTTTTTTTACTTTCTCGAGATAGACAGACTTGTACAGAAAAATTCACGGATCTAATTTAATTTTTTTTTTAATCTTGAGAATTTTAAATTTTTTTGTTGCATTTTATGATTTTATGATCAGCAAAATTATTTTCTGCTTATTTTTTTTAGAATAAATTTATTCGTAAAATTGCAACTCTGTTAATTTAAAAAACGGAATATTCAAATTTATTTCACTAACCCAATGTAATCAAATTGTCAAAAAAAAAAAAAAAAAAAAAAAACCTTAGGAAGAATATTATAACGTTATTTTATTTATTAATTAATTAATTTATTTATTTATGTATTGACATTTTCTAATCCCGTTTTTATAATTGTTGTTTTGAGTAGACGGTGGCCATTTTAAAAATTTCAACTATCAATAACCGATTTTTGTGTATTTTTACTGTTTAAGCGGACACCCTGTATTTCGAAGTCGAAATTATTAATGGGTGAAACATATGATGAAATTGAACATTTATTTCTGTATAAATGAAAAAAAAAAGTACTAACCGTAGACATGAAGCGAGATTTAATATTCAACATCGTGTAAATAGAAAAAAAAAAAAATATATATATAATGATCAATTAGAAATATGATCGATGCTTCTCTGTGTTTATTTTACTGAGACTTGTTTTGACACATATCTGCATCTCAAGATTAATAGCGACTTGCCGTATCCTTTGCATATTGACAAATGGCTCAACTGTCAAATTCTAAGATCTCATGCACTTGATTTAAGGCACTGAGAACTGAAACAAATTGAGTTACGCAATTTATTTCCATTTTGGATTCGAAATTGCATCTTACTTGAAATGAAACAGAAATCTCAGTTCAAAATCGTTATAAAATAAATATTTAACCAATCTCTCTTCGCCTCGAAACTTACAGTTATGTTACTTTTAAAGTTATTCGCTTTAAATTTTGCATAGAATATTAAATTTTGCTTCATAAACTGAATTTCGCTTCACAAGCAAGTTTTACTTATTGGGTAATAACTTGCTGATGTCCTAGTTTTTCAAACAACATATTTATGAATTTACAATCATTTTCGTAAAACATATGTTACATATTTTTCTAGACACTTCCTCGAGATGTGAAATATTTTTCAGGCAAATGCAGATCTCTAATTAAATTTACAAGAAAAAAAAATCCTTGAAATTTTTTTTAATTATTTCTTGCATATTTTACTGCATCAGCGAAAATTTCTCTTTACTGTTTTCGTAAATAAATTGTGTATGGGAATTATAACTCTGTTAATCTAGAAAACGGAATGTTGAAATTTCAAATATCTAATAACTTCAAAATGAAAAAGTATATGTTAATTCTTTATGTCTCTTAATATGTTTCATTTTTAGGTTCGAAATCGCATCTTACTAAAAATGAAAAAGAAATATTAGTTAAATGGGACATTAAATAAATATGTGTGCATTTTCCTGCCATCGTGCTCTTTCCTAGTATAGAAACTCACATTTATTATATTTTCCCAAGTTATTCCCTTTATGTTTTGCAATAAATAAATAAATAAATAAATAAATAAAAAAGAGGCGTGGGGAACATATGCCATTTGGTTCGTTTGACCCATGAAAAAAGAAAGATGAAACATATACCGTAATTTCGGGTGTATAAGCCGCGGATCAAACAATTCTTTTTGGACCCAGAAATCTTATTTTGTGATTGAAGACAAGCATTTACGGCGATCTAACAAGTTATATTTGTTTCTTAAAAAATTCTGGGTCAAAAAAGAATTGTTTGATCTGCGGCTTATACACCCGAAATTACGGTATATTAATTTTATTTCTAGACATTAAAATGTAATTTTCTAAATTTCTATCTGCAAGGGGGAACATGACTGACTACAATTACAAAGGTTCGGACATTAATTAAAGTCAACTTCAGCTTTTGGAACCGGAACTGTCAGAGTCTCAAGAGCGAGTTTGTGAAGCCATAACCCAGTTGTCTCATGTAACCTTATTTG